>JAMZEH010000026.1:1200000-1800000 GCA_024699665.1 Ostrea denselamellosa
TATTTGCAAATGCCCCGAGAAGTACGCTCAAAATCGTTGTTTTCGTTTTCCACTACTTTCGAAGATGTCAGTAAAAACAAAATGTTTCATTTGTTGTGTTATACGCGAGATAACGGTTGCAACATTGCGGGAACAATAATTATTATTACCAACCCGTCAGACTTATCGCTCTTTGATGACTCTTGTGCGTCATTGGTAAGAAAATGAACAAGTCTTGCGAGCAAGTGCGAGATTACTGGGCCCGACACCTTCTTGAATGGCAAGATCATACTGACTCTTACTTTCCGACCCGCAGTATTGCCCAATCAATCGTAAGATTCCACGGAAAGCGATCTTCAAAGCACGAGAATACCGGAAAGAGATATTTGCGGTACATTCGAAAGATACCTGAGAGGAGACTGTCCATAAATGGAATTAGAGACTATTCGAAAGAAAAAATCAAGAAAACCTTTTACTGTTGAATTATGATGAGTTCAAACTGGAAAATAATACAATCCAAAGGCTGTGGACGCAATAAACAATACCTTGTAAATGGTTATATTGACCATCAAAATTTGATTCTTGGGTCAATGCCAGTGATGTGAAAGTTAATACTTCTCTTGTTTGTTATATGTACCTTAATATGTGCATGTCTGTCATTTGTATGAAGTAATGAAGTTTTGGAAAAAGAATACCAGTGTGTTGTTGTTATTCTTAAAATAGAGGAAACTTGTTGTTCATTTAATACCCCTTAAACATAATATTGAATGAAACTTACAGCTATTATATCCTTAATGATGGAGGAAAACCAACAGATCTGTGGTTGATTGATCTCCATTCCAACCAAGATCTGCCGTCGAGAGCTTCAATATATCTCTCGATATCCTTCGGACAACTTTGTTATTTTGCACTTAATAACCCCGGAACACACTGGGTTGACTTCTGCTCGTCGAGACCTTCAATTTGATATATCACATGGTACCCCTCGGACAACTTTGTTATTTTGCACTTTATGACCCCGGAACACCCCCGGGTTGACCTCTGTTCGTCAAAACTTTCAATTTGATGTTTGATGTGTTACACGATACCCTTCGGACAACTTCGTTATTTTGCACTTAATGACTCCGGTCAGTCTTGCAGCCCGTCCATTGGTCAGTCTTGGTGACGTCATTCCCGATGCCTCTCGCTCGGGGAGGCGCTATGAGGAGGCACTATTGGTAAAGTATCTGACCCAGAAAGGGTACTTTTACACTACTATTGCAATGTTCTCTACAGCTACATTTTTTATAATTCCGATCGGGCTTAGTTCAAATTTGAAAAATTGCAATATTTCTGAATTCTGGCTATTTCATTTCAATTTCTTTTTAAAATACATTTATACGATATATCTTTTCCTAACTGACATGGTTTTTAAAAACGATATTAGCGGTGGATTTAAAAAATGTTAACGAATTATTTTTTTCAGTTTTCATAAATATTTTTCTATTTAAAACATTTAGAAAGTCTACCTGACTGTGTTAGGTATATTTTATTAGATATTTATATCATGCATCAATTCACAGCAAAATTTGGACTCCAGAATATCTTAATTGCAAATAAAACATCTACTTTATTATTCCAGAAAAAAAAAAATCACAAAAAAAAAAATCATATAGAATAACAGAGGGCTTGTATCGCTCTTTGTTTCCAGATAAGACCACAAAGAATGGATGTAATAAGAGTTGTATACCGCAATGTTCTAAATGTATTATCGAAGTTTTGAGAAATGTCAAAATCGATGTTTTAATAAATGAAATTTTGTCATTACATTCTGTGGATAAATTATTTAGCGCTTTCAATTTCAAGACGCAAAATAATACACAATGCATCAAGATTTATGTACGCCAACGTTTATCCATCAAAATCCCGATGTAAAAAGCGATAAAATGTCTCGTTACCGGACTCAAAAGGTCTTTATGTGACTATATTACAAAGTGCTCATGAGGAAATGAGAAATTATTTGTATTGTTTCGATAGTATAATACTTTATTAATAATATGCATAAAGGCTTTGAATAAAATATTTTTAAAAACAATTGAATATGTCTTAATTTTTGCTATTAATACCTCAAATCACAATTCCCTTTCCATTCTCAATCAATGACCGAGTACCATGTGACAGCGTGGCTAGAATTCCATCGTCTTCGAAAGCTAGTTTTTTTTTTTAACTTGCCTAGGTTTTCGAGCGATCTAGCACAGGTCAAACGTGCTGGATTTGACTCCGTAGGTCGTGAATTCAACCTGCGTAAATGTAGAAGTGGGAATCCATATGTATTGAATTTCTGTGGCGACCCATTCTGTAAAAGACAATTACAGCAGTCTTTAAAAGACAATTACAGCAGTCTGTAAAAGACAATTACAGCAGTCTGTAAAAGACAATTACAACAGTCTTTAAAAGACAATTACAGCAGTCTGTAAAAGACAATTACAGCAGTCTGTAAAAGACAATTACAGCAGTCTGTAAAAGACAATTACAGCAGTCTGTAAAAGACAATTACAGCAGTCTTTAAAAGACAATTACATCAATCTGTAAAAGACAATTACATCAATCTGTAAAAGACAATTACATCAATCTGTAAAAGACAATTACAGCAGTCTGTTGAAGACAATTACATCAATCTGTAAAAGACAATTAGAGACAATTACAGCAGTCTTTAAAAGACAATTACATCAGTCTGTTGAAGACAGTTACATCAATCTATAAAAGACAATTAGAGACAATTACAGCAGTCCGTTGAAGACAATTACATCAGTCTGTAAAAGACAATTAGACACAATTACAGCAGTCTGTAAAAGACAATTACAGCAGTCTGTAAAAGACAATTACAGCCGTCTGTAAAAGACAATTACAGCCGTCTGCAAAAGATAATTGCAGCATAAGGCATTATTGGTAGTATTTCGAGTGAAGACATATCACAAATACAAATGGGCACAAGTTTACACTGGTGACAGATCAAAAACCCTTGTTCTTCATCCTTGGACCAAAGAAGTTCTCCATTAGCAGGGATAAGAATGTGGTGATTGGCTCTGATCCTTGGAGAGTATTAGTATGGCATTCAGTATGGACAGTTCAGGAGAACTTGAAACATTGGAATATATAGGGGATACAGAGATGCCGCCTTTCTTTGATGATAGAAGGAATATGTTAACTCAGGAAAAGGGATTGATTTATCGGGAATGCAAGGGGTCATTCTAGAAATCTTCTGCGCTAGTTCGCTGCCCGAGCTACACGAGGAACATTTGAAAATATCTCCTTAACCCGAGGATGTCTTTGGTGGCTTCGTCTGGGTAGAAACATCAAAGACATTGTTGAAATATGTTCAGCTTGCTCATGGACATAGAAGACTTCTATAAAAGGCCCCTGAATCCATGGATATGAATTTCTAGACCTGTCCCAAGGGCCACGAATGCTGAATTAAACTCCAATTAGATATTACACTCCTGAAAAATTTTGCATGTTATATAACCACAATAAAAATGTCAAGAAAAACAAATATATCATTTGTTTTATTCACAGTGTTTCACATTGTTCCGCATTGCATCAAGACACGACTTTGATTATGATATATTTTGATGATGTTATGTACTACGGTAATCGGGTATCCGGGTATTGCCAACATGATATTCAGAATGTAAAATCAACTCCTAAGGTTACATTGGTATACGTCCTCCAGAGGAGCCTTTGCTGGTAATTTAGACATGCGAGACTAAATCAGTTCAATCAGGATTCGTTATAGAAAATGTGAAATTTGATCCCGACCATAACTTGCCCTTACTTTTATTCTTTGCTCACTGCACCTAAAGTAACATGCTCGACACTTTTCTTTTGGTACAATATAATATTTTATTAGTTACATCAGGCGCGGATCCAGCTTTTTTCCATCAGGGTAAGGGGTCCAAAAGGTCGGGGATCTAGGACCTGGTTCCAGGGCGAAGCCTCCGGAATTTCCACGTTTTTACAGATAGCAGACTATGCAAAAATCTGCACCCAAAATTGCGGTACGGTAATTTTCATATTATATTATGACCTTGAATTTTGAAATCGTCCTCAGTGAGCGAATAAAATCTATCGAGAGAGTTGATGAAGCAATATTAAACGCGATGCTAGGGTGAAAGATGACTACATTTTCTTACAAAAGATTTCGCATATCTCATTCACAAAGCTAGAGGCTAAGTTTGAGAGTTGCAATAAGTTATATATGAACACGCTGTGTCGCGCGCAAATATATATATATATATATATATATATATATATATATATATATATATATATGAGACACATATGACACGTAATATATACATTGTTACTAACAATAGGGGAGATAATATGTGAGTTGCACCCTTTTCATGGGAGAGAGAGAGAGAGAGAGAGAGAGAGAGAGAGAGAGAGAGAGTAAACTTGCTTCTTGACAAACTACTCGATTTTAAATTGAAAATCAATATTGGTATAACTGGAAAGAACGAAACGAATGGCTAAAATATTACTGTATGCTATATATATATATATATATATATATATATATATATATGGATGTGTCAGATTAAAATATGTTGTGTATGTGAAGTCATATATTGTGACGTTTTTTGATTAGTTGATTTGTATTTTGAATCTCGTATTTTACATCTCGAATGAGCCTTCTGGGCTTTTGTAAGAACAAGTTCAAATTAAAAACAACAGTTCATGGGGGGAAATGAAAGTGGGTATACGACATGATTCTTAAGCGGTTTGGATCCTTAGCTTATATCTTGTGGGAGTTGGAAAGCTAATTCGTTATTACTATAAACCATCGTCTGCCATGATGTTAGAACCGGAATCCAAGTCATCAACATGTTCTATTACCATCTCTTAAGAACACCGACCCTGGCCGTAGTAGCTGACACATCCATAAGAGGAACTAGAGAAAGAAGAATTCAATGCAGAATCCAGCCGAGCATGTAGATTCGGGAAACGAGGAAACTGGAGTGCCTAATCAAACTGGTGTGGTGCCAGAAAGCCATTTCTCCTAAGGATGAGAAAGCCCACCAAAATATTGGACTTGTGAAATTGTTGTTGACCACATGTAGTATTGCTTTGACAGCACAATACTGATGCTTTATGGTATGTGTATGTCCATAGATGATTAATTCATTTTTGTTTGAGGGGGCCATTTTTTCTTCTTCAGGTGTTGAATTTTGATCAGATTTGGTGTACAAGCAATTATACAGACAGGAATAAATGCTAAACCACTTGGTACTTTAATCTGTTGAATCCTAATACAGTATGAATCTACTACTAGTGTATTGACAAGACTGTCAAAAATTTATTTTAATGTACTACCCTGTCCTACGGCTAAAATGTTCTTTTTTGGTTAGATATATTATCAAGCAATAAATTTCATCTAGTCGTAAAAAGGATTTATGGTCAAAATAAAAAATATCAAAGATCATCGACTGAAATGTTTAGAATTAACAAATTCAAACTTTGAACGTAGCATGTATATTTATATACAATTTTTTAATACGTGGGTAATGTGATTGAATAAACGCGGAATGAATTGTTTTCAACAATATTGTCCGTGTGCCTGTTTGTGTGAATGAGATTTTTGTCTTGAACAAAACAAAAACAAAACAAAACAACAACAACAACAACAACCCCTCCCAAAAAAAAATTTTTTTTTTTAAAAGAAACCCTTATCGGAAATATATACCTTAGGGAAAATCATCCGATATTCTGGCAAAAACCACCACCACCCCAACAACATAAGCGGCTATAGCATCCTAAAAACCAACAAAAACAATTTTGTTATATTGATAATCTGTATAAGTTTAAATTAACAGGTTAATTCTGTGTGTGTTCAACGCTTAAGACATTTATGTACATGCAACACTTGTGTCACATGGGAAAACAGTTTTATTAGTTTTAAATATTGATGTGGTGTACTTTGTTTGCACCATAAACACTTCTTCGACGAAATCTTTCAGCAGATTAATTGAATTTTTCAAATCATAACACATCCATTACAGTTTTGGTAAAACTAAAGCAGGTATTCACAGTAATGCCATTGGATTTTGTTAGATCCCCAAATGTATCACACGTGTTACCATTCATACTCGCCTTATCATCTACTAAAATACCTTCTTTAATAAAAGGTGAACTTGTGAAATACTAATATACTAGGCAATCAAAGTGAAAAACCAGAATTGCGCATTTCTTCACTTTAATCGCATTTTAGTAATAATAATAATAATGCAATACAAAGTCCCCTACCGGTAGGATAATTCAGTCAAAAGTAGGCCAAGCGTGATGAAACTCAAACTTGATCTGTAACTGTATAAGACAAAGTTATAAATCTAATTTCAGTTGAATATCTTCATCCAATGCCAGGAAAAGTTCGGAAAACCTTAAGCATTAATCAAGGGGCATAATTCAGTCAAAAGTAAATCAAGCGTGACGAAACTCAAATTTGATCTGTATCTTTTCAAGACAAAGTCATATAAGAAATTTCAGTTGAATATCTTCATTCAATACGGAGAGTAGTCCGAAAAACTGATTCAAAATGACAGACAGACGGACGGACAGACACACCGAAGGTAAACTGAGAGTTCCCTTAGGCGAAGCCGGTAGGGGACTAAAAATGACTTACGAAAACTCCAAGATCAATCAAAAAATTGTAGGAAGGATTTGTCAACCAGGAAACGCATTTGCCCGTCTATTAAACATTGCCACCTTTTTTTTTATACATTATGGTGCTACCTGCTACCCTTGTGATGTCCCTTTGTATAACAATCACCTATTGTTGAGTCCCGTACATGCTGCTAACCGAGGTCCGAGTTCCTCAGAATACACAACTGAATACATGGTTCAAAATATATTTACTTATAGTTTATTTACGTATATTTTAATGAATGCGGACACGTAAATCACAATGACTGCTTTCTAATAACCGGACACAAAAAGCCCATTCTGTCTAAATGACGTTTGATGTGCACACGACACCGAGCCTCGTCAGGGAAGTCATTAGGTGGACTACAAATTTCAACCGCCTCTCAATGAATATCTCAAGCCATCAACATCTTCTTAGCAAGTACGTATAATGAAATTGCTCATATTCATATTCGTAACTTTTCAGACAAATATATGTAATGTTGTAAAGTTGTGAACTTCTACAAGTAATAATATGTATAACATTTATACTTTTTATAACTTGTATTACACGAAATACAATTTGTAACATGTACAAGTATACAGAAATTGGTTAACAATCAGTTTCAACTTGTAAACTTTCTGATCATTATTCATAGTATAATGATATTGCCTCTTTGTAAATAAGAGAATCAAAGTTTTGCAATTACTTTTAGAATAATACTTTGTCGTGTTTTCAATATAAAAGAGGTTTAAATAGGAAACATAACATTTTATATAGATGATAAATATAGTAATTTGACCGGACTTTCGAGTTTAAAAAATAAATAACTCTTTTAAGAAAAAAATCCATCCATAGGTTTCTTCGAAAATGATATTTTGCATTCCATCAAAATACATGGCAGCGGTTCGAACCCTAACGTCTCAACCAGGTCCCAGGCGTCCGCACCAAAGACATTTTAAATAGTAGGTAGTGGCTAGTGAAATTAAGAGGGAATCGAACCCAACTGCAAATTCTAAACCCTACACCTAAACTGTTGTGTATTCTAAAAGGGGGCCTCCGTGGCCGAGTGGATAGAACATCGCGTTCAAAATCACTTTGAAAGATTCCCGTTAGCTTGAAAGTAGAAAAGTGAGGTTAAAAACAGAAAGATATTAACATTAGCAACTGGTCAACATACATGTAGCATGAGGACCGGAAGAGAAATGGAGCAAGACCATACTAAACGAGGAAAGATCCGGAAAAGGCATGTTTAAGGCCTTATTTCGAATTCTGCGATATTTTGTCCAGTCCCAGTAAATCAGCAATATTCCTCTTTAAAACTCTGTAGACTGATTTCTTTCCGATCCCCGGCGATGACAACGTTGTATCACATAAAGTGTTCACTTCCTGTCTTATTTTCCAAAATCGGAATGCGTTAAAGGTTATTTGCACAATTTTATTTGTAAGAGATAATTTCAGATGTGATTTCGCATCTGACTTCATTGTTTCATTTACACTGCATCGTTTGTCAGACGTGTACTTCATTAATATTCCTTTTTTTTCTTCTCTTTCGATTTGTTTACAATTCAAAATTATGGAGGACAACAGTTATATTTTATCCGTTTGTGTCCTAATGTTAGCAGCTGTCTACCATTTAAATATCCGTAGAAGACATACAAGAACATGGGTGAGACCTAGGTTAGGATATCTTAAACTCAAACATGTCAGATGTGAAATATTCCGCCAAGATCTTACCATCTTACGTCCCATAATTATCATATTAATATAAATTACTTGGAGCAAACGTTCGGAAAATATCCACGCGTTATTTGTGCTGTATTTAGATTAACCCTCATGACCTGGTTTTTAATTGGTTGAAACTATCTGACTTGCAAGATGAAATAGAGCATGTCTCTATTCGATCTGACTCCATATCTATTATATGATTTTCCTATTTATACGGCATGATTTGTAAGATTTAGCGAGTCAGATCTGATAAATCACATTGTGTATATAGGGCTTTACCTTAATATCTAATAATAATAATAATAATAAAATCATGTTAGTAATAAATCCTTTCATAGCATACCTACTTTATCTGAAGAATTGCACTATGAAATGGCCAAAGAGAGCCACGGTGGTCCTCCTAGCCTTCCTAGGTTTCCTCATCCTCTTTGGGTTCCGGACTGTCTTCACTATGGTGATGGTTTACGTCATCAAAGACAACGACAACGATGGAGTGACCTTATTTAAAGAGGTAAGAAGAGAGGAAGAGAGATTGCAATTAACTCTTAAATATTGAATGAAAGGAACAGAGAAACTCACTATATATGGATACTAGTACCCATACCCACCACTACCTGGGATTGAACTCACGCCATTTCCTAGCAGCTTGCGACCAGCGCTAGACCCGCTCAGAAATTTAGGCAAGTTAATAAAACTTGGTTTCGATGACGATGGAATTCTCGCCACGCTGTCGGTCGCTACACGGTCATTGGGAATGGAAACGCGATATACGAGAGTTGTTTCGTATGTAATGTGTTTTGTACGATATCTCAAAAGCATTCGACTCAAATAGTGAAATGAACATTATATCCCTTCATAGTATTCTCCGCGGTTTGAAATGCATAATTTCAATCTCTGAATCCATTTCTGAAATGCGTCACGGTACGCAGATTTATGATTGATTGATTATATGCAGTTTAACGTCCCGCTCGAGAATTTTTCACTCATATGGAGACGTCACCATTGCCGGTGAAGGGCTGCAAAATTTAGGCCTATGCTCGGCGTTTATGACCTTTGAGCAGGGAGGGATCTTTATCGTGCCACACCTGCTGTGACACGGGACCTCTGTTTTTGCGGTCTCATCCGAAGGACCGCCCCATTTAGTCGCCTCTTACGACAAGCAAGGGGTACCGAGGACCTATTCTAACAACCCGGATCCCCACGGGGTCACGCAGATTTAGGTAGACCTCTAAGGCATTGACGGCTGGTTGAGCCAAGGGCTTGTCGGGACTTGTAACGACGATCAGATAAGAACTTTTTAAGTTTTGGAAAAAGGAAAGAAAGTCGCATAGGATAGATCTGGAGAGTATGGTGGGTGTGGAAAGACGGTAACTTTCAAAATTGCTTCACAAGCTCAGATGTATGTGATGGAGCATTATAATGAATTAGACCAACATGCCGAAATCCTGACATAGGGCGTCATTTATGATCATATTTCTTGAGCTTTTTTATTATAACATCTTGATAATACCGACCTGTAACACTTTTGCCCTTCGGCACCGGAATTTGTAAGGCTATACCATCACATGAGAAGATTATGCAATAAAGAACCTTCTTTGTGCTTATGGTTCTTTTGGCAATACAGGCCTTCAACCGTGTTTAGTTAGCCATATTTTGTTTCCAATTTTTCTTACTGGTTCGAAATAGTGAACTCATGTTTCGTCACCAGTAACAATGTTTGCAAATTGTCTTTGATTGAATTTGGGAAACATTTTCAGCAATTGTTTAGCGGTTTATATTCGTACCCGTTTTTGGTCATTTGTCAATATATGCGGTATTGATCTGGTAGAATTTTCCGTACTTTCAAGATACGCTTCAAAATGAAATGCACCCGTGATAGCGATATGCCAACAGTTTTGGCAATATCACGTATCGTATACCTGCCATCAATTTCAATTATTTCCCTGACTTTTGAGACATTTGCCTTGCCTGATACAGTGACAGGTCGGTCAGATTTTGCTGCATCTTTGATAGACTCAGTACCAGTCAGAAATTTCTTTCTTCACCAACGAACTATCTCATAAGATACCTTATCAGAACCATACCCCCCCCCCCCCCCAATTCAGTAAAAATCTGCGTTACCGAATGACCAAGATTTGTGCGTACTTTTATATAAGTTCTAATTTCTCAACCCGTTTCCCAACCATTTTTACAACAGTGGTCAACGACTAGCTCTATTGAAATGACTATAAGTTTAAAACTACGTGGAGCTGAAAGCTGGTGTTTATACCTTTGGAAAGACATTGAACAGAGCTATTCAAGAGTATCATCAACCACGAAATCGTGCAAAGCGTTATCGCGCTGTGGTACAATACACATTCATATCGTATAGCTCTCGTAGTCAATTGACGTAAAATCAAGAGGATCATACACGATACAAACTGCGTTTAAGATATGTTATACTGCACAGAGATCTTATAAAATAAACATAGCTGCCGTAAGTGAAAATCATTGATTATAAGGTACACGAAAATCCACTGCTATATGGATATTCACTCCCACTCCAACGTAGATTTATGTCAAATATTTGTATCCTATTTCCATTTCAATTACCCTTTAGCGTGTGGCAACGTGACGAGAATTCCATTGTCGTCGTAAAAGTTTTATTAAGGGCATACTCGACGTTTCTGACATTTTTCTCTAAAATCATTTTTTCATTTCCTCGATATGAAGGGTTCCTGTGTCATAAATTTAGATTTTGAGATAACGTAATATTACGTATCCTTTTGTGTCAGCCTGGGTAGCTCAGTGGTCAGATCACCTACCTTGTAATTTAAGGTTCACGGGTTCAATACCCCTATCTTACAAAGATTTTTCTCTCCTTTACTACGGTAATGCCAATTTATACAACGAAGCACTATCATCATATGCCAACTCTAAAACAGACGTGGTAATCTACCCAATTTATTTTTGTAGAAACGAGATAGAATGCAAGTAAATTGTATTTGAAATTTCTCGAAAAAAATATATATCATTGAGAAACGTAGCGTACGTCTTTTTACAATTTGTCTAGATTTTGAGCAGTCTAGCGCGCTTGTCGCACGCTGTTAGGTGATCTGATTCCGCAGAACGTAAGTTCAAACCGGGTAAGGACAATGAATGCACACACACACACACACACACACACACACACACACATATATATATATATACTCAGTACACCCGACTGACCGGACATATAAACCTTATCATTAAACTGTTCTCTAATCAACTCCAAAATGTAGTTTTTTGAAAGTTTAGTTTCGTTTTATTTGTAGTTTTAGATTTAGTGCTATTTTTTCTTTTATGTTTTCTTAATGTAATATATCTGTAGTTTGTCCTGAAGAAGGGACTGGGTGTCCCGAAAATTTGACAATTTTGATTGTTCGTGTCGTTTAGTCATCCTTGGTGCTTTTTATATTCGATTTCGTGACTAAGTATCTACTCGTTAGATCCGACACTTTAAGATTTCTAGTGTTGTTGGTTTCCTAGTGCTTTTATATTATATATATATATATATATATATATATATATATATATATATATATTTGGGGGTGATCTCGTTCCTCCTCCCATGAATCATGGGTTGATTGGTACCATACTCCCAATCATGAAGAATGGTCATCTATACTGTTTAGTCATATTCATAGTTTATACCATAGCAGTTTTAATTTTTCTCACCCTGTTCTTAATTTTGAAGTGCACTATAAATGGTACAGAGTTTGACCTACAGCTAGACTGGAGTGTGGCCACATCGCAGTACTTCAACACAGCCTATTTTGTGGGTTACGTCATCACCCAACTGCCGGGGGGATTTCTGGCCATCCGGTTCTATCCTACAAAGTAAGTCAATATGTTTTAGAAATATTTTACAGTAACTTTCAGAATTCACTTAACTGATTGATTGATTGATTATATATTGTTTAACGTCCAGCTCGAGAATCTTTCACTCATGAGACGTCACCAATGCCGGTGAAGCTCTGCATAATTTAGACCTATGCTCGGCGCTTAGGGCCTTCGAGCAGGGAGGGATCTTTATCCTGTCACACCTACTGTGACACGGGGCCTTGGTTTTTGTGGTCTCATCCGAAGGACCGCCCCATTTAGTCACCTCTTACGACAAGCAAGGGGTACCAAGGATCTATTCTAACAACCCGGATCCCCACGGGGTCTCACTTAATTATTCTACCTGGTAGATCAATGGTTCCCATAGGGAACGACAAATTCAGCAAGCGCACCAACGTTGAATCAACATCAATTTTTAAGGTCGAAACTTTTTAAAAATTGCATAATATAATATTGTAACTTTACAATAAAAAAAAAAGTATGTTAAAGAATTATCCAGATAAATATAAATACAAGATTTTATCAAACACATTGCTTATCATAAAATTACCATACTGTTAAAAATTCAAAGCCTTGATTTCTGCCAAATTATACAGAGAAGTTATAAATACGTGTTATGATTCAACAGTAACAATTCACCGTGGATAATTTACAAGACAATGCATTCGCATCCTAGTTACCAATGTTTATACTGTGGAATTTCCGCCTCTAACTCCCCTATTTTAATATAATGATTTAAATCGAAACAATGTATTAAGCTTTTTTAATTATCATGTTTTATTGAAGATTTCACTTTAATGTATCAAATAAACAAATGAATATCACAGATATATTATGGACATGACCTTGATCATATTCTTTTGAATGGGGTCTCGTGTTACTATTGGAAAAAAGTATGTAACAGTGTATCATATTGTGAAGATTGGTTGATTGGGGTTTTACGTCGAGATGGCAATATTTCAGCATATTGTGAAGAAAACTGAAGTAGAACTTTGCTTAGCGAAACTGACAGGCAATTAAAACTACTGAAATTGACGTCATTGTTATAAATCGTCAAACACCTTTGTTAATGTACCTTGAATAAGGTTAATTGGTTGTATATTGTTTAACATCTCACTCGAGAATTTTTCACTCATACATAGACGTTATCATTGCCGGTGAAGGGCTGAAAAATTTGGTCCTATGCTCGGAGCTTAAGGCCTTTGAGCAGGGAGGGATCTTTATCATGCCACACCTGCTGTGACACGTTGTCTTGGTTTTGGCGGTCTCATCCGAAGAACCACCCCATTCAGTCGCCTGTTACGACAAGCAAGGGGTACTGAGTACAGGCATTATATTCTTATATTAATGATAATATTATTATTAGTATACCGACGTCATAACTTATTTACAGAAACAAGTACCTGTGGTACTGAGGACCTTTTATTTAACCCGGATCCCCACGGGATGGTTTGGATACCAAAATAAAAAAGAGCTGTGTATGTTTATAAAGACTTGTTATTAGCATAATTTATGTACGATATTCAATTATCATTAATCAAAGTCTCTAAATCGTGATAGGTCCTTTTATCCTTTTTGGGTAATTTGATTCATCAGTCAAAGTGAACGTGCAGACGGTTTTTACAATTTTCAGTTACTACAGACTTAGTTTATGAATTGGGGTAAAAAAAAATCTAGCTTAAAATTATATGTAATGATACATATTCTATGTAGCTCAGTGGTAGAGCGATCGCTTCATAACCGGATGGTGAATTCGAGCACCGCTGGTGCCATGGCTGCGTCAAACTTATGACGTAAACATAGGTAGATTTAGTGAGTGCTCCTTCATCAAACGTTCTGCATTTAAATGTGACTCAGCATTTAGAAGTGAGAATCAAGGGTTTTTCGGATATGACCTTAAAAACGGAGGTCTCGTATCGCGAGACGTTAAAGAACCCTCATTGCTACGGCCGTAAACGTTAAGCATAGGTCTGGTACATCACCTACAACTGGTGATGTCTCAATATGAGTGACAAATGTTTGACGGGACAAAAAACAAAAGAAATAATCTATTTAGTGGTACAGTGGGAGGGCCCAGCTAATATACTACTAATTTTTTTTAAAAATTCACATCTCCATTAACAGAATTTCGGGATGAACTTTGTTATTAATGTAGATTGATTAACTGTGAATATATAAGAATACAGAGTAGAATTATATATATATTTTTTTCATCGGCAAAGTTGGGTACTCAATATTTAGAGTTCTATACCTTCAAATTTTAATACTAATGCCGAATCCAAACGATATAAATGCTTGTGACGGAACTATAGAAAACCGATATTGATAGTGATTTATTTTCTGAATTTTCAAGTCAGATATCGAAATAATGTCCTGAGATTAGCAATGAATGTAAAATAAAGTGGCTATTATTAACATCATTACAGATTATTATTCAATTTTGATGAAGCCACGTGCATACATGTATTTTAGTTTTAAGAAAGGAAAGAATTAGTATTTCTAATGATACTGGTGTTTCATGTTCTATAAAAAGCAGTAAAACGGCACTCATATTCTTGATAGTTGCACGGACACACAAGTGACATGCATGTATCAGCTTGAAAAAAACCTATTCTACATATAAACTAGAAATTTGTTAATTACAATATAATTAGACATCAAAACCTATTCTACATACAAACTAGAAATTTGTTAATTACAATATAATTAGACATTAAAACCTATTCTACATACAAACTAGAAATTTGTTAATTACAATATAATTAGACATTAAAACCTATTCTACATACAAACTAGAAATTTGTTAATTACAATATAATTAGACATTAAAACCTATTCTACATACAAACTAGAAATTTGTTAATTACAATATAATTAGACATTAAAACCTATTCTACATATAAACTAGAAATTTATCAATTACAATATAATTAGACATTAAAACCTATTCTACATACAAACTAGAAATTTGTTAATTACAATATAATTAGACATTAAAACCTATTCTACATACAAACTAGAAATTTGTTAATTACAATATAATTAGACATTAAAACTTATTCTACATATAAACTAGAAATTTATTAATTACAATATAATTAGACATTAAAACCTATTCTACATACAAACTAGAAATTTATTAATTACAATATAATTGACATTAAAACCTATTCTACATACAAACTAGAAATTTATTAATTACAATATGATAGACATTAAAACCTATTCTACATACAAACTAGAAATTTATTAATTACAATATAATATACATCTTTTTAAATAAAACATCGTTCTAAATTCTCACTGTTATCACTGTCATGTGCGTCTAAATGATGAAATAGTCGACGAATTAATTACCCCATTGTTAATTCATTTTTCTCCATCCTGCGGAAGTGGTCAATTCAATTCATGAATAGATAAATGATACACAGTTGTTTGTCTGCTTCCGAGTTGATGTAGTTTGAAGTTTATACACTACGGGAAGCCTGTCTATAACAATATACAGTAATACAAAGTCATTTTATTGTATCATTTGTCATGTTGTCAAATTAGAAATACGGCCTTATATGCCTGGTCAGGTTCCATGCGTCCTCAGAAACTCGTGTTCTGCCGTGCTTGTTTTACCTATTTAGAGGCATAAGGGCAAACATAAATAATTAAAAGTAATAACACATTTTCTTTCTAGTTTATGATAAGAGATTGTCAACAAGTTCTACTTTGTAAAAATTATAATGAAGAGAAAATTCATTTTAAAAATGTACATGAGGGTATGAAATGCTACGCTTACTCTTGAAGACGTTATTTGCTTCATGAAAAGTTCTGTACATCAACGTGAAGCGTTGCTATTCATACCCTCATGTATTTTCAAATATGAAAATTATTTTTTATATTTACATTCTATTTTCATTTCTGTCGTAGAATTTCCAGCAGTTGGAATGGTTGTACTATATTCATAAAAAAAATTCATACGCACGTCGTTCACATTCATGAGAAAATGGCTATCATTTCAATTGATAAAGACACAGAAGGCAAAACATTGGAAATGTCATAAGATAATAATATTCAACCACTGTCGAGAAATGAATTTAGAAAGTAATGCATCAAGAGACCTATGTGTCTTAACAGTCACCTGTGTATTATACAGCAGAAATACTTAAGCGTGGAGTGTAGAAGATACACCTCTCAAATATCTGGAACGGAATTTTCACCAGTTTGTGATATGAAGTTCATTTCTTCAATAGTTTTTTTTAGCTAAGCGATTTTATTCAAGATTTTATCAACGACATCAATCCTGACCAAATAACCATGGTACATGGTGCTTCTTCTGCTCTCTATTACAAAGTTATGACCAGGAAAACAGTGAAGGTATAGGGTAGAAGAGAACATCTTGCCAAATTACAATACACATGAATATGTATGTGTAATTAAAATCCATTACCCACTAGACATCGATAAAATGAATAGATCACTCAAAATGCAAATTAACACCCCCTCCCCGTTTCCCTACGTGCATGATATTGGGATTGTTTTATTAATGCGTAGTAAAGGCATTGTTAAAATTCTTACAAAATTTCATTTTTGAAAATCATGTACGTATATAAGGTTAATGAACTTTAATCATGAAAATTATTGGAATAAGGTTTGGAAAATGCGCGAATTTGTGAGCAAATTTTCACATCCAACAAGTGCCATTATTCACCAATATAACTTCAATAACGCCTTCATTGTACGGCTAAATTTTATTTCAGTTGATAATTTATTCATTTTCTCGTCAAGTGAGAAACTCTAAACATCGTTAGCACTGATACGTGCAATATGACAATAGTTTTCACCCGTGTATTTTACTCTTGGAGATGTCGCCATTGTTCCATAAGTGGTACTCAAAACGCTTTATCGCGTAGACACTTGAATTGTACACATTAGCAACCTTCCATATACGCAACCGTGACACAGTAAAATACTACAGAAGTTGACGATGTATACTAGCCATAGATCACGCCACAGTATTGTTACGTACCTAGATCATTTTGTTTTACTTTTTTCCCCAATTGTTCAACATATCTATAACTTGTCTTCCTGTAAAGATTTAAAACATTAATACTGTAATATTCTATGAAATCAATGGTATTCTGATCACACGATTTTTAATATAATATCATCAACAGTATTAACAATATCTCTACTATTAAAGGTGAAGTTTGTTCCATGCAGTGTTGAAAGTTTATTACTTTTTTTTATCCAACTGGACGTCAATCGATTTACTGCTGTCACCTTTGGCATATAAGCGCTGTACTGAATCCCGATAAACCATATTATTAATTATCTAATCGATTATTTTCTTTGCGAAATATATTGTCTAATTTAGAGTTTATGATTTTTTTTCTGCCTTACATGAATAGTATTTCATTAATATGTATTCAGAATACACTGTTCTGAGACAGAGTTATTTTGTAGTCAAACTAGAAATAAATTTTCCTGAAACTAAAAATTAATGTAACATTAATGAATTGGTAATATCTTATATATTTACTACAAAGTCCCCCCTCTTGAATATCCACTATTGAATAAAACACCAGATTAATATATTGATTAATTAACTGTATAACATCCCTCTCGAAAATCTTTCACTCACAAGGTGGCATCACCAATGCTGCAAAAATTTAGGCCTGTGTTGCATGCTTGCAACCTTTGAGCAGGAAGGGATCTTTATTGTGTCACACCTGCTGTGATACGTGACCTCCTAGTCGCCTCTTATGACAAGCAAGGGATACTGAGGACCTAAATCTGATCCCCACGGGCGCCAGGTGATTACACAAGTGCTTGGGTTCCGGACACACCCAACACCCCCTAAATAACCAATATGATTTGATTTGATTTTTTTTTTTTTTTTGAAAATCTCTCTAAAGCTTAAGCATGTCAGCAATACCCCAAAGTCCAAAATAATTCAAAATAAACTCGCTGGCTATTATAACAGTTCTGGTTATTCGGGGGGGGGGGGGGGGGGGGGGGGTCGGAACCCAAGCACCTGTGAGTGAATTCAGGATCGTCTTGTTTAATTCAGTAGTGCCAGGATCTCGGGAGAGCGCGGCTTGTAGTATATATGCATGATATTGCCAATTTATTAATACGAATATCACACCCTAAATGTTGTAGGATTCTAGATAATTATGCTACCACTGAACATTACTGCATTACACGTAATTGGGGTATCCCAAATTCTTATAGATAATTTTAAGCAATTCATCTGTTTAACATGCCTTACTTTGATTTAGCAATATTGGGGGTGGGTGAGGGTTGATACAGTTAAAAAAAATCAGATACCCACCTTTCCAGCATTCATGTTGATCACATCTAGAGTTGGAGATCAAAAAACTGTTTCGGAAAAGCGTCCAAGAAGTGAAAACAGATAACAATAACTTGTACGAAAAACATTTTGTTGCTTGTTTACTTCGAGAAATAGTAATGATGCAAAATCAAGATTAATTTGATATCAAAATTTCATTTTGCCACCGTAAAAGAAACATTTAATAGACAGGATACGGTCGTCCACTTGATAATTTACGGTGTTCTCCTTGTTTATCATGGTCGTCATTCTTCAAAACTTTGAGGTCGTTTGTCGTCGCCTGAATTCCAGTACACAAACAAATGACATTACAAGTGCACCACTGTGTATTTAATCATCATAACATCGTAAGTATAAAGCAGATAAACAGACAATTGTTTGAAATCGTTATCATCAAAATTTCTACCAATGACATGTATATACTGGTCTACGGTCATCGAATTGGTTACGCTTTAGGCGTTTTGCGTCCCACTTGTGGAACACTAGCGCCAAACTGCGGTTAACGACGAAAATGAAAACTATTGCGCAAGTTTCCAACATTCACCCAACTGCATCGATCAATGCTAGTGAAATGTTTCATTTTTTTGATTGTCCTGAACTGTAAATCAGGGTTGAGATATTACAAGAATTGATACTCGTAGATAAAATCTTGACACCGGCTTCCAGAGCTTACCAAACGATAATTGTTAGGCCGTTTTTATATAATTTACATCACATTAACTTGTATGTGGAACGTTTTGGTATCCTATTATTTCATGATATGTTATCGTTAAAAAAAAACAACAACCAAAAACTGAAATCTTCCAAAAACGCCTTTTTATTGATCAAATAAATAATATACACAATAAATTCCTACTCCATTTGACGCGTGCAAAATCTTGGATATCCTATTATCGTAAATGATCATTTTTGATGCGTGCAAAATCTTGGATATCCTATTATCGTAAATGATAATTTTTGATGCGTGCAAAATCTTGGATATCCTATTATCGTAAATGATAATTTTTAATAGAAAAGTTTAGAGTTCACAAAACTTTGTTTTATTATTATAATAGTTAATTTCAAAAAGGTTTGGCGTGGCAAATAATTGGACAAATCGTCTTGTGATTTGCATGGTATCTGAATACTCGTAGGTCTAGAAGTCGTTACTTGTTGAGTTAATTTATGTATGTTGATATATGATAAATGCAGCACATATTGAAATTGTAACCATAGCGATTATCAGGCACGTGGAATCAGGCAGGGGTGGGAGGGGTGTCTGGTACCCACTTTTTTTGACAATGCTACTTTTCCGTTATTTTAACTGCAAAGTTATTTATGTTCAAATGCTAGTTAGACGATATTGGGTAGTTACCCCTCCTCCACTATTTTGTAGTAGTATTGAATGGTAAGAATATAAGTTGAATTGATGAATTAAATCTGGGTATCAGTCAAAGATAGACTTCCGTCAACCCATGACTAGATGTAAACTTACGACTTCTTTGACGTAACGTCAAACTTAAGATTTTTTTTTTGGTAAATAATCGAAATCGTACTACAAAAACTTCCGCCAATCTTACGTTTACGATCTAAAGTAATATCTTTTTGGTGAATAGATCAGATACTCCACCCTAAATTCTCTAGAATTTATAATTATTTTATTACTAACATTGTCAGCCATATAATAAAGTGATATACCGTAGCTGCAATTGATCAACATTACATCGAAGCTAAGCTATAACACACGTACAATGAACTACACTCATATTCAAATCTGTACAGTTAAGTTGAATATGCTCAAAACAGATTTTTAAAAAATGTTTTTAGATTGTTCGGAGGGGCGATCTTTATTAGCGGTCTTTGTTTCCTGAATTTGGCATTTTTTATGAAGTACAGTCCAATAATAGCGTTTGCTACCAGATTTATTCAAGGCCTTGCAGAGGTATTCCGTCTCTCTCTCTCTCTCTTTCTCTCTCTCTCTCTCTCTCTCTCTCTCTCTCTCTCTCTCTCTCTCTCATATACAATATCTACTACAATATTATTGGATTATTTAACTTATATTGATTAATATTGGCCGAGTGGGTTAAAAAAAAAATTCACGAACTTATGAGTGGATTTTCACACAAACAGCAAGTGCCAATATTCACCAATGTAAGTCCAATAGTCCATTTCTTACATAGCTAAACGCTATTTCAGTTGTTTTATGTTGATGATTTGTTCATTTTCTCGTCAAGTTAAAACTGAAGTATTATTGGCAAATATTACGCACGTTTTAGAACGTTCATCAAATATCTTAACAAATTATATTGATAGCCATATAAACGATTCGCTTATGAATTTTTATAAAAATAGTATATCTATTTTAAGGAGCGGGAATTCCGACAGAAATGACAACAGAATGTAAATATATTTGAAAATGCATGAAGGTATGAACTGCAACGCTTCACTCCGGTATACTTTTCATAAAGTTAGCGTTAGCGCTTCGTGAAAAGTATGAAGTATGCTGTCGTCGCAGTTCAAATCCTCAAATATTTCCAAAAATAGTTTATTTTTAAGCATCTATCAATGCTAGTGAAACGTTTCAAATTGTGAATTGTTATATTTTCTGGACCTAAAGTGTAAATCAAGGTTGAACAATTACAAAATTAACTGATACTTGATAAATAAAATATCGAAACCAGCTACTCGAACGATAAATGATCCGTGACTTGGCCTGCAATCGCATGTCAAGATTTTTTATTTGGATGCAAAATGAATTCGTTTTATGTCTGAAATAAATTTGAATGCGTTTTAAAGGAAATATTTTGCTAGCAGACGGTCTTTGTTTACATCTTGGTGTGCAATATTGAATAACATTTACTTTCGGTAAAGATTCTACTATTCATGAAAAGTTGGCGTTCAGTAATGACCAGGTATTACATGCTTGAATACTCTAGAATCTGGGAACATTTCATCACGATCAAATCATTAGCTATATAACAGAAACACATGTTCCATTCAAAGGGAGTGTGTCAACCGGCTATGAGCTCTGTTGTATCCGCCTGGGCTCCGAAATCAGAACGAGCAAGAATAGTGGGGAGGTAAATATCATACAAATATTAAAAAAAAATGTAACATTCATAAATCTTTTAACATTAAAATATAGGCACTTCACCGAAAACGGTATTTTGTCCTTCCTTATTGTGCATGGATAGATTCTACCTTTGTATTTTGTCACCCCTCATTGTGCATGGATAGATCTACCTTTGATATTTTGTCACCCTTCATTGCGCATGGATTAGATCTACCTTTGGTATTTTGTCACCCTCATTGTGTATGGATACATCTACCTTTGATATTTTGTCACCCCTCATTGCGCATGGATAGATCTACCTTTGATATTTTGTCACCCCTCATTGTGCATGGATAGATCTACCTTTGATATTTTGTCCACCCCTCATTGTGTATGGATACATCTACCTTCCTTATTGTGCATGGAATTTCAATGATGCACTATATCTTGGACAATAATTTAATAAGTACTGATGTTCATTATTAAACACAGTACCTGGGTAAAGAGACCAATGAAGCCCCGCTGACCTACATGCACTGTTGATCTGAAATCTGTAAATCAGAGCTCATTTAAATCGAAAATCCAGTTCAATTTTAAGACCTGATTGTTTATATGATTTCGTTCTCACCGTGCTATATATTTAATGCAGTTGGGGTAAAACTGTATGAGGTTTAAATAGGAAGAATGCTCGCTTAAGCATATCACACGAACTAGATTTCATCATTGGAAGAGTGATTTTCATCATTGGAAGAGTGATACAAGCTTTCAAGCATTTTACATGAATTATTGCTGTTTTTCTTGCACAGATATAGTACGTTTTCAATTTATCCTTAATATCGAGGACCGTCAGTACTGCCCCCCCCCCTGAAATCAGGGGGAATAACTCGCCTTTCATTGTGAAAAATATATCCCATTGGAAAGTAGATACAATATATATATATATATATATATATATATAGATATATATACTGGACAAAAAAAGTTAAGGATCATTATTTCAGAATTATTTTATTCATAACAAAACCAAATAAATTATGTTAAATATATACTTAAAATGTTCAACGACAATCGAACAATACATTTTAAACCTGTTTTCACAAATTCATTAATACGTTAAGCAGCCAGAGCAACCATTGTCAGGTAACCCCCCAAAACAGTTTGAAAATCGGTATGAGCAACAATAACAAATTTCATTACAAATGAGTTGAATCTTTATAAAGGCAATATCAATAGGGTGTATGTCCACCCTGAGCCTGTATACCGGCACGACAACGCCTCTGCATACTTCTGATGAGCCTGCGGAACGCAATTTGTGGCAACCTTGCTCATTCCTGCTGTAAAGCTAACGTAAGCTCCTGGCGGTTTGTCGGAAGTACAGGGCGTCTGGAAACAGCTTGCTGCAACATGTCCCAGGCATGTTCTATTGGATTTAAATCCGGAGAACAACTCGGCCAATCCATACATTCAATTGTCTCTGTAGCAAGGTAGTCTGTCGCTATACGTGCTCTGTGGGGACGAGCATTATCATCCATTAACACAAAGTCTTTGCCTATAGCTCCCGCATAAGGTTCTCACAATTGGATGCAGTATCTCGTCCCTGTAAATTGCACCGGTAAGATTGCCATTAATCACGTGCAAGTCAGTACATCCACCAATACTGATTCCGGCCCAAATCATCACAGAGCCACCTCCAAAACGATCATGCTCTGCTACACAGCAATCAGCGTACCGCTCTCCACGCATGCGCCATACACGCCTACGACCGTCATGAAAGTCCACGCAGAACCGTGACTCGTCTGTGAAAAGAACAGGCGTCCAATGACGCAGTTGCCAGTTTATGTGATTTTGAGCCAATTGAGTCGTGCTACACGATGTCTTCTCCTCAAATGGGACGAACAGCAGGTCGATGAGCCCGAAGGTTAGGCAGCATGAAGTCTTTGTCTGAGAGTTTGTGGTGTTATGCTCACCCCACTTGCTGCATGAAAGTCAGTATTGAGTTGGGACAGCACTCTGAAACCTGTGTCTACGAGCCATAAGTGACATATAGCGATCCTGGCGAGCGGTTTGTGGACCATGGACGACCTGATCTCGGTCTCTCAGAAACATGACCTGTCTGCCTAAAACGATTCCACAACCTTGAAATCACACTTGGGGACACATTAAATTGTCTAGAGACAGTTCTCTGGACTTGGCCAGCTTGAAGCATACCTACTGCCTGACCAGCTTCCAGAGCAGTTAAATGGCGCCTCATGGCTTTTAATGTCAATAATTGTTCACCTAAGAGTCGATTAGAGGCAATAATACCCCACAATAAAATGAAAATCACAATTTTTCAATTTCAATAAACACGTTGGCACACTTTGATTTTGACCCCTTGCTTGTGTTTGGGCGAAAAAATCGTGCACTTATGACGTTCAATATGAAACCAGGTAAATCTATTGTGTTAAGGACACATTGGAGAAACTATACATGTTTAAAATTTGTCAAAATAATTATTTGGTTAATAAAAATTTTTTGAGGTCAAAATTATGATCCTTAAACTTTTTTTGTCCAGTATAGAATGTACAAAATGTTCAAGAAACATTTTTTTTATTTGTTTCGTTTTGCACATTAAAAAGTGAGTGGCGGATCAAAGGTAGTGTGGGGTCTACACGCCAGGTGCATGTGGACATAAAAGAGAAATAATACTTCCATGATGTTGTTAAATGTTGCCTATTTAGTTCACTCATTAGATTAATGCGTACCTCTGGATCTCTCTTCACGTTTTCAAAACCTGCAAGGGTATAATTTCCCTCCATGTAATTTTATCTTTCTACTTTTCTGAGGTGTGTTTTAATGGTCCATATCTATCTTAACAGGTATTTATTTGAGCGCGTCACTGGCGTCTATCCTATCAGGGGCCGCCACCTGCTACGCGTCAGCTGGAACGCTGGACTTCTCCTCTACGGTAATATTCGTTTGTAGTACCGTGTAAGTGCCCATAATATACAATCATTGACACGTTCTCGATTAATACAATGTTTTAGCTACCTGAGGTGTGCAATATTCACCGGGCTAGATGAATATTGTACTGTCAGGTAGCTAAAGTATCGTACTGACCGAGAAAATATCAATGATTTTTTTGTTATATGATTAATTCAAAACATCAAAATTGGCTACTACTGGGCTGAAGCTTTGAAACGATATGTGGTCGACCATCTCTTTACATAAGCCACAGTTGAAAGTGATTAGAGATGTAAGTCTTCGTTCATTATATGACTATATAATTCAAAACGTCAAAAACACCTGCTAGAACATAGAATTTATCAAACGATACCTGATCGGCCATATTAGATCGGGTTTAATGTTCCTATAAATCAACAATTGCTACTCCATTTCCATTCTCTACCCAAAGTTCCGTTATTGTGAAGAAAACTGAAGTAGAACTTCGCTTAGCGGAACTGACAGGCAATTAAAACTACTCAAATTGACGTCATTGTTATAAATCGTCAAACACCTTTGTTAATGTACCTTGAATAAGGTTAATTGGTTGTATATTGTTTAACATCTCACTCGAGAATTTTTCACTCATACGTAGACGTTATCATTGCCGGTGAAGGACTGAAAAATTTGATCCTATGCTCGGCTCTTACGGCCTTTGAGCAGGGAGGGATCTTTATCGTGCCACACCTGCTGTGACAGGGGACCTCGATTTTTGCGGTCTCATCCGAAGGACCGCCCCGTTTAGTCGCCTCTTACGACAAGTAAGGAGTACTGAGGACCTATACTAACCCGGATCCCCACGGGGTCTTTTCATCCTAAATTTTGAACTACTTTGAAATACGTGTATGAATGTAGGATATAGGAGATTTGATGTAAACATTGATCAAAAATTTAAAAAAAATGCTGTAAAAATACGATAAAACCTGAAAAATAAGATAAACAGGTAAATCAAAATGTTCTTATTAAGGTGCCACTGGGCTACGAAAACAGCCTGATGTATCACCCGTTGCCAGAACTTTTAAAGGGAATAACTGTTGATATCGTAACGTCACGTGATTCTAAGCGTAAGAGAAGCTTGCGTAATGCACCCTCTGGTGAAAGAATGGTCCATTTCGTGATAGAAGTCAATATTTCTTTACAATAAGCTCAAGATAGTCAAAAGAAAGTAGAGACACGATTTTTTATTGGTGACCACAAATTGGTAATCAATCGTATCGAATTTGAAATCCACTAACTATTTGGTCCTATGTTGGAGAAATAAATAAAACGTGGTATTCACCTCCAGGACAGGTTTCATTGCCAAGGCTGTTGGATCTAAGCCAATTGGAAAGCACGGAGTTACTCGATTATATAATAACATTAATTATTGTAAGGTGAATATTATGTAATGAGTGTTGTACGTTTTTGACATCACTTTTGGTAATATTTAAGTTAACGAAATTGACGTTTTGTCATAAGTGATCTTTTCATGTTGGATCCAGCGGGAGGGGGAGTTGTTAAAGGTAATCCTCCCCTGAAATTTTGCCATGTAATGATAACTTTTAAAATAATTATGTAGTTTTTTTCCAGAGCTTTGTACGGTATCTTTTAGGGAAGTTTATCAGTCTCCATTTATACCACGATTACTATTTCCACATGGAATTACATTCAGTTTTTGAGAGTTGAACTTTTTCCCACTTCCCTACACCCAATCGGAACCACTCACCCTTTACTGAGGGGTTTCGATTGCCCTATACCATCATACACTGCATGCCTGAATGAAAAGGTCAAGATAACTAACAGTATTCAATCTGGTAATTCTTGAATATGTTGCATAGGATTTTGGTGTAGATTTCTTCACATCCTGGTTTTGTTTAAAATGATGTATGTTCCCGAAAACGTTCTCCTTATAATACAATCCTATATAAAGCTAAGCTTTCAAACAAACAGAACTTATTTTTAAAGGATAGTAAAAGATATATTCATATGATTTTTTTTTTCTCGAGGATCGCACACTACACACTTCAAGGTATCACACCGGTAATTGTCCAATCAAAATGAACTTAGTGTAGTTCCGTATATCTAAAAGAATAATTTTTTTAATGCGTGATTTTTCTCATTTCCCCTTCTTCTTTTCTCTTATTTTTTGTACCCCTGATTAGGAAATTTTGTGTAATTTGTAGAAATAATCAGTTGTTTACAGTGGAACTATTTGATGTTGGTAGCTGAGGCTTCTTTCCGAGGAGCACTCGGTCTGTTTACACACATGTGAAAAACACGTGGATTTGAGGGTAATCTTCTTTGCGGGTAAAATTATTTCGAAAATGCCGTGTAGGGTGTCTTTTTTCTGGTGTCAGCAGACGAGAGAGGTAACATAGAACATGTCCAAGTGCGTTATTTGGCATCAATTTTGTAAACTGATTTTTAATGATTTTTTCCCCTCTATAGTAATATATAGTGAAAATAATTACCGGTGTGATACCTATATGGACGAGTTCATCGCTGATTAGAGGGGTTGAAGGTTAAGACCTCCTCCATAACGCGCTCGAGTCTGCATATAGTAAATAAATGAAGAACCGCTGTCTCTACACAGAGTAAATAAACGAAAAGGCCTATAGAAATTAACTGAACCAAAGTTAACTGCACAAATTTAAAGAAAATAACAGCGGAGTTACTTTGATATATACCGTAATTTATTTTTCTCTCTACTTGTTTGAAAAAATTTCAACTCCAAGGAGCGTACTTTGAATGATTGTATCTGCCTTCGGCTTGGGTCAGATAATGATAGCAAAATGTAACAATTATTCTTAAGGTTTATCTGTACATATCATCGTATAAATGTATGTTTTGTTGATTTTAGACATTAAATTGGGCTTCGCTGTTGATTTACTTAGAACTTGTTGGGTCAATATACCGAACATATAGTAAAAATAAAAAAGAGAGAAAGAACAAATGCATGGGGGGGGGGGGGGGGGGGGGGGCTCTCGACTTTGGTGCAGGTGAATTATCACATAAATCAACAATGAGTTGCGTGCCTACTACCAATTCTTCTAATACTGCACACTAAAACTAAAGTAAGGTATTTGAAAATTAACAAGCACAATAATACATGTATTTACAGCGTACAGAAATAGCGTGTCTTTTTTGTATGATAAATAAATGTAGGTTGTTTAAACACCATCACCACTATACCATCCTTGGCAACAAATCCTGGATCCGCCCCTGAAGCATACTGACTTTTCATCTTGGCATAAAATGTTTTTATGTGGTTTGCTCCCAGAACAATGCAAGTATCATTTCAAATCAAAACAGCCCCCCCCCCCCCCCCCAAAAAAAAATTACTTTTTGAAGCACCACTCTGATTCTACGCACATACTCTGAAGTTGTTATTAAAAAGATGGATGGAGTTCCTCATTGACAATATTTGCTTAGTCATTGGTGATCGGTTCTTCCAAAAACTGTTGAAATTCCCATGTGCACAAATTATGCTTCTTCGTTATCTGATTTGTTTTTGTATTTTGATGAGGCAGAATTTATTCAAAAGTTTCTACATGAGAAGGAAAAATGTCTTTTTGGGGCCTTCAACTCGACATTTGGATATATCGACGACGTTCTATCTATTCTATCTATCAACAAAACCCATTTCCCTGCTTCGAATTTAGATATTTTGTTAAAGAACATTTGCTGCTACGACCTTGAACGCAAAATTTGTGGTACTTCACGTAAAGCAGATGACGTCTCATATAATGAAAAATTCTACAATGGGGCATCATACAAATCGACAAAAATAAATGTTCAATTGTGCCTTGATATAATCTTTTATACATGTGCGCACCTGCGAAGAAATTATTTTGTTATTGGAGAAATCCGAGTGTTGTGAAAATTGCTAAACGTTGTCGACTCATTTCAAAGTCATTTACTTTCCCTTCCGCCTAAATGATTATTTTCACTACCTTAGACAACTTGCCATCAGCTGTAATTATCAAGTACATAGCATTGTATTGACTAGTGTTTAACACTCCCAAAAAGGAAGTTTAAAAAAACTCAATAAAAAAGCGTTGTATTTGTAAAGAGATGGTAATCCCTATAGCTTTGCAGGAAGTTTGGGCATTTTGATGTCCTTAATTTGGATCTGCACAGTGTACGACAGTCCATCGCAACATCCATCACTAAGTGAGGAGGAGAGTCGCGTCTTCCAGAAAGAAGGTTCCAATATCCGCATAGCGTCTGCAGACGTGGTGAGATTTTCAACATTCTAGAAAAAATACTACAATTGCTGGTAACTATGGGGGGAAAGGATTTCAAACTATCAGTATATTTTTTTGTACAGGCTAAACGCATTCCTTGGAAGGGAATATTGACGTCACTTCCTGTTTGGACATTATTTCTTACTAATTTTGCAAGATCCTGGGTTTTTGCCACGATGGTTACGGAAATACCGCAGTATTTTGCTGATGTCTTTGGACTCAATGTGGCAACGGTAATTAGTAGACTAAATACACACAGTTAAATACACACTTTACATTAGTGTATATAATATATAAAGGCGTTTCTGTGGTGTTTTAAGTTCCACCTTTTTTTCTCTCTTTCTCTCAGATTGGATTCCTAACAGCTTTTCCACCAATCATGACGTCTATTTTTGTGATATTTAGTGGAGTACTCTTTGACAAATTAATAAAAAATGAGAAAATCTCAGTCACCATTGGTAGAAAAATGGCAATTCTAATTGGTAGGTATACTACTGTCGA
This sequence comes from Ostrea denselamellosa, assembly GCA_024699665.1. Lineage (NCBI taxonomy): Eukaryota > Metazoa > Mollusca > Bivalvia > Ostreida > Ostreidae > Ostrea > Ostrea denselamellosa. Next base: position 1,229,316 of record JAMZEH010000026.1, read on the forward strand.
TATATAGAGGTTCAATGTCAATAGACGTAATTTTTAGACTGTGACTGCATTACGGACTGTATGTTATCTACACATATTCACTATGATTGCAATAAGGACTTTATACTATCTACACCATCTAGTATAACTGCAATAAGACTTTATGTGACAAGCATCCACTGATTGCAATAAGAATTTTTGTATCCCTTTTTTATACTTTTCTTTAAAGGTTTTGGGTCTGAAGCCACAACTCTCTTGGCTTTAGCTTTTATCAGAAGTTATTATGCGGCATTTATCTTATTAGTAATTGGAGAAGGACTGGCGGGCTTCGCAATGGCTGGTATGACCGTAAACACAAATTCTGAGAATACACTGTATAAAAAAAAAATGGGGAATCCAAATAAACCAACTGTAAACAAATATCTAAATGGAATAACGATGGATACTTATAGTATTTCTATAAATTCCTCTTCAAAACTGACAATGAAATATTTGAATTTTGTTGGATTTTTAGGATATAAAGTAAACCCTGTAGACTTGGCCCCGCAGTATTCCAGCATTCTGACGGGAGTAGTGAGATTCGGGGTGTTGGGGGCTACAGCCAGCACAGCTCTGGCAGGATTTCTCAGACAAAAGGTAATAGAAACCTATATAATAGTATCTCTATATGAACACCAGTTTTCTGTTAACGCCTTACCAATAATTCACTGCGAATGTTTGTGTACATAAAACTTCAGTATTCTATATAATGGACCTCAAAATCTGAAATACAATGTATTATGAAATGGAGTTTAAAATTTCTTTTATTGCATAAGCATCGAGAGCAAAATAAAGGGTCGTGTAAAAGAAAAATTAGACAGGTGGTCTGGAGCCTAAAGGGTCAGGATTAAGGCCCTGAGAAATTCCTGGGTTTTAACTTGCTTGGTACTGGGGCCCTTAGGGTGAGTCCTGGAGGTCCTGGGTTCTAGTTTATATCACGTGGTGTTTTACATTTATTGTCTTTGTTGCTATTCATATTACATTTAAAACTGCATGGCCTTGTGACGGCAAATCCTCCGGACGTTTCAGCAGTCTAGCATGAATGGTGCATTTCTTTTCTACTTAAGAGATATTGTAGTCATTTCAAAGGGACATGGACACGATATTGGTGGCGACATTAAAAAAACTGAATATGAATTTCAACAACCAGGGGCGTAGCTAGAAGGAAACAATGTGCATGCCAATAAAGGCAGGGGGTCTGGGGGCCACCTGGTAAGGGCTCAGGGGGCGAAGCCACCCGGAAGCTCCTGGGTTTTAGCGATTTCTGTGGATGAAATCTATGATTATATTAAGTGGAAAATGCCTTGTTTCAGAATATCGATATCGGTTGAAAGAAATCTAAATTTAGATTGTTTGTTTGTTTTACATCCTGTCGAGAATTTTTCACTCATATTGAGACGTCACCAGCGGTAGGTGAAGTACCACTAATTTAGACCTATGCTTACCGCTCAGGGCCGTAGCAGTGAGGGTTCTTTAACGTGCCAACGCCTACCGTGACACGGGACCTCCGTTTTTAAGGTCATATCCGAAAGACCCGTGATTCTCACTTCTAAATGCCGAGCGTTTGGCGAAGGAGCAATCACTACCTATTTTTCGTCGTAGGTTTGACGCGGCCATGGCACGAGCGAGGCTCGATCTCACGACCTCCCGGTGACGAAGCGAACGCTCTAACCACTGAGCTGATATACATAATATATCTGCAAAAAGTAGCTGTAAAACGTTTTAAAATTTTTTATGAAATCTTGATTCAGTATAACAGTTACCCTTCTACATGTATCTTCTATTCTTTTTGAATTGATAAATAAATAATTCAGCAAAGGAAATGTTTTATTTAATTCTAGAATTATCTTAAAATTCTCAAAAATCCATTCCTCGAGATTTTGCAGCTGCAAATTCCTCCATTGCTTTACACAAATCAATATCAAAGTCCTTGTGAGTATGCAACAGGCTAAGCGACGTTAGTCTGTCATTTTTCATGGTGGAACGGACGTAGGTTTTCAGTCGCCTAAGAACACTAAAAGACCTTTCTGCAGTTGCACTGGCCACTGGCATGGTCAATAAGATGCATAAAATGGAATGTATCGACGGATAGAGGACGGAATTCACGGAACCTAGCATGCTGCAAAGAGTCGATGGATTCTAGTCTTGAGGTGTAATTTCCCATCGTGTGCGCCATCTAGTTACTTCTCTCCGAAAATCCTCCAAACACAATGCGAGATCAGTTTGGTATGTTGCAACTTGATCGTTGGTAATGTTTTCTACAAACCTGGGCAGCAGATGTTGCGCTGAAAAGCGATCTTTGGATTTCAAAAGTCGAGATTCCAGTTCCATAATTAAATGATCTAGAAATGAGTAGAACAATGAAATTCGCCAGTACTGTTTGGGCGTATCAGGAGGATGATTGGCTCTTGCAGTCTGTCTACCACATCAACTTGGCGTGTTTTCAGCTATCTCTAAAGGCTCTGCTAAATCTAATGCTGTCTGATACAGTTCGTCCCATACCAAAGCATCTTGTCTTTCGCGTCTAAGCAATTCAATTACAACTTTGCACTCTTTGGCAGCTTCGAGCAAATCGCATGCCACGCCTTGGAGAAAAGTTGACAGATAAACTGTGCTTTGTAACACATGCTCTGATACAACTAGAGCAATAACAAACTCAAATCTCGTAATTAAAGCCAACTGCTGCCCCGCTTTGTCATCACCCTTATCAGGTAAGCACTCCAGTGCGTGCACAACCACTGGAAAAGATGACTTGAATGTATACAATGCGTCGGCGCGACCGGTCCATCTAGTCTCGCATAGAGTTTGTAGTTTTGTTTGTTTTTTCATCTTTTCTTTTGTAGCAGCATCTGATTTAAGTTCATTAAGATATACTTGGAGTTTCTTTGCTGAATAGTCGAAAGAAAAGGCAACCTCTTGAACCGCAGTCATAACATTTCGAACGGACTTATCATTACAACTATGCACATGGCCAAGTTAACAATGAGATTTGCAATGAACATACAGTGCACCTGGGACAGTCTGGCGTATTCTTGCCCGCAACCCATTAATCTTGCCAGCTTTGCCACCCAATCATACCCTTGAGCTCTTATATTTGCAATATTGATGTCTGTCCCTTCAAGAGTTTCAATCAGAAGTTCAGCCAAATGTTCACCTGGTGTGCTAGTTGCTATGACAAAATCAAGAAAGTCCTCCTTGATAGACAATTCCTGACTCACTGGATCCCTAACCAAATAGCGAAGGCATACAGATAGTTGCTCACGTGTCGATATATCTGTGTTTTCGTCCGCTATAAGAGCAAAGTACTTGCTTTTGTTACAGTTAGTAATAATGGCAGTTCGAATCTGGTTTCCAAGTATATCTATTATCTCATTCTTAATGTCAGGAGATGTATAAATGGCCCTTTGATTTCCACAAGCACGATGCTCTGCGAGTACCTCGTCACTGTGTGCCAGAGAACTCAGAGTAGCCATAAATACGTCGCTTCCGAATGTGTCCACGGATTGGGATGTTTTGCTTCCCACAGAACAACAGTGTTCCCATGCTTTTTCTTAATATATGCCGATTTTACATGACTTTGTCTTTTCTAAATTTTAATAATTTGTTAATGATGGCCTTGTCCTCAGTATCTCTGGAATGCATTCGAATGAAATCCTCAGCCATTGCCTGATATGTGAAATGTGACGACCCATCCTTTAGATGTCGCTTGATAAAGCAAGGTAAGTTGGACCAGACTGTGATTTTATTCATGGAGAGTTTTCCCATACATTCCTTTCGACCAAACAAAACACAGGGACCGCAGTACAAAGCATCATCTTCAGTGCTGTATCGTAACCAAGGGTAATCTAGAAGAGATTTAGCCGATAGACGCCGTCGACGATTACCAATTTCCCTGTGAAACCAAAAGTACAGGTGTTCTTTTTTTAACGGATGGAGGTGGTGGTGGTTGGTTTGCATTTAGTCGAGGTAGCCAACCCTAATTCCCATTCCATTTTGAAACAATTTAGATATTTTTTTTGTAAAACACTGGTGGTTCCGGATTTCAACACATTAAAGAGGTTATGAGGTTTTACTTGGTGTCAACGGAAAGGATACTCTCGTGAAATTTCGACGCCTTCAAAAGCAGTGTCGGATCCAGGATTTCCAAAAGAAAAAGAAAAAAAAAGTAGTGTGTGGATGTGTGTGTGTGTGTGGGGGGGGGGGGGGGGGGGGATCACATGAGAAAGTCAATAATTTAACCATTTTTGGTGCCAAATCTTAAGTTTTACTAACGTCATTTTAAATTTTTTACCTCTCTAAATCCGCCACTGAAAAGTTACAGCAAAAGTGAAAGTTTTTAAAAAGTATACAAATAATTAGTTTTATGCGGATTTTCCTTAATGTGATTTCTTTATCATGTCAACACGTCAATAAACAACGAAATGCTTTAATAAATTTTATTAGGCTTGTAGCGATATAGCGGTATGGAAAGGGCTCCAAGGGCTGCCTTTAGGCTGAGACCCCCCCCCCCCCCTTCCTGGGTTCCTTGGTTTTGATCAGTAAAATAATCCTTTCTAGTGCGCAGACACATGTTAGGTTTATTGTCAATTTCAAAAACAAAACAGTTCACAAAATTATTTTTCTAAAGTTATTTTAGACACCATCTTATCGTGTGTACACACACACACACACACACTCTCTCTCTCTCTCTCTCTCAGCAAATACATGTACACAGTTGCATAAATGGACCTAGGATTATTTATAATGTATATAAATGTATTTTGATCTTAGCAAGGTTAAAAATTTTTTTCACAGACAGACAGATCAAAAACTATAAATATCCCAAATCTTCGATTCCGGGGGCATATATACATAGAGAGTAAAGTGGCCTTTAAATAATTCTGTGAGTGTGTGTGGTGTTTTTAAAATTTTTTTTTTTCTTTTTTGTTAAGTATGTAGCTAAAGTTTGTGAAGCATTTCACCATGCTGCTTTTTTTTTTTATTGGAGGAGGGGGGATTGTTTAGTTTTCGGGGGAGGGGGTGGGTGGGTGTTATTCGAAACTCAACATTGAAGAGCAATTCTAATTCATTTAAACTGATGTAAATGATGATGATGATAATAATAATAATAATAAACTCGGGAGGGAACCAAAAATAGGGCCGGTCGGGTTACTGGAAACACGGATTTTTTTAAAGGCAGTTTGTTTCAAGTCTTAATATATCAGAAAAACATTTTGTTCTTGTATCATACTATTTTGTTTTCATTAAATTTGACCCAAATTTTAGAATACCCCCCTTTCAATGATTTAATATGATTTACCTTGTCGGAAAGCTGAAGGGATAGACATAATCAATCTAGTACCTGGTTATTTTAATCATTGATTTTATTGCATATAACATTTATTTACTATCATTATTATTTTGCCTGTCTTTCTTTTTTAATCCAAATGATGTGCACGCCGTGGCTACGCCCCTGACCACAGTACCTTCAGGGGTACATAACAAGCCCGCGAGAAGCTTCTATAGAGTGTTTTTATTATTAGATGTTTGTTTTGTGACATTTAATAGCAAACATTGCAAAACTTGTCGTAGAACTTTACTTACGGTCATGTAGTATGTCATATCTTGATAACTGAGTGGAAAGACAGGGATTGATTGATTGAATCTATATTGTTTAACATCCCACTCTAGAATCTTTCACTCATATGAAGACGTCACCATTGCCGGTGAAGGGCTGCAAAATTTAGGCCTATGCTCGGCGTCTTTGAGCAGGGAAGGATCTTTATCGTGCCACACCTGCTGTGACACAGGGCCTCGGTTTTTGCGGTCTCATACTTAGTATTTACTGTATAGCACAGATTACTGAGTATTTACTGTATAGTACAGATTACTTAGTATTTACTGGATAGTACAGATTACTTAGTATTTACTGTATAGCACAGATTACTGAGTATTCACTGTATACCACAGATTACTGAGTATTTACTGGATAGTACAGATTACTGAGTATTTACTGGATAGTACAGATTACTTAGTATTTACTGTATAGCACAGATTACTGAGTATTTACTGTATAGTACAGATTACTGAGTATTTACTGTATAGCACAGATTACTGAGTATTTACTGGATAGTACAGATTACTGAGTATTCACTGTATAGCACAGATTACTGAGTATTTACTGTATAGCACAGATTACTGAGTATTTACTGTATAGCACAGATTACCGAGTATTCACTGTATAGTACAGATTACTGAGTATTTACTGTATACCACAGATTACCGAGTATTTACTGTACAATATAGATTACTGAGAGTATTTACTGCAGAGTATAGATTACTTAGAGGCATTTATTTTTCTTGTTTTGAGAATAAAAGTGTTTGTTGTTTCTTGATTTCATGGTTTAAAACTTGTTTATTTTCGTTTTCTCTTGTCCATTTACTATTTGAATTTGTGGATATGTCCATAAATGTATCATAAACATCTACAAAAATTGACAATATTCGCATATAACAAATTATGCTACATATATATTTCTCCTCATGATATTCCTTTTCATACAAACAATTTGGTGTTGTCTGTTATCATAAAATGTAATCTGGTGCTATACAGTGTGTTATTGATGGTCTTGTACGCTTTTTCTACATTGAGAATCTAAATACGGTAATTGCTAACTTTCTAGAATGCCGAGTCGTGGCGGAGGATCTTGATAATTGCAGGATCGGTACATTGGTTAGCGGTAGTAAGTTACATTATCTTTGGATCCGGAAAACAGCAACCATGGGCCCAGTCTTCATATATGAATCTGGTGACACCAACAGGCGAACCCCAAAAGACTTACGGGTCTACCTTAACCACTCCAGAGAAAAGCAATCCAGATATGAATGGACTTGTGCACTATAGTACCGAAGAAACTCGGAATGGAAGGGATATTAATCCAAGTTCCATTGAATATTCCAAAAATATATAGTTTTTATTCATTTTTGTCGAACTATATGTAAACAGAATCAGAAAATGTTATTTAAGGAACATATAATTCCATATTGCTTCGCCGATTATAAATAAAAAAAAAAAAAAACCCTCTATGCTTCCATTGTTTATAGTCTCTATAATATATAGAAACTAGAAATTTATTCCATATATTTATAACACAGATAGTAGTTTTTAATGAGTATAGCTATAATGATACGTTATGTATGGAGCGCAAACTTAGCATAAATTCAAATAAATGAAAATATTATTTGAAGATATCACCAGTTCATTTGATGCATGTAACAATTCAATTAAAGACCTCTTCAAATAATTAATATCTTCAATTCTGAATTATTGCACACATGAATTAAATTATTGATAACATTAATCATTCTGCTTAATTGATGTGTGCAATAATTGAATTGTTGTTCACTTTAAATAAATTAATGATATAAAAAAATTGAATTGATGTGCGTTACAATTCAATTGAGGAGAGCAATAATTCACTTAATGCTCCCATCAATTATTTAATAGAGATTGCTCCTTCTCCAAACATCCAGCATGTATAGGTGAGAATCATGAGTCTTTTGAATGTTATCTTAAAAATGGAAGTCCCATGTTGCAGTAGTTGCAGCAAGTGTTTGCAAGTTAGGGAACTCTCACAACTATGGCTGTAAGCACTAAAAGCACTGAGAACAGATTTAAAGTTGTGGCACTTCACCTATAACTGCAACATCTCAATATGAGTGGCAAATTCTTGATGGAACATAAACAACCAAACAACCCAAAATATATGGATTTATCATTTACTTTTGGTAAAGCTGTTGTGTAGTAAGATACATAGAAGATATCAGCAATTTTGATTTCTTTTAATTTCAAGTCCATTGTTTAAAGGTTCAACAATGGAATTAAATTTAAAATTTCTCATGATGACATTTTTAAACATATGTATTTGAAAACGTTTTTTAATCACAATTCAATATAAAAATTTGTATTCCTTTGAGAGTGGGTGGGGTATTTTGACGGTTTGAGCATTATGGGATTACTATACAAACACAATAAATATATGTACAGTGTAGTTTTAATAAAATCAAAACTTTATAGCTTGCACCATTGAGAAACTTTGAAAGACCACCTGGTTTAAAATAAATAATATTTAGCCTTGGGATTATGACAGTCCATTGTATTCAATTAATCACAGACATAAACCATCCATTTTAAGTTTGCTGGATTGCACAAGCACTTTCGCACTCCTGTGCCTTCCACACACATTTGTCTGCTTCAACTGCAGAGACTTGGTTACCATCAAAACAAGGACCCAGCTGCCTCATCTCTGACCTTGACCTCCAAATCTTGATAGTGTTGTCATCACTGACTGTCACCATATATTCCTGGTTGGCAGGGTTGAACCCCACTGCATTCACCACCCCCCGAGAATGTTCATATACAGCAATGTTGTTTCTGTAGTGCTTGTCCCACAGGTATGCTCGAGCATCTTCACTACCACTGCACACAAAAAAATTCATAAAATATAAAAACATAGTATATCAGTTTATGGATTTAGTTAGAAGAATTCTTCTATAACTCTATATAAAATAAATCCGCCTCCTCCTAATGTGTTTTCATTATACTCGGTCCTACTGGAAGATGAGTGTACAAGTAAAAGTATTTAGCTTAGGTGTTAATTGGTTACATTTTCCTTTCTTTCTTTAAAATACAATTCTATAAACATTATTACCTTCCAACATAGTCATTACTAACATCTAGAAATACAAAGCAGCACATGGTGGAAGGGGAATACCCCTTGTGACCAACATATCGCACACCCTCATTCTTCAGGGTCAACAGGTCAATCACCAACACCTCTATACATGGTGAAAGGTCAGGGGTTGCCCAAGGGTCATTTCTGTCCACTTTACCAATCCACGGACGATAGTTTAGGAATAAATATCTGCAATTCACATGTTGGAATTGTATGAAATGTAAAAACAGTCACTGAATTGGGTGTCCTTGCTAAAATTATCGTAAAATCTAAAAATAGAACTTGCCTGTTATCACTAGAGAGACATAATCCAGTCACATGTCCAAAAAGGTCAATCAAATGATCAGGTTTGTCTGATTTTCTGTAAGGCTGCACATGAATATCATTGTTACTAAAGTTGACCACCATGTGGTGACTTTCCACACCAACTTCCATCTCTGTCACCTCAATGTCATTGCTGGAAGAAATCTGCTTTGACAAAGTCTCAGTACTGACATTTTTAATTCCTAATTGATGAAGTGCAACGGCAAACTCCCCTGTCACAAATATCAGATTTTTAAGTGATGAATCATCTGCTGAAGCTATTAAAGGTCCACACTCCTCCAGTTTGGCACTACTGGATGATGCACAAGGTTCCGACCATTCTTCCCTAGATGTCTTTTCACAGTCACAAATACCCTCATATTCAACATCTTTCAATTGATAATTATTTTGATTCACGTTACATTTACCACAAATATTTTCTGAATCTGACAGCTCATTATCGTCTGATTTGCTTTTTGAAAAGTTCTTTTTGTCTTCAATTAAAGATGTCTCCATTGCAACTTGGTTTGTAACACTTGCCACAGTCAAAAATTTGATGAGACTTGCTGTTTCACTTGAGAATGTGAACAGATTTTGTCCTACACCTTCCTCTACAGTTGGTGGAATATCATTGGGTAATGGTGAATTCTTATCAACCTTTAAACACAAAATGGTGTGACAGTCATTCAGGATATGTTTCAACAAGCTTATAACAATGTAAAATTTAACACTATATAAAACAGTTATCATGGTAAGTTAAGGTTGTACCTGAAATGATTCAATCTGAACAGTAGTTGCAAATCTATCCAAGCTTATTTCTAAGTATCCACCCAGAAATGTATTGTCATCTAGCCATGCTCCAAACAACTGTGAAGGATCCATAGAAACAACTCTCAAAATCTGCAAATCTGAAATAAGACATAACAAACTATGGCATATAGATATACTGTTCGACTCTTGATAGCTGCAAGTTCTTGATATCTTGAAATAAAAATCTGGGCCCCATTGTTTCATATTTCAGGGTTTTCACATTTGATATCCCGGTGGTGGTTGCATATAGATGCTATCATTACTTCCACTTGGACTTTACCTGGATAATGGTGAATACCTGGGCCTACTGTGTTCATGTTAAGTAGGTACTTACCTGTGTGACACAACACCTGTGTTTCATTTTGGGTAGAATTAATTGCTCAGTTGTACAATTTTACAGTCCCTGAAATATTCTACTTTCCCACTTGAATGGTGAGTTTACTGTTTTGTAAAAAAAATTCTGGGGATTAAAAAAATTTGTAATAGTAATATGATACATTATGAATTAGGTAGATTGCCTATGTTAGAACAAAAAAAGTTATGAATTTTCAAATATTGGCTGAAAGTAATATATTCAGATAACTGTATAGAATCTTAAACTCATGCTTATGTCATATGAAATTTATTATTCGTTACTTCGTTACCAGATTTATATATTTCCCTTGCCAAGGCTCGGGAATATATAAATCTGGTAACGAATTTCATAAATTCCATATGACATAAGCACAAGTGCAAGATTCTATTTATCACACAACTATCAATAAATGCATATTTTAGTTACTTTCCAGTTCACATTTCTGTATAAGGAAGTCATTTTTCAGCCTCTTTGCATCATCTGTATAGTTAAATCTTGTTATGACGAAAGATTACAAAACAATGATACATGGATATGCAATATTAAAGATGAACTGCATAAATTGGGCCTTGAATATTTATTTGATAATGAGCAGTATACCATAAAATATATGTATAAAATAAATGAAAGACCGTATGATGTCTATAAACAGACTCTTTATACATCAATTCAAAACTGTAGCAGAGGTAGTATTTATCAACATTTGACTGATAATATTACTGTATAAGGTTATTTGCGGAAACCAATAGATAATATTTATTTGAAGTGTATCATTAAATTTAGACATCGGCACATAATTTGAACACAGAAACTGCAAAAATATACAAAAAAGCCATAGATAACCCTACAATAAAAGAGTATAAAATGTGTAGTCTAAATAACAATGAAGATGAATTTCACTTTATTTTAAAATGCCCTAAATATCATGATCTGAGACATTTGTACATTAAAACGTACTTCTATAAAATCCTAGTGTTTTTAAACTTATTCACCTGTTGAGTAGCCCAAATATTAAGGAACTCGGAAATCTTGGTAAATATACACACTTTGCATTAAAGATAAGAAATGAAGATGCAAGTACATAATCATAATGAATACAATTATATTTACATCATTTATTATCACAAATAACATATACGACTATATTGGTTTGTTAAAGGTGTAGATTAAGTGAGTCATGACTATTTTTTGTAATATATGTTAATGGTTTCATATCATCATGTATTCTTATGTGTTTAAGCAATAACATAATTGTTGGTTTTGTTCATACATTTTGATATATATACATGTATTTGATGTTCATTCTCTGCGAATTGTTTGAATGTTACATGTATCAAATCTGATATGCCAGCTGGCATAAAGAATAAAGAAGCTGTAAACTGAATGAAGGCAAAGTGAACAGTGAGGGTTCAAAGTATGAACGCTAAAATGCAAAATGCTGAATGAACACAAAACATGAACAGAATACAAATGTGAACACAAAATGAACAGTGAATGCAAGATGAACAATTTATTAGGGATATCTTAGATATTTTCTAATGATCTTTTACAATGATTACTCATAAATGATTGCAACAAATATCAAGATGTGTTGCCTAGTCATTCTGTGTTAACTTATTTTAAACTTTGTACATGTACATACATTGAACTACATTTTAAAGCCTATTTTTAATCAATTAAACTACCTTTATACTTTTATGTATTTTGTTCTATCATATTGTTTTAAAGAGAAGTTTTTCATTGACTTGCTCAAGAACATGTGCATTGAATTCTGGGGTCCAAGCTTTTGAAAAATTCCTCAGTTTTTGACTCAATAATAAATTAGAATCGGGGAAACTGCATGTTCTACAGTTTCAAATATATTCAATCTAAACAAAACAAAGTAAAAGTATTAAATGTATCATTCTCATGAAATGCTGGTAATGTGTGTATAGCCATAGCATCATTTTTCAAAGTGGGGGGGGGGGGGGGGGGGGGGGGGGGGGGTGTGTCAATTCAGTAAAAATATTACTACAACTGTAATCCACCACTGTTAACTACAGGGACTGTAATAACGACAAGATAGTTGTATGATGTCATGCAATTTTTAAAAGTAGGTTTTTGACATGTAAATGCATCAGTAACTTTGAGAAAATAATTTAGATATATGCCAATGAATATTTTCATCCAACACATTTTATTTACCATAAAATCTTAACCATAACAGTCAGATCTTTAATTTCTGGATTTCATTCAACCCTCAAACTCTTGATCTCTTGAAGTTTCATCAAGAACCCTTGAACATCTGAGTTATCGAGAGTCACCTGTATTTATAGTATGAGTTATCAACAAACATGATGTATAATGTGCTGCCGAGAGCTGTCAAGCTAATATGTTTTGGGGTTAGATTAATTGTTTAACTGTATGATGATGTGTATTTTTGAAAAGTATGTTTTGACTTAACAATGAAATAGTAATTTTGAGAAAATGATTAAGAGGCATACCAGTGAATAACTCATCCCAGGACATTATAAATACTAAATATCTGAACCATAATGGTTGGACCTTAAATTTCCAAATTTAATTCAACATTACATCTCAAAAAGTACCTTACTCCAAAGTGAATTTAGTGGTGTTACACATAAGTGCACACTCAGTCTCAAAATTACAATAAATTCAATTATTGTTGCTGCAGGGCAATATTACATGTCTACTGACATAGTAAAACACATTTTTTAGAAAAAGATAAGATTTCTTTGAGAAATATAATTATAAATATTATGCCTTTTAGTTACATGTTTCAGACTCGCATCATTTTTCAAACACACACTTTTGACTAAATTTTACAAACTTAAAATCAACATAAAAATTTCCAGATTTAAGGTATATCCCCTTCCAACGTCATTTGAATGAATGCATGGGGATAGCAAGCCTATGTTGACAAAATATGTTTGTTTTGGATAATATCATAGTGAAACTTACTATGCAGGAGTGACAAAATTGCTACAAAGCCTCTTCTATCCATGAAATCTGTAGTTTTGACACTAGATACTAAGAGCATGGTGTCACTCTTGTTGAAACATGAAAACTGCGTAAAGTCCCATGCCAGAAGTTGTCGAAAATCCTTGCTGTATTTAAGAGATGTAGGGTACCCCACTTGCCACACCTTTAAAATTAGTGAAATATTTGGTAAACAATTTTCCTGATGATAAATAGAACTATCCTAATAGAAATAATACCCCCTGCAGGGCACAATGGATGGTGAAAACAGTGAATTTGTACTCACTGAAGAATAAATGGTTTTTAAGTAACACTCTGGATAAGACAATGTAACACCTCCCACACATCCCCACACCCACCCCTCTCAAAATGGAAAAAAATTTACATAACTTCCTTGAATGCTAAAGAAGCTATCAAAATAGGAGAAGCACAACTTCATTATACATATATACTTAATATATACACCTAGTTTTAATCAAATCTGTTCATTGGTGTTAAATATATACTTTGGTTGAATTATGTCTATGGAAGGACAGATAGATGGACAAAGTGATTCCAGTATACCCCCTAAACTTCATTTGTGGGGGTGGGGGTATAATAAATCATGAAATTCCAATTCATAGAAATTACAATACTAATAATTTCAGATTCCTAAATTGAAGCATAGTAGGGAAAATTCCTGAAAACTGTATTCAATACAAAATGCCATAAAATTTGTAAAAATCACTCAACTGTGACAAAATTTAATCTGAAGACATACAGTAGTAAACCACATACTAAATGTCATCTTCTTTAAGGAGGAATAACACATCAGAGAAATATGACGGTGGAGGATATATATGCACAATAATATTCTGAATTGGAAACTTTCACATTTATTTTATTTATTCAAAATATGCAGTTTTAGTAGAAAGTAATCTGAAAAGACCTAAATTACATTCTGGACCTGCATCACCATCATATATTTATTAACACTACCTATTGTTCAGCATCATCTTCAGATGTGGACATCTCTAATGAAAGCATACAAAGTATATCCACTCTTGATTCTATATTTCATAAAAATTTAATATGCCAAAGAAAATTTTAACAGCATATATTGCAAAAACTTGGCTAAGTTGAACATGCTTAAAATCACAGCAAAACTTTGTCATCTTTTCAAAGTCTTGAATTGTAAGAAACGTTCAATATCAATAGGCACTATTTGATTTAACCCATTGAGATGGGAAAGGTGGTGTAGAGGCAAAATCTGCATGATCGCTAGAAGGCTCTTGAGCAAGCTTGATGCCTTAAAAATCATTCAACTGTAAGGAAACTCAAACCTTATCTTCATCTGTAAACATACACTAGTTCACCACATACCAAAAAAAGTCCAGATATTTCATAAAAATAACTCAACTGGAAAAAGTGCAGAAATCCAAGTGGGGCAGACTGACTAACAGACTAACAGTCAAACGAATGGACAAATGATGAGGAAACCTATACTATGCTTTGTGAACTAATAAGAAGATATCGGTATCATGTCGTAATTCTTGAAATGCTCACTCAATATTAAATATGGCAACATTCCTATGTGAGGTTTTTTCTAAGTGTTCTACCGTAAGACTGGTAAATAATATAATCCCTTACTTTAATGGAGGCATCTTTAGATGTTGTAGAGAACATGTCACCTCGGTGTGAGAAGCTGACATGAAGAACTTCATCGCTGTGATCCATCAGGACCTCGCTAAGCACTACAGGACAGTGAAAGTAAAGACGTTTGTACTCCAAGTACCAGCTCTCTTTCCCTGGAGGCAGGTCCACACCACAAATGTTCCAGGTCTTCCAAAGCAATGCCTTCCAAAGGCTCTCATCATATGCCACACGGCACCAGACCTACAAACATTGGACATCTGTGCACCTGTTTTTACAAGTATCATTGTGTCATGGTGCGGTACTTTTTCCTTTGATCTTAACTATACTTTAAATCAGACAGAAAACCTCTGGCAGAATTCCAACATACAATAACTTCTAAGGGTGGAGCTTAGCTGCACTATAATTCATACCTACTTAAACTTTTAACAGCCCCAGACTTATGATGTCACATCACATGCAATTTAAAAAAAAAGAAGAAGATATTATAAATATTCATGACAAAAGACATTTACTGATACTTTCTTTCATTTGTATAGAATTATTGTACAGAATGGCGTGACAGTCTTGTCGCTGCACGACTCAACTGTCATGCCGCCTCTCCATACAATAAATTTCATACAAATGTAAGAAAGTACTGTAAATATAACTTCATATAAATCTTTCATACTGTGAAAATGATTGTAACAAATTATACAATTCAATAACCATAACAAGATGTGTTTTGTGAAACACTGATGCCCCAAGATTACAACAAAGTGGAACTGTAAGACATTGCAGTTTTTTTTTTTGAATTTCCAAAAACTAGGCCAATGGTCTACAAATCTGGTATCATTGGAAAGGTCTTCTCACAAAAAAAAATGCACATACTTAATATAAAAACAATACCTCTTACGATTTTAAAGATATGACTTATATTCAAATTTTCTAAAAGTAGGTCAAAGATCAATGTAAAAATCACCATGTCAAAGATTTTGATGTCAATAAAAAGGTCTTGCCACAAGGAATACTTATACCAAATATGAAAAGTCTACCTCTTATGGTGTAAAAGATGCAACCAAGGTTAAAGTTTTTTAAGATTTCCAAAAACTAGGTCAAAGGTCAATGTCAAGGTCACAAGGTCAACAAATCTGGTTTTATTGGAAAAGTCTCTTCACAAGAAATGCATATGCTAAATACAAATTCAGTACCTCTTACAATATGAAAGATACATGTATCATTCGATTGATTGTATATTGTTTAATGTCCCTCTCAAGAATCTTTCATTCATATGGAGACGTCACCATTGCCAGTGAAAGGCTTCAAAATTTAGGCCTATGCTCAATGCTTAGGGCCCTTGAGCAGGGAGGGATCTTTATCAAGCCACACCTGCTGTGATAGGGGGCCTCAATTTTTTCCGGTTCATCCGAAGAACCGCCCCATTTAGCAAGGGGGTACTGAGGACCTATTCTAACCAGGATTCCCACATGATTGTTCTAAAGTAGATTAAAGGTCAATGGGTCACCAGGTCAAAGATATCAATGAAAAGATCTTGCCAAAAGGAATATACATACCAAATATGAAAGCTCTACCTCTTACGGTGTAAAAGATAGACCAAGGTTAAAGTTTTTTGCCACAGACAGACAAATAGACAGGCCAAAAACTATATACCCCTGAATCTTGATTCCAGGTGGATATAATATGATTCAATATTTCAATAGTTTGCATTTTTGTACACCATCGAAAATTATATAAAAGAGGTCCATTGGTAACATTGATCACCTGAGCAGTTGCATTTTCCAATGTAAAACATGTAAAAACAAGAAATGTTTCAGAAACATGTATCAATTAGAGATGATCTGATTTCAATTATTTTTGCATGTTAATTTCACATACCGTACCCTTGTGGTGTCTGAGTAGAAGACTTCAAACTATTTTATATACTTCAAATCTCTTTATGACCTCACCAAGACCTCTAGGTAATGTTGTGAACATACTTGAATTCAAACTATATGAAAGTGACTTTAGCCCTCAGACTAACACTCAGGGAACACTCAGGCTGAGTCTCTTCCCTTTGATTGAGTCAATTCTACTAAATAATTCATCATCCCTAACTCAGGATCCACAACTTCTTTCTCCGTATTGTTTGCTGTCGAGTATATTTCAGGTTTACAAGTGAATGCATAATTCTTGGATTGACATCCATTTTTGCACACTAGTTGATATGTGAAGAATCAGTGTAATTATTACTAAGTACAGAGTATATGATAAATTTGAAAACTGCACATGAGCTACTTATAAACAAGAGGCCCACAGGCCTTAATGGTCACCTGAGTATCATAGCCCATACATAGATCTGTCGGGGAGTCTCATACTAGTATTTGCATTTAAGTCTCATTCTGGGGTCTTCTGTTAACAGCTTTATGATCTTTCTAAATATGCATACAAGTCCTATTCAATTACAATACAAGGGAGATGAAGTTTGAAGCATTTAATATCAGCCAATATTTCCCAGACCAAGGTGCAATGAATTTCATAATTTTGGTAAAGAGCTTCATTGGACACAATAACCATGCATTTGGTTTTTCTCCCACATGTGTAGGAGTATATTTTTAGAACTTTAGGTTTTTCGATTTTTGTTTTTGTTTTTTTTTTAGTTTTTGCCCCAACCATGAGGTCCTTGGGGAGCTATGATCATAAATTTCACAATATACATTCCTCTTACTGTAAGAGATCTTGCCTTGCCCCTAGGGTACCAGGAACCAGGAGCCATTAAAATTTGTGTTCCCCTTGTCCCAGAGATACTACATACAAAATTTCAGAGAAAGTGGAATGGTAATTATCAAGAAGTTAAAAATGTTCAATTGTTAACACATTCAGTCACTGACCATTATGGCCCCACCCTCATACAAAACCCGTAGCCCTGGGATCACAAAACTTATAATTTTGGTAAAGGCTACCTGTTCAGTATCCAGATATTCATTTAGTTTAAATTTGGTATCAATAGCATTAAAGAAAAGTTTTAAATGTTTTACCCATAAATATCATATACCAAGATTGACCCCACCCTGGGGTCATAACCTTTACCCTGGGGATCACAAACTTTACAATTTTGGTAGAGGCCCTTCTGCTCTACATTACTAAGCATTTAGTTTTTCTTACAAATGTGCAGTTCTATAGAAGAAGATTTTTGAAAATTAGTAACTTTTTGACAGTTTTGGCCCCGTCCTTAGCGCCCCAAGGGGGAAGGACTCCTGAAATTTACAGTGTATGTCCACCTTGTACCAAAGATGCTTCATACAAAATTTGAAAAGAATTGAAATGGTAGTTATCAAGAAGTTTAAAATGTTCAATTGTTAATGCATGATGGATGAGTTTACTTAGGTGACCCAAAAACTAGAACATTACAACACAATAGGCCCATGAGCCACATCGCCCACCTGAGTCACCCTGGTCTCATATTTAAAGATCTTCCCTATATATTTACATTTAAACCTTTGATCCCCTATTGTGGCCCCACTCTACCCTGGGGGCTATGATTTTAACAAACTTGAATCCGAACTATGTCAGGAAGCTTCAATGTAAATTGGAACTTTTCTGGCCCATTGGTTCTTAAGAAGATTTTTAAATGACCCCACCCTATTTTTGCATTTTTGAGATTATCTCCCCTTTGAAGGGGGTATGACCCATCATTTGAACAAACTTGAATTCCCTTCACCCAAGGATGATTTGTAGCAGGTTGCATTGAAATTAGCCTGCTGGTTCTGGAGAAGATTTTTAAAATTTGTCAATGTACATTTACTTTTTCATTATTATCTCCCCTTCATTTGAACAAATTTGAATCCCCTTGACCAAAGGATGATTTGTGCCAAGTTTGGTTGAAATTGGCCAAGTGGTTCTGCAGAAGAAATTGAAAATGTGAACAGTTTACAGACAGATGGATGGACAATGGACAACAGGTAATCAGAAAAGCTCACTTGAGCTTTCAGCTCAGGTGAGATAAAAATGCATTAAACTTCCACAGTTAAATTAGCATTAATACTTTCAAATACCTTGCACGTTTGTGAGACAGATGCTAAATGTTTTGCATCCAGGTAAGAGAATATATGGAGAAGTAATGACTCCGGTATATCTGCCCACAATGAACATGTGTCAGAATCATCTTCAGAAGCATTTCTGTAAATGTGAACAAATAATATATCACAATTCATTGCTGCTACAAATGTTTCATTCAATTGTAATTTAATCCTGAAATGTATGCCTTTTTAAAATATTTCAGGCTACAATATGCTACATCCATAATTAATAAAATACATTTATTGCATGATGGTGAGGGAGATATCAAGATCTATTCACCCAAGAAAAATCATATTCCCTGAGGGCTAAAAACTATGTTTACCATGACATATAATTTATGGAAAATGCACAGGGCTCCTGAAGGGATGAAATGTGATGAAAAAATATGATATTTGAGGGAAATATGAAATTTTATTCTCCCTTGCATTTGACTGTCTAGACCAATCAAATAAAGCATTGTATAGAATTATCATATTCACGTTCAACAGTAAAAAGTATCATTACATCATGTGCATCACAGTGCATGTCAAGCCTTATTTAAAATCAATATGAGCTAGTTAAAATCAGAATTCACACTAGTATACTATCAAAAGACCTGTAATAGTATTTAATTCCTTAATTTTCATTATTGGTACACTATCTGTGTTACTTAGCTTTTCTTTTTCACCCTTTACCTATTTCACCTAGAGGCACAGAATGCAGCCTGAAGTGTTGTTTGTGAAACAAGCTCTTATGGTAACAAATGTAAAAAGACAATTGGTCAAAATAAACAATAAAAGGTGACATATTATCAAGAAAATTTTCTTGGTCTTACCCTAAGTGCTGCCATCTTTAATCCCTTATTTCAAAATAAAGTATCTGCAGACTGTTACCTTTGCCTAGTTTGTCAAGGCTTACAGTGATCATGATGAAGAGGTTAGGTATAAAGAGAGAACTAATTGTAAGAAGACTCTTTCTTGTCTGTCAAATGTCACGATTTACATTGTTATTTGTTATGTGTAATGTTTAAAACTTTGAAATTAAAATGACTACCATATGATTTATGTCAATGTTGTTTCCCCCATTAACTATCATTGATATTTCTTGTTTGCCAAGTCATAAAAAATCCAGAGTTTTATGCCTACAATAATATCCAAACATTACAACATATATAACTTTAAATTACTCAATAATTTGCAATACTGTTTTAATTTATTTGAAATAATTAAGATTATTGTTTGGTATGTATTTTTATTAAATTTTTTTTGCACACAGTTAATACGTGCAGGTCCTACTTTGACCTATAAACCATGGTTTAGACAAACTTGATCAATGTTTAAATGAGTATGCTGATATACAATTCCATCAATCACCATTTCTCTGTTTAAAAAAAAGTCATGTTTTACTGGATTTTTCAGATCACATATATTTATTGTAGCCTTCCTTGTGAATACAGGATCATGGTTTATGCAATATCAATTCCCTTATGTTTTGATAATCTTTTCCCTTATTACTATGAGGTTGATTTGTTTCAAGATATCCAACTCTAATGATTATGTTTTGGATCCACTGACAATAGCAGATCCAAAACATGGCAATTTGATTTGCAAATTGTAGAATACTAAATGTTAGTCCATAGTTTCAAAATGCATGGAGTGGAACTCACCTATGGAAAATTTGTGGATCTGTTCATATACATACTATGTTGCTGCATTCACTCTTATGGTAGCTCTCTTAACATATTATATTGCGCATTATGATTGTCAATGTAAGTCGAAATATTAGTTTTTTCTTCCCTACTTAACATATAAATATTCAGGTTTTCAGTACTACATTTATATAAGTCATTGTGTTGATTTTTGAATGCTTGAAACTATAGGTGAAGATATTAGATAGCGAGCGTGAACAGTGATCAATCTTATAATTCCTATAGATATTACAAAATTCAGAGTAGGGCAAACACGGACCTCTGGACATACC
Source organism: Ostrea denselamellosa (assembly GCA_024699665.1). Lineage (NCBI taxonomy): Eukaryota > Metazoa > Mollusca > Bivalvia > Ostreida > Ostreidae > Ostrea > Ostrea denselamellosa. Next base: position 1,250,142 of record JAMZEH010000026.1, read on the forward strand.
AGAGGTGAATCAGGTGCCTAAGAGGAGTAAACATCCCCTGTCGATCGGTCACACCCGCCGTGAGCCCTATATCTTGATCAGGTAAACAGAGTAATCCGTAGTCAAAATCAATCTGTGAAAAGAATAGCCTCAATTTAGCAGTATTTAAAATGTTAACACCTAAAGTTATACTAGCAAAGCAAATTAAGTTTCTACCTTCTTTCTCCTATGCAATGCAGAGGCATATTTGCTGCTATATACTGCACTTCCGAACTTGCAAAGACACCATTTCGAATTTCGTCGGTCGTCATTCGAAGAAAAGTTAACTTGTACCAGTATCTATTCGATCCGTGAAAAGGAAACAATTATTAAATCAAATTTTGTGGATATAATACCATATAATATCATAATGTTCCAACAGAATCTACATTGTAGTTGTGAATAATAATCATAATTGAATATCAAAGGTATAAACATATTGACTGAATTCAGTTATAAAGTATAATTGTGTAGTAGATCTCGATGAGGTTTACACAGTCTTAACTTTATGGAATTAACATGAACTCAAATGATTAAATATATTTTTAATTATTTGAAGATACCAACAATTCAACCATAGCTCTCATCAACTGAATTATGTGTGTATCAAATCAATTAGTGTTCTCATCAATTGAATAAATGTGTACATCAATTGAATTGATGATTGCATTAATTGATTTGTTCAAAGCGCACATCAATATTCAATTATTGCTCTCATATATATTGATGCGCGCATTAATGCATTGAAGGAGAGCAATAATTGATTTAATGCGCGCATCAATTCTATTATTGCTTTCATCAATGCAATTGACGAGAGCATAAATATGGTGGAAATATTGCTTGCAAAAATTAATTTAGAGCTCAGTATAAATGATTTGATGATCTCTTTAATTGAGTTAAAGATATCTTTAATCAATTTACTTATTAAACTTCAGTTGTTGAAACATTCGTTATTAAAAAATTGCATAATTCAATTATTATTTTGATGCCGTGTAATTTAAAGTAGTCCTATGTAATATCGAAAAGCAACGACAAATTTTACCAATACCATATCATCATCAAGAAGATTAAATGCTGTATTATCCTAATCTCCTTTTCTCCTTGATCAAAATGACAAATTATTGTAAATGCATACTATTTAGCTTAATGAGTTTAATTTCTTTACTATTGAATTATATACTCTTGAGGTAATGAGAAGTCTTCCCTTGGCCAGAGCTGGGCAACAGTATCAATGATTAATTTCAATCACATTAATAAATGATACCGAGAAATCCCCAGCCGGAACTTTCGGCTTTTGTACCTACTACATTTACCGCTTGCCTTTAAAAATGAAAGTAGAGTTAGGCCTCTGAACTCTATAATGGAAACTGCTGATTCAGAAGCTACTTGCAGGCTTTTTCATGGCTACGATTTCGAGGGTGATCTCGATTTTCAGTCTGGGCGTAAAACTATACTCCAACACTTGGAGCAGGAGACAACAGAAAATATATTACAAGCAAAGCTGTTCTATTTTTCGAAGTGAGTTTTCATAGCGTGTTGAGACGAATTAGCATAAATATTCATTACACATATCATAAAATCACAATAGTGAAAGTTTTACAACCATCGTACAAGTATATAGGGGTGGGGTAAGGTGTTGCTAAAGCGCAGAACAGAATTTAAGAGTTAGGATGATTATTCTTGAATATAAGATTCTTGCAACTTCCGGATGATGGCAGACAAATTCATTATACTGAGATATGATATAGGATTTATCCTTGTATATTTTGAAAATGGAGTAAAAAAATTCAGATTTGTTTACTTTTATCGATGAGAGTAAAAAATAGAGTTCAAGAAAAATATAATCATTTCTTCCGAAAACAGGTTTGTTTGTTTTTTTAACTAAGGGAAAACCTCAGCTTGTCAACATTGTTTTATGAGTTATTCTATGTAAAATGAAATCAGTTACATTATATATGCAATATTACAATTCATCCGATAGCTAGGAACTACATGTGTGTTTGTGTTGTGAAGAAAAGCTGATCCTGATTTTGGTTTATCTACTACATAATGACATTGATTATTCAAAGTGGTATGTGCTATTACTTTTAACTCTTAAGGTACACAGCTTTAGAAAGCCCCCATAAGTGTTCAAACTGTTGGCAGATCAAAAATGATCACTTGGGAATAAATATTGGTCTCAAAGAAAGTAGATTTTATAAGAAATTGAATTGTACTTTGTTTGAACATTTTGTTGACTTTAAAAAAAAATCAGTTATGTTATTGTGAGGCAGTAGAGCAAATTACAGTTGTCCAGTTTGTTGTGTGTATATTTGAGAAAGTATTGATGCAATGTTGTGTGTTTCTAATTTATAAGAATTATTAACACACACTCAGGATAATTTTTTTTACAAGAATTAATATTTGAGAGGTACACACACACAAGTATTGATTATTAGGGGGAAAGTGAATTAAAGACATGAGTGAATTCAGGAGAAGAAACATCACATCATTTACAAGAGGTGAGAAATTCAAGAGATGAAACATTGATATGACTTGCAAGAGTTGAACAATTATTAAGGGATGATAAATTAATCAAAATGATTTGTTGGATTTGATTGATTCAAGATACAAAATACAAGTAATGCACATCACATGCTTGCCTCGGACAGAACTGGAGATGTGCACTTACAAAAATGTTAGACTGCTCTTTTTTCTGATAAATAATAAACTTCACGTGTATCTCAACAGTTACAACACGTTGTGATTCCATTAAGAAGACAAATAAGGTCGCTAATTGGGGTTTGTGTTTGCTGTCTTTCAACTTTTCGTTTTGTCGTCCTTTCGTTATTTCGGTGCGAAATGTCGCTAATTGTCGTTTTGTCGTCACCTCGAAAAGACAGAAAGACGACAAAATGCCAAGTGAAAAGATGACAAATAAGGTTGCTAATTTGTGGATTTTGTTTGTCGTCTTTTCGACTGTATTTTATCATCTTTTCGTTTTGTCATCTTTTCATTATTTCGGGGCAAAAATTTGCTAATTATCGGTTTGGCGTCTTTCCATTTAGTCATCTTTTCAAGGCAAAAAGATGACAAGATGATAAAACGCCAAGCAAAGAGGCGACAAATAAGGTTGATAATTTGCAGGTTTAATTTATCGTTTTGTCATCTTTTTGTTTTGTCATAAACACGACAAATTGTAATAGCACAAATCAGCCACTTGTATCCAGTGCTCTACCGATCGAGCTAAAGGGTTAACCCACTAGCCGAGCTAGTAGGAAAGCCATGTATCTAGCACTACCACATTGTACCCCTCCAGAGATAGAAGCGTCCCGACTCTCTCAGAGTGCCAGCGCCTGTCGGGCGAAGTTCTGGAGGCAATCACTTTCACCCGCCAGATATTGCCTGGGCCCCACGTTGGGCGCTAAATGTAACAGAGACTGGTTTGTGCCTCTGCTGAGAATCGAACCTGTCCCAGCATGACAGTCCAGTGCTCTACCGATCAAGCTAAAAGGTTAACCCACTTGCCCAAGCTAGTAGGACGGCCATGTATCTAACACTACCACATAATGAAATTGTAAATTTCGTAAACCCGTGGGTAGAGGTTCTGACTCCAGGGCAGTGCTAAATGCTGTACCACTACGCTACCGCGACCGGTGAAACTAAATGGATATTTAGAAGGAGCAGGTAACCCTTTACCAAAATTGTAAATTTCATGATCCCAGGGATCGGGGTTTTGATACTAGTTGTGTCCAGTTTGGCTAGTGATTACATGTTGAATTGACATTGAATGAATGATGAATTGACGCGTTGTAACTTATGTATGTTGCCTTATGTATAAGGCACTTTTCGAGTTGTGTGAACAATGGTTACAAACCACGAGGATTCAATTTTTAAAGGTTAAAACAAATGATGGATTTTCTTATTTGTCTGTACCTCAGAACACCCTTTGCATTTATACTTATCAAAAATAAATTACACACTTAAAACTTAAAAGTTTCGAATGCATGTACGCATTTATATTTAAACATTCAGTGGGTAATGCATTGCGTAACAACCAACCATATGAATTGACATTGTACTATAAATGAGTACTGCAATTGTCAAATTACTACATGTACATTGAATGAATGATGCATTGCGTAGTTACAAATACACCGTTACAAGGATATAATTTTGACCCCATTAGCTTTTTATAATAACCATCCCATCGTAATCGTAAACTTTTAAAATTGGCCATCACACGAAGTTACAAGATCTTTTTGTTTTCTGACACAATATTTAAAGGTAAAAGAAAAGCAAAAACTTTCCCCCTCAAATTTCACAACATTGACAATTACTTTGTCCTACTAAGTAATCATTACTGATTATGAGTTTGTGTTCATTTCGTTCATAGGAAATTTAGGAAACTTACGCTAAGCGACTATAGAAGATGGCTAAGAAATGCTGAGGTGAGCCAGACAGGTAAAGGTACACTGTTGTTTAGCTTTAATTTACATGTAACCTGTTCAATGTGTCCGTATATCAATATTCTCTCCAACGTAGCAATGTGAGGCTTCCCGAACTACGTAAACAGATTTAAGTCCACTTTCAGCAAAATAAACAAACTGCATATTGATTTCAAGACGTGCACAATGATTTTGACTATAGATTGCTCCGTTTATCTGATCAAGGTATAGGGTTCATGGCAAGTATGACCGGTCGATGCGGGATGCTTACTCCTCCAAGGTACCTTATCCCACCGCTGGTTTTTACAGGGGTCCGTGTTTGCCCAACTCCTTGTAAGAGTTGTGAGATTGATCACTGTTCGTTATCTTCACCTTTTCTCTTATACTTCTCTTGCAAAATTCAGAATGTTAATTTCTCTGAGTTCCCTAGAAATGAAAGGAAAACCTTTCACCACAAGTGTAATATGTGCAACCAAAAACAACCAAGGTTAAGTGCATTATTAATGGTTGATTGATTGAGTAGATATTGTTTAACGTCCCGCTCGAAAATCTTTCACTCATATGGAGACGTCACCACTGCCGGTAAAGGGCTGCAAATTTAGGCCTTTGCTCAGCGCTTATGGCCTTTGAGCAGGGAGGGATCTTTTACGTACCACACCTGCTGTGACACGGGACCTCGGTTTATGAGGTCTCATCCGAAGGACCGCCCCATTTAGTCGTCTCTTACGACAAGCAAGGGGTACTGAGGATCTATTCTAACAACCCAGATCTTCACGGGTACACTATTAATGGAGACAATAATAAAAATCGCACACCTTTTAAATATGCATAGACACGACTTGATCTGACCAGTTCATCGTCATTTTATTTGTCATCCTCAGCTTCAACTGCATACCAAATTTTATGGCGATCAGACAACATTAAAAATTTATCGCGTTTTCAGCGGATAATTGCTAGTTTACCATTGTGTGCGCCATTTCCAATACTGCAAAATTTGTATATAACTCTGTATAAATTTCCCCCACTGTTTTGGACTTAATTGAGAAATCATGAGAATAAATTACATTCCGTACGTTCATTTCATTTATAAAACATACATTTGGTTTTAGTTTCATGATTTTTTTTAAAAAAAGTTTGTTCGTAGCAAGAGTCTTGATGTATATTTACATGTATTTGTTGTGCATACATTTGTTTAAATTTCAGATCAAAGGGTAATAGACTCTGAACAAAGGAATGTACATATAAATAGTAAATCCACAGAAACAGGTATTGACGAGTGCATGTTTAATCGCAGTGAAACAAACAAGGCTGGAATATGTAACACCGGTGAGCGTAAAGATCCCACACAGAGGGGCACCTCCAGTAAGGAGTTCTGTGGCCAATTTAACTCCCAGATAGACATCAAAACAAAGAAAGAAGATGGAACAGTTATTGATTTTGGTCAAGTTGCGGAAATGGTTTCCAAAGGTCTCTCATTACCAGGTGTAACTGAGCTAGATATTAAACCTTTAGATGTTGAACCCACAACTGCTAGAATGGAACGGAAGACGAAACCGTGGGAACAAGGATGACTGTTCTGCGAGGGGGAAAAGAAGGGGTTAAACCAATTTTACTTGATAGTACATTTGTAGAAAATACAGTTACACCAAAGTTTTTTATTTGATTTGTTTTAATGAAGCTGGGTTGGATGGGTGTTTGCTGTACGCCCCGTCGATAATATTTCACTCAAATTGAGACGTCTTCAGCTGTAGGTGCAGTACCACGACTTTAGACCTATGCTTAGGCTCAGGGTCGTTGCAGTGAAGGCTTTTTATCGTGCCTGCCGCGACACGGGGCCTCCGTAGGTCATATTCGAAAGACTCGTGATTCTCACTTCTAAATACCGAGCGTTTGGCGAAGGAGATATCACTAGATGTAACTTACATCTTAGGTTTGACGCGGCCATAGCACGAGCGAGGGGGCTCGAACTCATGATCTGGTTACGAAGCTGGGACAAACGGTAATGTAGTACGGATGCAATCTCAAAGTTTCGGATGACTATTTTTCATTGTTACATTTCTCCTAAAACTGAAACAGAAAATAATGATTAGCAGGTGATCACTATTTGTTGTGATCCGTTAAACATGATATGGTGATCTAACCACTGAGCCATCCAGGACGATAAACTAAATATGGTAATATTACTAAAATATAAAACATTATAATTAACGGAAATGATACAAGGACTCTTCATATGGAGATAAAAACTTACCGTTAAAAACATCTGTCATATCAGGAGCAGCAGGGCCATGATTAGTCCTATTGATATGCCAGCATCATCAAGGTAGTGCAAAGTGAAGTGTGTTGAAATTGTGGTTTGAAAAAGCCACAATAGAGGATTACATGGGAATATATATTAATAAGTCTTTTAAAAATCTTATTGACAACTAAGATATAGTTAGTACTATTAATAGGCAGGCATCCTCAGGAAATGCAGATTCATTTTCAGCTTACCTGAGCTGAAATCTGAAGTGAGCTTTTCTGATCATCCGTTTCGCTGTCTGTAAACTTTTATATTTTCGGCTTCTTCGCCAGAACCACTGAGCCATTTTCAACCAAACTTGGCAAGAAGCATCCTTGGGTCAAGGGCATTCAAGTTTCTTCAAATGAAGGGCAATGTCCTGCTCCAAGGGCAGATAATAGTGAAATAGCAAAACTACACTGACAAATTTTAAAATCTCCCACTCGGCAAATTTCAATCGAAATTGGTACAAATTATTCTTGGGTGAAGGGAATTCAAGTTTGTTCAAATGAAGGGCCATGCCCCCTTCAAATTGGAGATAATAACAAAAATACAAAAATAAGGTGCCATTTAAAAGTCTTCTCAAGAACCACTGGGCATCAATATGGGATCAAAGAATAAATCTTTAAAGGAAATATTCTCAAAAGCAGCAAGGCCAGGATTAGTCATATCAATATGCAAGCATCATCAGTTTTACATTTCTTCAAATCGATGCCTGTGGGTAGGTATAATGCACAATACGGTCTCAAATTGTGTGTGTGTGTGTGTGTGTAAATTTGATAATGTGCTAGCGGAAGAAAGAAACTGTGTAGTTTAGTAATTTCAATTGTAGATTCATATACAAAATATTGTGCTACATTATGTATTTCATTATTTAATATAATGCATTGTCTTTCTATTCAAACATCAAATCGCGGATTATGTCCATTATGGTTGATACGAAAAGCCACTGAAAATAAGGAAAGGGGGGGGGGGGGGGGGAGTTTCACAAGTTTAATAGCGTGTATGACCGCCATTTGCACCGATGTAATCTACACACCTACGACGCATTGAATGAATCAGGTTATGCAGAAATGTCTGGGGAATGTTCCGTCATATGCGGAATAAAGAACAAAGCAAAGCGTCCATTGTAGCAGGAGGTTTGGTTCTTGACGTATACCACTTAAATTGCCCTCCACCATCACCAAAGGGTCCCTCCATGTGTTGTAATTCCAACCCAGACCATAACGCTCTCTCCACATGCGGGTGTCCTGATCATAGGTGGTCTCAAACGGTGCCAGTTTGCTGATATTGTCTCCATAAAGCATTTACAGTGTTAATACGAACTCCAAACTGCCTTGCCACATTACTTTGAGACATCGCTGGTTCCAGCATTCCAATAGCACTCAAGCGATCATTTTCCGTCATGCGAAGCATCTCTCAGTCAAAATTTTATTCCAAAAACCAATGTTTTTCTGAGTCAATACATTGAATACTTTCAATGAATACAAACATTATAATCGATTACTAACCACTGTCGCTTGGGCTCAGAACTCCAGAAAAGCGTGCTGTAGCCATCAAGGCGGACACGTTATTTAACAAATCGAGTACTCTCAAACACGCGTTTAGTATATTAAACTATGCCTTTAAGAATAAAGAGCGATCAAAGAATACTTTTTTTATGTATTTATTTAACTTTTAAGTATACACAGTTTCAGTTTTCCGCTAGTATTGTATTTTTGTAAGATATGGACAAGGGATTAGGGTGAGACTAAAATCTTACAGAAAACATGAATATAATGGAATATAGGGCATCCTTACATTTAAGTTAAGTCATGACCCTGTTTGGCTTTAAGCGAAGTCATAATATGGATCAAGCACGGATCTAGAGCGGACCCCCCCCCCCCCCCCCCCCGGAATTTGCAAAGATTTTACATTTTATCGTAAGTATTAGCCACATAATATGTAAAGAATGAACGTAAAACAATAGTCAATCATTCATTCAATTAATGTCTTTCAAATGCGAGACCATATAAACCGAGGTCCCGTATCGCAGTAGGCGTGACACGAAAAAGAACTCTCAGTGCTAAAAGCCTTGAGTGCTAAGTATAGATCTAAATGCAGTCCCGTCACTGGTAATGGTGACATCCGCCGCAGAGCTGAAAAATTGCTCAGGCGGCTATTTCAATTTTGGGTACAAATTTCGCATAGTCTACTATCTGTGAAAATGTGAGAATCCCGGAGTCTCCTGGGGCTTCGCCAGACTTTCAGTCTTTTGGACCCCCCCCCCCGGTAAAAAAAAAAGCTGGATCCGCGCCTGTGGATTGAAATTTTTTCGTTGGAATTCAAAGGGTAAGGAAATCTTTCTTAAAATCTTTCAATGAAGAACAGCAAGATTAGGTTGACTCAAGTGGGTGTTTTGGCTCATGGTACTCTTGTTTAAAGCCGATATGAATTCTTAGATACACACATATTTCATTCCGTCCACCATATTTTCCCAACCTGTATTTACCCCATTTCTAGCGTAACTCGACTGGTACATATCTCCGAGAGTAGTAAAACAGTCAATGAGGAAGAAAAGCGGTTTCTGTTAAATGTAGGAAATATAAAATACTATCGGATAAAAAGAAAGAAATGTTTTGCTAAAAGAACAAGATGTGTTTTTGAAATACTGATAACCCCCCCCCCCCCGGATTACAGCACAGTGGAACTATAAGACATTGCAATTTTTTTTTAATTTCTTAAAACTAGGTCAATGTCACAAGGTCATCAAATCTGGTATCGTTGGAAAGGTCTTCTCACAAAAATGCAGATCTATGCTTAATATAAAAACAAAACGTCTTACAATTTGAAAGATATGGCTTATATTCTAATTTTCTAAAAGTAGGTCAAAGGTCGATGTTAAGGTTACAAGGTCAAATACTTTAGTGTCAATGGAAAAGTCTTGCTACAAGAATACGGATACCAAATTTGAAAGCTTACCTTTTATGGTGTAAAGGGTATGAATGAAGTTAATTTTTTTTTGGGGGGGGGGGGTCCAAAAACTAGGTCAACAAATCTGAAGTTACGAAATTTTGTTCTTCATTTAGCTATGCAAATTCGAATCACTCGCAGCACTTGCGATCATTCTTTCGTCAATTGATTATGTAATGCACTTTATCAGATATTGTATGGCATTAAGTATTATAACATACTAAATTATATTTGTAAAATACACTGATTACATGTGCAGTTATATATATATATATATATATACCATTACTTCGGAATCGGGTTAGTTATAACTCAGCCCGGTCCCTAGTTCGAGTACGTATTAACCTCCACTTATTACGTTTCATCTTTGAACATTCCAATTTCCAGATTAATGTCAAATTCTTACGATAGGAGCTACGTGTACTTGCCGTTTTAACCAAGTTACACTGCCATTTTACAATTTTCGATTAGCGAGTTTGCCTGCGAGCATTTCTCCCGGTTGTTTACACCGAAACTGGCACAGGGTCGATGATTGGTTAATAGTATATGTATATATATATATATATATATATATATATATATATATATATATATATATATAAAAGCAAAAAACAAGTCGTCTGGACCAGAACCACAGTTACCACCGCACAACCACCATATCCTATACCCAGAGCTAATATACAACTCCCACGAAGAGAGTCAACGGAGATGGGTAAATATATATTAGAAGTTAATTTTGGTGTACTATTAATACTCATCATCATAGAAGATTAATTATTTGTTCTAAAGGTACAAGTAGCTGGCAAGTTAATATTGTATTATAGCACAACATGGGCATTGTGGGATATGTAATTTGGCATGGTGATCAATTGTGATTTTTATGACAAACATTTGTGCATAGTGTAAATAAATTTCATTTGTTAACTTTTTATCCTGACTTAATTATTCTTTAATGAAATAAGGCTGACTTACGAGAGTGTAAAGCCCACATGTTTGCCAACTCTTTGTAAAAGGAGTGAAAGCGCAACACTGATATGAACAGGGTTAAGTTTTTTGCCACAGACAGATTGACGGACAGATCAAAAAATATATGCCCCCGAGTCTTCGATTTTGGGAGCATAAAACATTGAAAGAGAGCCATATTTGCAAGTAATATCTTGTATATAGTGTGTACAAGAAACAAAATAACCGTAATGATGGATTATACTTCAGAACAGTTCATCATTTATTCAACATCACGTCATCGCATGTCTCACATACTCAGTTTGCGCCTACACTCAAAACCACAGGCCATTATATCGCTAGGATTCCAATTTACTATGAAAGAGTACTCTTTAAAAGTAAATTCGAATCCAGGCGATATAATAACTAGTTAATATCCCTGATGTCCAAAGATCGATAACTCTTAACTTTACAGTAAAGAAATATGGTAGAGCACAAGTACAGTTATGTCCCTTACATTATCATTAATGTAAAGAGAAAATAATAATTTAAAAAAAAAAATAGAGTCGCAGGTGGGATTTGAACCGAGTCTGAGTGAGGCGACAGCCGTATCCATTGTGCTATGAGCTATTGCGATAGTATAGATTTTCATAGGATACTCTGTTTGTCTGGTTATTATTGTAAGATATTAAATAAGTGACTTTAAAAAGTATTATTCTATTTCATTATTTATCATGTATATATTTTTGGTAAAAATATTTCTTTTTGTGTTATAATAATTAATGGTAATATTTTTCACCTTGTAAAGATGGTCAACGATTGGTCAGTTGTCCGTAACAATAGAATTTGGCGGTATTCTTGAACGAGACACCGTACAGAGAAGACAAGTTTGATGTTGTGTAAGTTTTTGGTGATTATTCTTGTCATTTACAAGTACACAATAATTTGTCAGCGAATACTCTGATTGTGTAGTAGTCTAATAGTTGCACTACTGTGTGTGTAAGGTATTACAAGAGATTCTTTGCTAAACAGAAATAGAATTAGGAAATAACGGGGTTTTTTTTAGTCGGACATTTACACATAATTGATAAAGGTGATAGCTTAAAGTGTTTTCTATTATGATTGTTGATCGATAAGACGTCATCGATATATCTATATGTATGGTTGAAGGACACGGAAAGTTTTTTGTATTTATCCTTTAACAGTTTCCGAACAAATTCCGCTTTTTATGAATATAAATTAAGTCTGCCAATAAGGGAGCACAATTAGTACCCATGGGAATGCCAATGGATTGTTGGAAGACTTGGTCTCCAAACACTACGTAAATGTTATCTACAAGAAAGCCAAGCATACTCTTAATGTCTGCTTCAGAGTACTTGTGCGAGCTATCGGAGTGGTATCTAACAAAACATGTACCTTGTTTTCCAGTCACTAGAAATTTGTATTTTCGAGTGCCATTTTTGTTCAAAAAGCAATTATCTATTATCTGAAAAAGTCTAGATTTTAATTTATGGTGAGCAACTGTTGTATAAAGTGTGGAGAAATCATACGTTTTGATGCTGTCAATTTTAGAAAAATCCTGAGACTAGATTTTCCAAAAGTTCCTTAGAGTTTTTGAGAATCCACATCTCATTGACACCACTTCTGGAATATGTAGTGAAACAGTATCTCTGAAGTGACTAAAGGAATAGAACACAATTATGTTTTTATGAAAAGGCTAAAATAAGTAACAGTATTCAATTCCTACAATAAATACAATCGGAGAGATTGGCAAATACGGACCCCTGGACATACCAGAGGTGGGATCAGGAGCCTAGGAGGAGTAAACATCCGCTGTCAATGACTGAAAAATTTTCGAGCGAGACGTTAAACAATACACAACCAACCAACCAACTTAAATACCTATTTCTTACTTGGTTTGTGCATCAATCGAATTATGATTAACTCCTATTTTTTTAAATCCGCATCTCTCTCTCTCTCTCTGTGGGTGTGTGTATGTGTGCTCGTTTTAACGGTAGTTCCGTCACCATATTATTACTTAACTGTCTACAGCTTGTTAGTCCATTAAAAACAGGCTTAGGACCAGAAAGATGCACGGTGTACTGTATAAGATAAAACGTTCGTGTAAACATTGAAGAGACCGTTCGAACCCCATGTTACCGTGTAAATGCTACCGATCAATTACTAGACGTGTTTTATCAAATGATAAAGCGTCATTCTAATCCGAGATTAAGCAAAATAAGTTATCTGACAGTTGCAATATACAGTTGTGTAACAAAAGTAAGTTACCAAAGAGAGATTTCCTGGGTTTTTTTAAAGCATCTCATAAAGTCATACTAATTCTAGAAACATCACTAGTTTTTATGGGGTTTCAAAATAAGTTTATGACCAGCTGCGTTTTAAGTAAACTAAAATTTTAGATTGTGTATAGATAAGCATTTGTCATTATAAAGTCGTTCAAACATTACGAGACGTAACTGTTGATATTTCTTAGAATGACCGGGAAAATGTTATATCATTGCAAGTAGATGGGTATTTTATTTAGGAACTGACTTTTGGCCAAGTAATGCTGTGGTTTAGAGTCATTATTACATATGCAGTTTTATCTATCATCGATATTTGACAACGATGAGGAGAAGAAGCCGTGAAAGGTAAACCATATGCATTTCAGTACTTAGAAGCAGGGTACATACTGAGAATTGGTAAATAACAGCAATCTTCTAATTGTTCGTCTATAAGTTTGTACATATGCATAAGGATTTGAATATATCTACATTGGGTTTGCTTGTCAAATAGGTCTTGACATATTGAAACCACTCGTGCAGCAAATGTATTTTAAGACGTAAAGTCCTCTACTCTATAAATTGTAAAGAGGGCAAACAGGGTTGACTCCATCAACTCCACTCCAAAGTTCACGGTCGGCCTTTTAAACTAATTCGCAGCTGAACTAAACAATGTAAACAGATGTCATTTTTTGTAATATTTTTTCTATCTTATATATATATATATATATATATATATATATATATATATATATATATTCTACGACGTGCGAAATGAGAAAATTAACGAGGGGTCATGAAAGTCAAATTTCCCACGGCATACGCCTACTTGCAGGTGAATTAATTTTTCAGTACAGGCTGTCAGTTACACATGAGGTATGGTCACCGTTTTTAAAGCATCTGGTGAGGAATTTGTTGAAGAAAATGTTATGTTTCTATAAAATACTTTACAGCTGAAACAGTTGCCCCAATTCTAAACCTTATTCTCCACGATTAACCCTTTAATATCGATTTTATTTCAGCGAAGATCTGCCTCAATATTTTGAAGATAACTTCTAGACAAACATAGGGGAGTTTATCTCTTTTTATTTACCCATTGAATCACTGGCTTAGCTATATTTATCCATTAGAGTACGAAGTAGGTTGGTGAACATGCGCGTTGCGTAACTGAACTTTGGAAGTTTTTATTCCACAAGGTAAGACCCAATAAAATAATATTTTATCATACCAATAACTTAACAAAACAAAAACTAATGACCATTGGCGATAGTTATGCGTAAAAGTGATCGATGCACGTACTAAACTGGGTTTAGATGCATACTTAGAGACTATTTTGTTTGGGCACTAGGACAATTTTATCCATTACAATTTAAATATCTATGATTTAACCTTCTAAGCAAACGCTAAACTTTCTAAACAATGTGATTCGCTGGGAAAGTCCAGAGACTGGTGTCATATTATGGCATCTGTTGAAGTGGGTTAATGGTTCAAACTTGCATATTTGATTTATATATGCACTAATGATTCTGATGCTGCATCTGACGTAAATTTTACATGAATTACAGATAAGTGAACAGGTTAAATGTTCTTGTTCAAAAGAACATTTCTCTGTAATTGTTCAAACTTGCATGACTAATACATCTGGGGCTGCACACAGTGTGCAATGATTTGAATATAGCATCTGACCTACATTTTCTGGTTAAAAACTTGCATATGTCTAAGAAATATATTATGGCACGCTACCATTCATGACTGGGATGATGCATCAGACCTACATTTTTGTTTGTTTCTTTTGATGAGTGATCAGGTTAAATTATCTGTAAATACTATATGGTTTTCTTGAGTGACTGATCACAAAGTAACAATCTGAATATGCTTCTATTCCACCGACATTTTTAGAGTTTGTTATCTTCTAAAACTCATGTTAAACAGAGTATCAAATCCCGGAATATGCGGGGAAATGTTGATTTATGCTCTAATATCGCATCAAGTCCAGAGTAAATTTACTTTACCCTTCAAACTATTATCTTCGCCCTGTTTACGACGTTGGAATTCACATGCACTAAGCACCCCTGAGGGATACTATGAATTAAAAAAAGGAAATATGACATGCATTTATCAATTGACAAATGAGGACTTCTTCCTATGAAAATACGTAAAGTATCACAGAAGCTATACCAATGAAAAGAAATAAGAACTTTTCAAATCCTTCAAAGTGCTTAAAACCGACGACGTGTGAAATAAAACGCTAGTAGAAACCTGCTCAGCGACATGTCTGAATGTGCACAGATAAGCTGAGATTGTTTACTGTTCTCTGATTACATTAGGCGGGTTCAAATAAATGTAGGTCCGTTAACTTAAATGCTTTGTATTTGATTTTAAATGTGCAGTCGTTACATAAATTGCCTATATCTAACAGACAACCTTTGCGAGTTTGAGAAACTTTTTACAAGGTGGCGTAAGTCAAGCTCGTATAGTCGACGTCTAAATCAATGTGGTGGTCATCCCTTGTACTACAATTTTGAATTTCTTAATATTTTCAACACCCCTCCTAAAAAAGGAAGGATATACTGCTTTGCATATGTTGGCCAGTCTCTTACATCATGTGCAAAGGATAACTGGAGAACGCTTGACCGCTCACAGATTTCATACATGGTAGGCTACATATGACATCAGTATGTTAAAGGCCAAGGTCACTGCAATGTCTATGAAAGTAGAATTTGTGTAGAGTGTAACTGGAGAATGCCTTACCTCTCAGATTTAATACTTGGTAGGCTGATACACATCAAATTCACGTGATCATTGCTCGGCATTTTAGTATATTTAAGGTCAAGGTCACTACCAGGCGAGACAGGTCTTATGAATTTACTCGTAATGGAGTGTGCTTTTCAGATTTCTTACTTCATAATCTCATACACATCAAATTGTACATAATCCCTACTGCTCGGCAGATCAATATGTCCAAGGTCTGGTCAAGATTGAATAATTGATTGTATATTGTTTAACGTCACTCTCGAAAATCTTTCACCCATATGGAGACGTCATCATTGCCGGTGAAGGGCTACAAAATTTAGGCCTGTGACCTTTAAGCAAAGAATGATATTTATCTGTGTCACACCTGCTGTGACACGGGGCCTAGGTTTATGCGATCTCATCCGATGGACCGCACCATCTAGTCGCCTCTTACGACAAGCAAGGAGTATTGAGGATCTATTCTAATCCGAACTGATCAAGACAATGCCAGACAAGTTTCTGTATATACATGTAACGAAGCTTGTGCAATGCATGACTGACAACTCGAAACTTCTCAAACTCCATACTTGGTAGGCTGCTACATATCAACATGCACATAATTCCAAGTACTAGGTTTGTCAGTATGTTCAAGGTCACTACCAGTCAAATACTCCCACATCACTGGAAAACGCTTTATCTCTCAAGAATTCCTAATTTCAAGGTCACTACGTGTATGCGTCCTTTTCTGGCATATTTTGTGTAGTTTTATTTGCACAAATTGTTTCTTAAATTATTTACAATTACAGTACTTAACAAATTTTCACTACAATAATTTTGGCCCCACCCAGAGGTAAGGGCATTGGTACCATGGTGGGGCCAAAATTATTGTAGTGAACTTTTGTTAAGTACTGTAATTGTAAGTAATCTTGTTTTGAAATAAAATTTCACATCAACAGCATTGTATCAATAACATTAAAGAAAATGTAATCGAGATGTTTTACACATAAACAGCATGTATCAAGTCTGATCCTGTCCAGTCGTCAACTGAACCTCTGCCCCGGGAATTATGAAACATGAGTGACTCAAGTGAATTGAAGTACGAAATTTGTACATAACAAATGTTTCCATCCACTGTGCAAGTCACTAATTAGTAATTATTAACATGTTTTTAAACTTACTATGGGGAGATCTTATCGTTTCTAGCAAATATCAATTGCAAAAAGACAATAAATATTTTTTATAGTCGTATTTTTATGCGACACAGAAATGGAAGCTATGGTAATATATTAGTTATTTTTCCGCTTGCCGGAAAGGTCCAAGACTGTGCGATTGATTTTATAGGTCATATTTGTGAGTTTCTTCACAACGTACAGCGATCTGCTATAAACTACATCCTTCATTTCAAACATACCCCTACCACAATAATTTCGTCAGTTATTTTTCAACTTTGTGCGATAATTTCTCATCTGCACAATGTATTCAAACTCGTTATATTTCTTTCAGTTCCAAATAATTCTTCACCAGAGGGCTTTAGTTACACCTTTGTCAACGCTTGGCAAGTGGATCCTGCTTCACGTTACAATTTAATTTCAAGATGTATGGATAAAAACGTGTGATCCGTGCATTGACAAGCATGCAAATGAAAACAAAATCAAATTGTTTCGAGTGGAAAATGTTCAACCGTATAAAATACAGCGTGAAATGTTCAACTGTTGTTCTTTTGAACGTATGATTTAGTATACTTTTATTAGCTCGCTTGAGCCAAAGGCTGGAGTGAGCTTTTGTTCATCGTCTGTTGTCGTTGTTGTAAACTTTTCATACTGTCATTTTCTTCTCCAATTTCAATCAAACTTGGTACAAATCATCCTTGGGTGAAGTGGATCAGGTTTGTTCAAATGAAGGGTCCTGTCCCCTTCAAAAAAGAGATAATCAAGGAAAGACAATAAAAAAGGGTTGGGGGCATTAAAAAATCTTCTCAAGTACTTTTATGCCACGTCTGTTGTTTTCGTTCTTGTAAACTTTTCAAAATCACCAGACCAATTAAACTTGATACAAATCATCCTTAAGCGAAAAGGATTCAAGTTTCTTCAAATGAAGGTCCATGCCCCCTTCAAAAGGGAGATAATTAAAAAAAGACAAAAATAGGCTGGGGTCGTTTAAAAATCTCAATGACTACTGTGCCAAAAAAGTTTAAATTTACATGAAGGCTTCCTAACATAGATTAACTTCAAGTTTATTCAAGGATGGGGTAGAATAGCGGATCAATGCAGTGGTAATATATAGGAAAAATCTTCTCAAAAACAGGTGCGCCATGATTACCTGTAGTAATAAGCATGACCCCTGAGGGCTAGGGTGGGGCCACAATTTATATGGAAATATTTCGGGAAATATCTTTAAAAACCCCTTTTCTCAAGAACAGCCGGGCCATGTTTACAGTCGTATTAATTTCAGGTAGTACAAATTCAAGTTTGCTCAAGTCAGGGGTCGCAGGGGTAGGGTGGGGCAACATAGGAAATCAAAATGTTACATGGGAATTTACAGGAAATTGATTTACACAAGTTCTTTTCAGGAGTAGCAGGGCCACACTAAATCATATGAAAATGCAAACGTTCCTATTGTTTTTGTTATGTCTCTCTGTCCGAAACTTTAGCCTTGCTTATGATTTTAGTACTATGAGTACATATATTTAATATTTCGTATATAGATTCCCTATGGCAAGACCTGACATTTATATCATGATGCTGAGCTTTTGATCTTAACCTAAGATTTTGCCCCCGTGGGGATCCGGATTAGAATAGGTCTTCAGTACTCTTGCTTGCTGTAAGAGGCGATTAAATTGGGCGGTCCTTCGAATGAGACCGCACAACCTAGGCCTCGTACCACAGCCGGTGTGGAACGATAAAGATCCCTCCGAGCTTAAAAGTCGAAAGCGCCGAGCATAGGCCTTAATTTTGCAGCCCTTCACTGGCAATGGTGACGTCTCCATATGAGTGAAAAATTATCGAGCGGGACGTTAAACAATGTACAGCCAATAAAAACTTTGACCGAAACTATAACCGTCCTCATAACTTTTAAATGGTGAGAATACCATGATTTTTGACATTGTATCATTATTATGTTGTGACCCTTCAGTGCTAGCTTAGGGCCACAATATGAGGACAAAATTTTTCATTGTAAAAAAAAGATCTATGTGACTCATATGGGTGTTGGGGCATCCCACGTGTTTTGTGAATTGCTGATCAGCTATGGAATTTGTTTAAATCGTACAACAATCTTGTAAAAAGGCGTGGACAGAGGTATGGATGAAGCATATTTAACGCGCCCTATGGTGAGAGGTATAAACATCGGTTTGTTACTCTTACTCCTTCTGGGAAAAGAACACCTTGTGTCGGCGCTAACTGCGGGTTATGCATTTTCTCCGTAACGTTTGCAACCTTCATACTCCGTTTAACAAACCAAAGAAAGTGTTTTGTTATTTAAATGACGCCATATTTTCCTTCATTTTCATGAAAATGCACAAAGTGTGCGATTTTAATTAATGTATGCCACCTTATTACAAATTCAGTTACAAATCTCACACGAACAGAATTGAAAATCGGACGTATATTTTGAAACACTCTGTACTTTACAGAATAGTAATTCCCAAACTATTGTGAGTATTAAAAAGTATAACAGTACAAACTTTTTCAGAATTTATATAGAATACATTTTTACAAAAATAAAGCAGAAAATTTTTGCTTGAAAGACAAGTTTATTTTCAATGAAAGAAAGAACCCAAAGTAAGAATTGCACGTGACCGTACCGTAGAATAATTATTGCAGAAAATGTTCAAAAGTTTTAATACAATAGATACACAACACCTTGCCATTTCTCATGTTTCTGGAATGATAATAGTAAAACTAAATGATGATACTGCTTATGAAATGTCGAATTAATCTGTGAAGGTACATGTCAAATCTAAATGAAATACATCAAAAGAAATTTCAGATTTTTAAATATACGTTAGTGTTTGCACTTCATGAAAAATATTCCAGTTCATTACGTATTTTTAAAATTTTCTTATATGTACATTCTACTTTCATTTCTGTTGGAATTCCCAGATGTACTGATAAATATCAGTATTCGTGCGAGCATTGTTTACAATGTTTACATCTGCAGCATGTTTTATAAATATGGAAAGACTATCACATGATTACAATTTGTAGAGATACCAAAGGCAAACACATCGGTCGAAAATGGGGGCCTCCGTGGCCGAGTGGTCGGAGGTCCCTTCCCAGGTGCATTGTATCTGTGTTCTCTCCTCCACCAATAACCAACTGGACGCCATCAGATAACTAAAAAATTGTTGAGAGTGGCGGAAATTACAAAAAATCGATCAATTAGTCAATCGATTGAAAATGTAAACATTGTAATTTGGTGTCTCTTTTATTTGGTGTCTTTTTTCTTTATGGTTTAATATTACTTTCATAACGATGGATAGGAATATAAAAGAAATGAAGAATGAAGCTCTAATAAAGAATGCTATTACAATTAAGAATTATTCAACATATTTGAATTTCATGTTCCATGCTCTTTTTTTATTTTCATAAATAACATATTTGTCACGTAGAAACTCGGACGCAGACATGGACAACAACCAAGAATCCGTTTCTTTAAGTAAAACGAATGAAGACAGACCCGAGATTCATAATGAAGAAAAAAGTGAGAAACACAGAAGAACCATTGGACGATTCCGCGTCGTAGCGTTTGCTGCGGGGATTTTCATACTCCTTCTTCTGATCGTTGTTATAGTGGTGGCAGTCACGAAGAAAGTAGAGACAATCCCACCCTGTTCGTCAGGTCAGAGTGTGGATATATCGGAACCAGATAATCCATCTATATTCCACGATTTAACATCCAAAGAGGTGAAAGGAATGATGGAATTTCTATACAGACAAAAAGATCTCAACTTGACAAAACCAGATAAAATCAAAGTAAAAACTTCGTACATTTTTACAGCAGAACTCCACCTTCCTAAAAAGGCTGATGCCATTTCTTTCCTTACTAGTGGCATGGGCCAGCAACCACCTAGACAAGCAAAAGTGGTAATTTTTCGTGGAGATTTACTCATACCAAAAATTATGGAGATAGTTGTCACTCCGCTTCCCAACCCTACGCATTACACAATTTGGAAGGATGATATCCCTTTTGAGTATCGTCCGGTTACTGGCCCAGATTACGGTGGAGCTTTAGGAAGCATCACCTTGGAGACAGATAAAAAAGCACGCCAGCTTCTGCTGGAGAGCTTTGGCGGGGCACTTACAAACTGTGGTGATGCTTGTCTTACCTACAAGTATATCACGCCTGTATCGTCTGCAGTAAGTGGTCGAAACAGACGGCAGTATTGGTTCTGGATGTCTCAATTTGTAGAATTTTACATACTTCATCCTGTCGACTTTGCTGTTTTAGTCGATATGGATAATCCATCATATCCTATTGAGAAGGTATGGTATAATGAGCACACGTTTGACACTCTTGATTCTCTTGTTAAACAGTACAATGAGGATAAGGTGCAAAAGAAACCCCTGCTATTTCCCAATCTATCTGAGAACCTGTTCTCCAGGTTATACAGACGAGGAACAGAGTTTCCGAAAACATCACAACGTCCACCGATTTCCATTGAACCAGACGGTCGAAGATACAGTGTTAAAGGTCAGCACGTAAAATACCTGAACTGGGAGTTTGATTTCAGAATGTCTACTACTCGTGGCCCGCAACTTTACGACATTCGTTTCCAAAACGACCGAATTGTTTATGAACTTGCTCTACAGGAAATAAGCGTGTTTTATTCTGGTTATAAACCTACACAGATGTTTTCAAACTACTTTGATTCGACTGCTATGATTGGTCCACAGGATAAAGGATTAGTTCCAGGTGTCGACTGCCCATCCCATGCCACATTTACGCACGCCTCACATGTATTGGAATCATCTGAAAAACTCATCACTTACAAAAACGCATTTTGCATTTTTGAAATCAACACTGGGATGCCTCTTCGAACGCATCATTCTTTCTCCCCCTTTCATGGCTCCTTTTATGAAGGGATGCCTAATTCTGTCCTCGTCGTTAGAGCAGTCCTCACAGTAGTCAACTACAGCTACCTAGTGGACTTTATATTTTACCAAACGGGGGCGATGGAGGTCAAAATAGTTTCAACAGGTTACATACTCTCCACCCCCTATACAGCCAACGCCCCAAATTTTGGAGTTCAAGTAAGTGACAACATCAACGGC
Source organism: Ostrea denselamellosa (assembly GCA_024699665.1). NCBI lineage: Eukaryota > Metazoa > Mollusca > Bivalvia > Ostreida > Ostreidae > Ostrea > Ostrea denselamellosa. The sequence continues at coordinate 1,272,049 of JAMZEH010000026.1, forward strand.
AACCTTCACCACCATATGTTCAGCTATAAGGTAGATTTGGACATTGAGGGGACCATGAATCGTTACAGAACGCTGAACATCTCCACAGTTGCCTCCGCTAATCAATTCAATCCAGACCCGAATGCAAAAATTGTTCAAGGACAGTTCCTGGTGAGCGAAAAAACGAAGGAAAGCGAAGCTGCGTATAAGTTCAATTTTGATACCCCAAAGTATCACTTATTTTATAACAATTTGAAAAGGAACAAGTTCGGCGTTCCTAGGTCCTATAGGCTTTTAAGCCGAGGAATGAGTAAACAGTTGTTACCGGAGGGATTAGGAAACGAACCGGCCATGGCCTGGATGCGCTATCAAATAGCGGTCACCATGCGGAAAGAAGACGAAAGGATAAGCAGTTCCATTTATAGTGGGTTGGATGCCAAGGCACCTGTTGTCAATTTTGATGACTTTTTGAAAGACGACGATGATATTGTCGATAAAGTAAGCTTTCGAAAGAAAAAAACGCATTTATAAGTTTATCCAATATAATATCGCAATAAGAAATTTACACATATGAATCCATAAATATATCTAATGTCTTGATGTGTCTGATCTAAACTACTAAAGTGTTTGGAGGCTTTCCGGTAAAGTATTGTCGTTTTCTATATTTCAGGATTTGGTTGCCTGGGTGAGTTTAGGTGTTCAGCACATACCCCATACAGAAGATCTTCCGGTGACCCACACACCGGGCATGGACCTCAGCTTCTTTCTTTTACCCTACAATTACTTCTCAGAGGACCCTGCAATGGGATCACGGGATTCCGTCAGAATAGAACCTAACATATACAATAATCCAAAGAGTGGAGTCAAAGTTTCTGGGTTTGATAAGGAAGATTTACAGTGTAAACCTCCAGTAAACAACTATCAACAAACTGTGGAGGATGATCCTAGTATTTTATTTGAAACTCAAGAGGGGCAGGGCACCTCCATATAAATATTAACTCCATCCATAAGAGTGCTCTTAGGTGAATATGCGATTGATAAGTGTGTGGGTAAATGACGAGAGCTTTCGAATAATAATATCCTAACGCGACCACTTTAAAAGCAAACTCTAGTTAACTCCAGATAACTGTCGTTTAGTATTTCGTCAAGTTTTTACTAAGGTAAATCACAGGGGCTCGCCACGAATTGACCCTTACACAAGGGAGGAATCCGGAGTCCCAAAAATCGCTACCTCAAATTTTCATTCGCCTCGTTTTTATATTTTACAGACTTTAAATTTACAATTCCGGTGTCGATCGATCGTGGAAAGATCATAAATTGTACAACAAAAAAAAAAAAATAAAAAAAATAAAAAAAAACACAACCCAACCTAATATCTGTTTGCTTCGGCAATAGATATAAGAACCAATGCATTTTCTATTGTTTTTAACTTTTCCTCCAGTCGCTGGATAGCTGAAAAATTGCTCAGGCGACTATAAATAAAACAAACACACAAAAAAACTTTTCCTCAATCACCCAAAATGGAATACGCGCTCTCATTGGTCAATTCAATTCGTTCTTCAGTTTCGATCAAGTTAACTCAGAATGTTTTCTAGGGAATCTGTCAACAAGGACACATATTATGTATCAAAACATTACTACCCCGTAATACAACATGCTCTATCATTCTAATACTTATTAAAGTCTTACTTCCTACTTACCACGAAACCGATGTGTTTCCCTCTCAATCTCAAACAGCCCACCTTACCTACTCTCGCACACAATATACGAGTTAACTTGATTGAAATTGAAGAGCGAATTGAATTGACCAATGAGAGCGCGTATTCCATTTGAGTGATTGAGGAAAAGTTCCCGAAGTTCAAAAACAATAGAAATACATTGCCTTTTCATATTTATTGCCGGTACATACAAATATTAGGTATTTTTACTAATTATGATCTTTCCCCGATCGGTTGAGACGAAATTGTAAATATTAACGTCCGTAAAATAAAGAAAGGAGGCGAATGGAAATGTGAGGCAGTGATTTTCGGGACTCCGGTTTCCTCCCTTGTGTAATTTTAGATATGGATGGTGATAATTTTAATAAGACATAAAGTTCGTGACGAGCCCCTGTGGGTAAATACTTAATTATTGTAAATCAAGTTTCTAATTTAGAAAATTAAAGTATCTCAGGTTTTGCTGTAGTAATTCAAAGTTTCCATATACTTGACAATAACATCAAAGTTTTTCCCCATTGTAAATCAAATATCGAAAGTCTTCGATGCAGGAAATCAAAGTGTTCATGTTTATTTCTTCAAAGTACTTACTCTGCTTAGATAAATCACAAGTCTTACTCAAGTGCCAACGATTTTTACTCAAATAATTTAAAGTAGATTGGTATTTTCCTTTGTTAGGGGGTAATACGTTTGGTATCAAAACTCATTTTAAAAAGTTAACGTCTGACAGTGTGTGCAAGTTGTGTTGCTGAAGATTTTGTATTACATGGACATTTAGATAGCAGGAAAAGGGCAGGCAGAAAAATGCACATTTTCAATGTACTTCTCTCCAACTGAACACCATCAACGGATAAGCTACCATCTGTAATCTAAATTGGTAATTATTTTCAATACTTTACATTGATATAACATATTCTATGTCTATTTATAGGTTTAAAAGCGTTCAGCAATTATGTTGTATAATATTTTTAGTGTTTGGTAGTGTACATAATTCAAAGTATGTTTTTATTTCTACTTGCATATATGTTACAATAGTTTGTTATCGCATTTAAATAATTTACATGTACACGATATTTGGTCTACAAATCCTTTGAAAATCGCATATCATGTGTACTGTATCCCATTTTTGTTCTGTAGTAAAATCCTTCATACAATTTTTTATGGTTACATCAATGTTTGATAATTGTTAAATATTCAATAATAAAAAGAAACTCAACGTTATCTTAGATTTATTTTGAGTTGATCGACATGCGACCACAAGGTTTCTTACTTTTGGGGAGATGAGCTTTGTACCGCTTCCCTAGGACATCGCACACTACGCGCATAAATATGATATATACATGCATAGGACTTTGGTCTGGACCTCTTCACATCCTCGTGTTTTTGGTTTTTGGTTTTTTGGGGGTTTTTTTGTTTGGGGGGGGGGGGGGTGTTTTGTATTTTTGGTTGCTTTTTGGTGTTTTTTTTATTTTTGGTTTTTGTTTCGTTTTTTCTTTCTTTCTTTCTTTTTAAAAGAAATGAAGAAATATAACGTATGTTACAGCAGAGACATATAGAGCAGAGATATGCAACTCCTTCGGCGGCCGGCGGCATGTTCACCGCTTATAATATGTGACGATCCTATTTATAAACTGTTAATTCCTAGTTATTGGTTTGATAAATTGATGTAATTCATGTGACGTCATAAAATTCTGCAAAATCAATGATTTATTTAAGAACATACGCGACGTTTCTCAACAATATGTATTAAAAAAAATGGGTTATGTTACCATGTCTGTATTAGAGTTAGTATATTTTGATAGTTCCTGGTTGTTGCAAGTAAAATTGCAAAATCAGTGGGCATTGCCGTAGTAAAGAAGGAGTGAAAATCTTTGGAACAAAGGGGTATCGAATCCGGGATCCTTACATTACTAGTTTGGTGACTTCACCACTGAGCTACCCAATACTTTATATAACACTTTGTAATATTGCTACATTACAAAATCTAAATCTATTATACAAGAACTCTTCATATCGAGGAGATGTGAAAATAATTCTACAGAAAATATCAGAAACGTCGCGTATGCCCTTAAATGTATGTATAATAGGAACATGAATTTTGAAGTATATCACGAAATCAGTCAACGTTTTTAATCTTGCTAACATTGAAAACTGTTCTGATGGGTCGTATCGGATATCACAACCAGATATGTTATTCCTTCTAATCAATAACAATCGGATGAAATCTATTAATTGAGAATTGCATCAAGGTGCAAGAGCTGTTATACAACAAACCACACGATACATAAAAATGGATGCATATGGGTTGATATATATACATATACACTTAGTTTGGTTGTAAGAAGTACAAATATAGCATTCTTTTCTTTAAAAAAAACTGTTCTGGACTTAATTGAGGAACCATGAGAATGAATTACATATTCCAAGATGTAAATTGTATATTTTGCTTATGAAAATATAAAACCGGTTTTCATCTTTTGTTTTTTTTTTGTTTTTTTTGTTTGTTTTTTTTTTAAATTTATTTTGCTTGTTTTGTTTTGTTCTTGCAAATGTTGTTAACGGTATGGTATAGAAGTAACACCTGTGGAGAGAAAGTACAAGAGAAATGACAATATGCAACGATGTTATTGCAGCTTCTTTCAGAACAAACTTATTTAAATCGAAAGTTTCCATGACCTGGGCAGTGTAACTGGTATAAGTCAAGACTACCGCTTTTCCAAATAACAAGATGTCTTCAAACTATTCGCCCTAGGAAAATGAAGAAGAACAGAAATAATTTATTATTAGGTGACAGAGAGAGGAAAATATTTGGCAGGGAACAAAAGGTTGGTTGTATATTGTTTTAAGTCCAGCTCAAGAATCTTTCACTAATATGGAGACGTCACCATTACTGGTAAAGGGCTGCAAAATTTTGGCTTATGCTCGGCGCTTACGGTCTTTGAGTAGGGAAGGATCTCTATCGTGCCACACCTGCTGTACACGGGGCCTTGGTTTTTGCGGTCTCATCCGAAGGAGCCCATTTAGTCACCTCTTACGACAAGCAGGGAATAATGAGGGCCTATCGCAATCCGCATCAGGGTATGCATGGCTAGCCAATTTGGTGACCAGGTTCAGTTTTTGTGTTTATAAAATGTCCGGCGAGATAAATTTATCATTGTAGACAAGCTAATATACTCGTGCTTTTAAATTGGTGGAAATAATTAGCTCATAATTGATAATTGAAGAGTTGTTATCGAGAAAAATATATGTTTAGGACATACATTCTCAATAATATATAATTTTTCGTGACATTTCACATATCTGTCTTGTTTCTATAAAAAATCTCTGGGTATATTACCATGTCTGTTTTAGAGTTAGCTTATTTTGATATTTTATGGTTGTTGCGTGTAAACTCTTAAATATTACAGTAAGTTATATAAAGTACTGTCGCAAAGGAGAGGAAAAACCCTTTGGGTATCGAACCCAGAACCTTTACATTATTCCACTGAGCTACCCAAGTTAGACTGTAATAGTACTACGTTATAAAAGTTAAACCTATTTTGGAAATAATACAAGAATCCAGAAGAAAATATAATTTAAGAGAAAATGTCAGAAACGTCGCATAAATTTTTTGTATACTATGCTTTTATAACGGTGAGATTTCTTGGATGATCAACATTTTGAAAAAAAATCGTTATTTTTCCCTTGTGATAGCTATGTCACAATACGAGTCACTTCACGTTATGAAAATACAATAAAGTGCAAACACACACACACACACACATTACAAACCACTGCCATCATCCCGTGTTCAATAATTTAATATTAATCTTCGTAGCAAAGGAAATCACTCCAGCAATTACGCTCATCTTCCAGGCCTAGCTACGTCAAGACAGTGTACCATCTGAATGGAAGGCAACCAACTTCACCCCCCCCCCCCCCCCTCTGAAGACGTCGGTCTGTGATAGACATTGAAGCATATTGTACATAGTCACTTTTCATCAACATGGAATCCTGACTGAATCAAAACACAGTTTTCGAAAACAGCGCTCTAAAGAGACACAGATGATACTACCCGCACACGATCTTACTCAGAGTCAGGTGGACTGTGTTATGCTGAACATTTCAAAAGCCTTCGACTAGGTCCGTCACAACCGGTTCCTGATGAAACTTGCTTACTACAATCAGATTGATTTTTCGCCACACTCAACACTGTTTCAGTTATCTGGTGGCGTCCAGTTTTTGTAGGTTGAGGAGAGAACCCAGATACAATGTACCTGGGAAAAGACCACCGACCTACCGAAAGTAAACTGACAAATTTTCTCACATACATCGGCGCGAGCGAGAATCGAACCCGTGCCAACTAGAGGTGAGAGACCTTGTGATTTTGAGCGCAATGCTCTAACCATTCGGCCACGGAGGCCCCCACTACAATCAGAAGTCAAACCTATGAATTAATCAAATGTTTTCTTCTTGACCGCACCTAACGAATAGTGCAAGAATCTATAGACAGGCACTATACACCACCGACTTCGCCAGTTACTCGGGTTTAAACATTCAGAAAAGCTTAACTGGGACACGTAAATAGACCCCGTCACAATAAATACAAAAACTTTACTCTCGTCCTCCTAGGCAGGAACATCAGCCGATGTTTAATAAGACCAAAGGACAGTGCTCTACCACTCTTGTAATACCTACGGTGGAATATGCATCACCTATATCATAACCCACCTAAATGAACCACGCAGACAAACTTACGGCAGTGCAACGAAGGATGGCAAATTTTTCCACTTATAGAGCATCCTTCTTCCCCACAGCAATACGCATGTGGAACCAGCTCTTTGAAGACACAAAATCTCGGACAGCTTCAAGGTTTTGCTGTCCAAACCCTATACCCTACAATAACTTTATCAATGTTTGTAAAGTGCTTTTAAAAAAGCACTATAAATAGACATATACCTCCACGCAAGGTGCGGTAATACTTCAGTGGATTTTCATCAGACAAGAAGAAGAAGAAACATTAATTAACAGCAGACTGCATATGAAAACTAGACAAATCTGTGCAGCTTGTGTGAACTGTTCACTTGTGAATGTGTCTAACGCTTAAATTTGCCACGTAAATTGTCTTCGTGCGATTTGGGGGACCACTAATCAAGCTATAGACTACGGAAACGTAGATACTGTCAGGTTACGGGTTCTGTAGGAGCATCGAAGTCCAAATGTAAACAAGGCTTTAGGTTCTGGTCGATCGAATATCATTCACATTTCTTGGATGTCGTTGCTTCAGAAACAAATGGGCAAACATGTTATGATTATAGTGCAAGTTAATTCCGTCTAACTCAAACTGACATGGTTCATCTTAAACTATGAAGTTAGAATGCTGAATATGATATATAACGAGAGGCAAATTATCGCTCACCTGAGTATTAGATTAAAATGGCAAAATAATCAACATGTTGATGGTGGCCATTTTTGGGAAGAAGAAGAATAATGCCACTAGCCCCAAGGCCTGCAAAATCTAATGAATTCAAATAGAAAACAAGAAGATAAGGCGAAGATAACGAACAGTGATCAATCTCATAATTCCTATATGGAATACAAATTATAGAGTTAGGCAAACACGGACCCCTGGATAAACCAGAGGTGGGATCAGGTGCCTTGAAGGAGTAAGCACCCCCTGTCACACGCACCGTAAGCCCTATATCTTAATCAGGTAAACAGAGTAATCCGTGGTCAGAATCGATGTGTTAAGAACGGCCCAACAATTCGAATTAAACACGTCAGACAGCATTTGACCCAATGAAATGTACTGGCAAATTAGATCGCTATAACGACCATAGAATTTGTGAAATGCTGACTTTAAACAAGACTGTTGAAACTCCTGTAACATCGACTTGTTTGTCAGAAGCCTGCTTCGATTTAAAAACTGACCATACGCAGAACAAGCTTTGCATATCGAATCATTTGAGAGATATAAACACCAAATGCAGTTGATAATGAAATATCAGTACATAAAAATGGGACGTTGACGATAAAAAAGCTGAAATCATCCCGTTTGTCATAAAGCTGAAATCATCCCGTTTGTCATAACGCTGAGTTGTTGGTTTACCGTTAACATCTTATTTCGATACAAAATCTGTTCTGAAAGCATAAATGCAAACGAAAGTGCATGCTTATATTGATGAAAGAATAACTATTTTTGACCAATTCTGCAGCCAGAATCCTGAGATTGCAAAATTCACAATTTTGGTACATCCCATTCTGCTTAAAGAAATCTTTCAAATGATAAAGACATTTAATCACTATTACCATTGTGGCTCCACTCTGGTACCAAAACTCCTACTCCGGGAACCATGAAGGAGTTTCTTGAATATTATTTTTTTTTTTTTTTACAAATATTCTGCTATACAATGTTAGTTTGTACCTGTGTTTACTCAAATTACTTACTAAGGATATCTCTATGTTGATGATATCTTTATTTGATAAGCATAAGCATCACTGTGATTCTATATGTAACGTAATGGGTCTAAAAATTGCGAACTGTTGCAAAAAGCAACCCTAAACCAGATATATAATATTGAAATTGTTGCGTTTTAGTATGTCTGTATGTAATTTTGGATTAAGGTGGCCCTCTTACTCAAAATGACTAATTTATATGTAAAAAAAAATAAATCGTTCTCCAATTTACCGCGAGATTTGGCCATCTGTCGAACAACAAACCTTTAAATTTAGGTGCTCGGCAATCTTCTACTCGTAGCATACATTCTGAGTTCGAATATCCCATATTTCCCAATCTATTTTTTTTTTCGGAGGGGGGGGGGGGATATGATTCATTAATATTATCTAAATAAAAAAAAGATATTAGACAATTTTATAATAACTTCTAATGTTTGCGAGTTACGCTTAAAAAAAATAAATTATTCTGAGATCACTGCAATTTCGCATCAATAGTTGTTTTTTTTGGGGGGGGGGGTTGTTTTGCTTTGTTTCTTTTTTTTAACACTATCCTGTTTATGTGTGCTCGATATTTTCAATCCGTAATATGACTGATGAAAAGCTAAACGAAAACTACAAGAAAATACAAAATGCGGGGACACAAATGCACAGCATGTAAGATATATGCCAAGGGAGGAAAATAGCTGTTAAACTGTTTGACTTCTTCAAAAGAGGACTGCGCCCATGACAAAAAGGTTCTCTTAAAATATTCAGTAAAACAGAGAAATAACTTCACAGAGATTTCACGTTACGTAGCGCCGTAAAAACGCATATACTCATGATTCAAAACCACGTGTTAGATTTAATAATGCATGTATATATAAGATATTTACGCTTTAAACCAAAGCAGAAAAACAATTTGGAAACAATATGTTTGAATGAAATATATATAGAATATATTATTCAATGATTTTTGTAATACACAAAATCTGAATATTCCGTGCCGGTTTCCTTTCTACAGATATGCAACGGACAAAAAACAAAGCATGTAGTAGATATAACAACAGTGCACTCCAAGAAGGTTCATCTAAAGATCATGCGCGGATCCAGAGGAACCCCTCCTGGAATTTGCAAATATAAAAAATTACAATATAACGATTTGTAAGAAAAATGAGTTGACTGTTATTAGATTATAAATATTTCTGATTTAACTTTCTTAGTATTGTAATGTCATTGTGAGGTTAGAATATCGAATGGTGAAGTTAACAATGTGTTAATCGTAATCATAAATCCCAAAGACATATGCAAGTTCGAATGTAGGGCAACACGGACCTCCGACAAAGCGAAGGTAGCATCAGGTGCCATGGAAGAGTAAGCATCCTCTGCTGACCGGTTACACCCACTGTGAGCCCTTAGTCGAAATTAGGTATACGGGATTACCCATTGTCAAAGTAAGTATGAAAAATGACAATCTAACAAAGGGTATGAAACAAATCATTCAACATATGTCCCAGAGACACTTTGTAATCGCAAACAAAGTCATTATAGCGACCGTAAAATTTGCGAAATGATGACTTCAAACGAGATTCGTTATAACCCTGCAACATCAACTTTTCTGTCAGTAGTTGACCTCGCTTTAAAAAATTCTTATACACATGGCATGCTCTCGCGTATCGAATCAACTGGGAAATATACACACCATAAGCAGGCGAAAGTGGTATATTACTACATAGATATGGAAAGTTGGTGATTGCAAATTTGAAGTCATCAAGCTTGTCATATAATGTAGTTGTCAGTCTGCCATCAGAGTCAATATTAAGTAAAATATCCAAATATGAAGCAGACACGTCAGATTCTGTAGTGTCCTTTATTTCGAGTTCATCGAGATATATCAAATGGACATAAATTATGAAAATTATGATTGTTGAATTTTTGTTTTTTGTTTTATTGTTTCTGTCCTGTAACAGTTTCTGAACATATTCCGCTTCATATGAATGAATATAAAAAATAAGTCTGCCAATAAGGGAGCACAATTCTATCAAATCACAAATATTATTCGAGTTTCTATACGAATCTAAACAGGAACGATTTGTTTAATATCCTATTACGAGTGATTGACGTCATAATCTTGTTATTATGCTACTGCATCGTCATAAAGTCATCGGCTTTAGTATACCTCTCAGTCTGCTTCAGTCTCAATTGGACAGACTAGTATTGGTTTATCATTCTAAGTAAATATTAATAGTATTTTTTCACAGTAATCCGATTATCATTTCCTTCCAATTTTAACACTTGCTTAGTAATAGATGCAAAAGATATCATGGGTGAAAGGGATTTTGATCTTTTACATGCCTCTTTACTGAAAGCAGCAGTAAAAGGCTGGCAGGCTTTGCAGTTCGATGTATCTTTAAGTTGAAAGAAAGACTACACCTATGATCTGAGTGTAATGAGGTCCGATATATTGCCCAGAGATGGTAATCTGGACAAAATTGCCGATGCGCTTTATCCAGAAGATGACCCATTAGATATTTGTCCTGTGAAAGTGTACGGGATGGCAATTGCTTCTATTGGGCCCTCTCTAAAGCCATTTTTGGTCATGAAGAGAGAGACATATCGAACTCGGGTCTCATCTACAAAAAGCAAAAAGGAATGCCTTACAGCAAAACCATTCAGAATGAGGTTATCCAACTCATTGGAAATCGCATCACAGGTAAAATTTTGAAGGGTTTACAAGGGAGGGGTTTTTATTCCATCATAGCCGATGAGGTAACTGACAATCTCAATCACAACCTTGATGAAAAAGTACCAGGAACACGTGGATGGGATCAAAGAAATTCGTAGAGCGATAGATACCGAATTCGAGTCTTGCTTTGAAGATGCAAAACAAATTGCAGACGATCTTGATATAGTAATTAAAACCCCAAGGGTTTGCTCCAGCAGCAACACAGAGAAACTGTCTCCACAAGTAATCCAAGAGATTATTATTTTATTCGATTTTGTGAAAAGGTTCGACAACACCCTCGGAAAGATTTCTGGATCCGCGCTTGAAGATTGTGTTTATTTCTTGGAACATTTAATCATGGGTGAGTCTGAGGTCAAAATAATAGATAATTTATCAATATAAAAACTCATTTAGCAATTGCCGTATGATATTTAGATAAAGTTAAGCCCTCAAATTACCAACAAAAGGCAGATAATCTGACAAAATCTATTCAAGATGCCGCAGCAATGCCAGAAAAAGACACTGAGCTGGAATATATATAAAACGGTTGTTGTGCGATATGAATGCACCTACGAAGATATTGTACTATTCATCACTCCACACAGGAACATGGCTTATTGATTAAAGACAGCTCATTTAAATGTCAATAATGCTAAACTGCAACAGTTATTTATCTTGGTTAACGAAACATTAAAAACGTTGGCCTTGTGTTTAAATATACTGGACAAAAAAAATTAAGGATCATAATTTTGACCTCAAAAATTTTTATTAACCAAACAATTATTTTGACAAATTTAATATGTATAGTTTCTCCAATGTGTCCTTAACACAACAGATTTACCTGGTTTCATATTGACGTCATAAGTGCACGATTTTTTCGCCCAAACACAAGCAAGGGGTCAAAATCAAAGTATGCCAACGTGTATATTGAAATTGAAAAATTGTGATTTTCATTTTATTGTGGGTATTTATTGCTCTAATCGACTCTTAGGTGAACAATTATTGACATTAAAAGCCATGAGGCGCCATTTAACTGCTCTGGAAGCTGGTCAGGCAGTAGGTATGCTTCAAGCTGGCCAAGTCCAGAGAACTGTCTCTAGACATTTTAATGTGTCCCAAAGTGTGATTTCAAGTTTTGAAATCGTTTTAGGCAGACAGGTCATGTTTCTGAGAGACCGAGATCAGGTCGTCCAATGTCCACAACCGCTCGCCAGGATCGCTATATGTCACTTATGGCTCGTAGACACAGGTTTTAGAGTGCTGTCCAACTCAATACTGACTTTCATGCAGCAAGTGGGGTGCGCATAACACCACAAACTCTCAGACAGAGACTTCATGCTGCTAACCTTCGGGCTCATCGACCTGCTGTTCGTCCCATTTTGAGGAGAAGACATCGTGTAGCACGACTCAATTGGGCTCAAAATCACCTAAACTGGCAACTGCGTCATTGGACGCCTGTTCTTTTCACAGACGAGTCACGGTTCTGCGTGGACTTTCATGACGGTCGTAGGCGTGTATGGCGCATGCGTGGAGAGCGGTACGCTGATTGCTGTGTAGCAGAGCATGATCGTTTTGGAGGTGGCTCTGTGATGATTTGGGCCGGAATCAGTATTGGTGGATGTACTGACTTGCACGTGATTAATGGCAATCTTACCGGTGCAATTTACAGGGACGAGATACTGCATCCAATTGTGAGACCTTATGCGGGAGCTGTAGGCAACGACTTTGTGTTAATGGATGATAATGCTCGTCCCCACAGAGCACGTATAGTGACAGACTACCTTGCTACAGAGACAATTGAACGTATGGATTGGCCGAGTTGTTCTCCGGATTTAGATCCAATAGAACATGTCTGGGACATGTTGTAGCAAGCTGTTTCCAGACGCCCTGTACTTCCGACAAACCGCCAGGAGTTTACGTTAGCTTTACAGCAGGAATGGGCAAGGTTGCCACAAATTGCGTTCCGCAGGCTCATCAGAAGTATGCAGAGGCGTTGTCGTGCCGTTATACAGGCTCAGGGTGGACATACACTCTATTGATATTGCCTTTATAAAGATTCAATCATTTGTAATGAAATTTGTTATTGTTGCTCATACCGATTTTCAAACTGTTTTGGGGGGTTACCTGACAATGGTTGCTCTGGCTGCTTAACGTATTGATGAATTTGTAAAAACAGGTTTAAAATGTATTGTTCGATTGTCGTTGAACATTTTAAGTATATATTTAACATAATTCATTTGGTTTTGTTATGAATAAAATAATTCTGAAATCATTATCCTTAACTTTTTTTGTCCAGTATATAACACGGCAGTCTGCTAATGGAAACCGGTGTTTTCCCTTTACAGTTTCGTCAGCAAAACGCTATACCCCTTTATAAGTTTGGTAAGGGCTACCTGCTCCTTCTAAATATCTATTTAGTATTAATGCATACAAAATATGATCTAAATGTAAATGCATATAATCACTAGATGTCAAGTTTGGTCCCGTCTTGGAGTCAGAACCTCTACCCTAAGGATCACGAAATTTACAATTTTCATAATGGCCTTCCAGCTCTACATAGCTACACATTTAGTTTTTCTTACAGATGTGTGTTTGTAGAAAAGATTTTCAAATTAAAGGCCTGATGGGGCCGAGAGTCGACTCGCACTTCATTGTCAACAATGGAATAGTAAGTTAGTGAATATTGTGTGTTTGTGCTCGCTTTAGCGGGATTTATACACCTGTGTAAAATGACTGAAGTCAACTTAGTCATGACCTCTGCCAAGATTTAAATGGATGTAAAGCTAATTCATGATTGTGCTAAGCTATCTGTATTCTACAAATGCTAAGACTTTGGAGGAAAATTATTATGTAATCATTCAGTTCTTTATATCGCAAAAGCAACTAAAAGGCTTCCATACTTTTTCAATGACAATGTCTACCTTTAAAGAAAAAAAATATAATCGAAATAATGCATAAATATATTTAACATTATATCTGTATTTCATTCAATATATGACGCACTTATTTTTCAGACTTTTGCGAGGGAGTTGCGTATTATTTTTTGACCCGCTTTTTCTATCAGGTGAAATTCGACAGTGCCTATGTATAGGTAGTTTAGACACTGTTCACTTTTTGACCTTGTTTACCTATTTAAAACGGAAATTTGAAGAAAAATTTATACTTAGAACCTGTAACTAATAAAATTATTACAAAACAATCAATTCAAATTCATTGGATCTTGATATTCATCATCGTGCAATTGAAGCGCCACAATATTATGAGATCGTGATCGTGACCAGCACGGGCTTTAGGAAGCCATTGTTGTGTACACGTGATTTACAACTTAATTTTGTCCGACAGCGTCGTTCTCCCTCAAATTAGATGTTGTAAATCATTCTCTCTGCGGCTTCCTGCACTCTGCAGGATTTCAATGAGACTTTTCTTCGCAATACACGACAGACGTATGCAGCAAAATTTCGGAATAACGCCTCCCAAAGTTTACAGCACCAATGAGATAATTGGCTTTGATTATTATCATTTTTATAATTATAATTAGATCGATGTATCACACCTTTAACGACACATTAAACGCTCGTTCAAGCCTCTCGTGTTTTGCTGAATTTAACATTATCTCCCAAAGATACTCTGTAAAGATTACTGCTATGTAGTAAAATTACTGTTTTCTTTAGAAAAAAAAATTGCCGCGCTGAATACAAATTTTTTGTTTTAAAAATTGTCAAGATTGTGTGCTTTGTTGAGAACATGCTTTGTTTCCGCAAAAATTTCTGGTAAAGTTAACCACGCAGAATATCAAGTCAAGAATACCGCTTGGTCAGAACCTTTGCTGCGATTATCCGTACTCGAACTGCGATAAATGCATGTTTTATATCTGGGTACAAAATTGCACGCATATCGAGTCATTCTTCAATAAGATATTGAATGCCAAACATGGCTAGTGATGCAAAGGCATACTTTTCATCTAAAGTCAAGTACCATGTTGTAATTCGGTACTTGCATTTGTATTTAAAAGATAATACAGGTAACGAAATACCTCGAGTTAGCCGATGTTTATGGGTTTTCTGCATCATCTTATACTCAGGTTAAATTCTGGGTACGGAAATCCAGATGCGGTGGAACGTCTTTAGAAGATGAAGCCAGGTCTAGACGCCCGCCTGATGCCACTGACGAAGAAATGTGTAACAAAGTTCGGGATCTGCTTTGTATACTCTGATAGGCGAATTCAGGTGGAAGAAATAAAGCAGGCATTAGGTATTTCACATGGTAGCATTTCAACAATCGTACATGGTGGTTTAGTTATGCGGAAGCCAACAGTCCATTGAGTCCCCTAATCCCTTAGCGATGAACAAATGGCAACCAGAGCATCAGTATGTAGCACCTTGTTGAAGCGTACTAGGTCAAAAAATGAATATTCTTTTACGTCTGGTGACTGTAGATGAGATTGGGTTCAATATTAAGAGCCAGAAAATAAAGCTCAAAGTCGTCAGTGGGTGGGGCCGGGGTCCCTCAGGCCAACGAAGTTCAAGACGCAACCATCTGTGGCAAGATGACCACAGTATTTTGTGATGCAAAAGGTGTTATTATGTTGGACTTTTTACCCAAGAGAAGTACAATAACTGGAGTGTATTATGCAAACTTGCTAGACCAGCTGAGAACCACCATTCGTGAAAAACGCCGAGGTAAATTCTTCAGAGGTGTTTTGCTGCAACAGGACAACGCAAGAGTCCACACTTGCAAAGTTGCATTGGATGCTGTAGAGCAAAACGGGTATGACTGATTGATTATTTATTGCTTTCCGCCACACTCAACAATTTTTCAGTTACCTGGTGGCGTCCAGTTTTTGTTGGTGGAGGAGAGAACCCAGATACAATGTACCTGGGAAGAGACCACCGACCTTCCGCAAGTAAACTGGCTAACTTGCTCACATAATGCCGCGGCCGAGATTCGAACACGCGCCGTCAGAGGTGAGAGGCTTTGTGATTTTGAGCCCGATGCTCTAACCACTCGGCCACACCACATTCTGCCTATTCGTCTGACCTAGCTCCTAGTGACTTCTTCCTATTCCCAAACTTGAGAGAGGATATCCATGGACATCATTTCTGGTCTGACAAAGAAGACGTGATGGTAGCTGAGGAGTGGGTCAATGGAAAGGACCCCCGATATTTTCAGTTCTGGGCTGATGGCACTTAAACACTGTTGATCTAAGTGCAATACACTAGAGGGCAATTACATCGAAAAAGAAAAGGCGGATCTCAACCGGAAATAAGTTAGGCTGGTTACTTATTGACTCGCCCTCATAGATTCCTGCAGAAAGTCACATGATATAGGCTATTGTTTCGAGGAGGGCTCGAAGGAGAGTATGACTTGATCGTGAACTTACTCATACCATTATCATATATTTACCATGCTTTTTCAACCAAAGAAAGCATGATATTTACTTTCTTTACTATAAAATATTTATCTAAATATCATAGTGCTATTCGTTTCATGTTTACGGATTTATTTATTTTTTGTAGTTGATACATACTAATTTGCATACATCATGTATTCATGCGTACAATATATAGTTTCTTAAAATGTATTGAGGTGACTCATTTAAATTACTTTGTTACAAAAATGTCAACATATGGTATGCCTTCAAGATTTAATTAAGTTGCTCAAAAAGCACATCAGAATTTGATGACCTTTATGCGTGGGATTGATTTGCTGTTGGTGTAAGAATAAACAAAAGGTGACCGGAAGAAAATCAGCGTGCCATTGTCAGCAAGGAGCATCTCACTTTGCAAGTCAAATTTTTGCAGTTTTTGCCCTGTCCTTAAGGCTTCAGAAGTCCTGAAATTTACAAATTTGTCTCCCTTGTCTCAGGAATGCTTCATACCAAATATGAAAAGAATTGGAATGGCAGTTATAATGAAGAAGTTAAAAATGCTCAACTGTGAACAGATGACAGATAACTGATGCAGATCAATAATAATAGGTCACAGAGTGACCTAAAATTGTTTGTCTTGTTACAGAAACTATGCAAATATTTCAGTCAGTTAGTTCAAATCTGATGTTGATGGTGTTCTGATTCAGCAACCTTCATATTTATGGCAAAGATACTCTTTATTATGGATCATCGTATCTTTCATAATCAAATCATTTCATGCTAATTTGAGAAACTTGTTCAAGGTGTAGTGAGCCACCTTGATGGAAATGAACATATTTTTCTGTATGCTTTTTAAGGCAAAATAATGCTTAAAATGTTAACATTACATCAAACGGCATTACATTTTATCTATGGAGGGCATGTCAGCCTGTATTTTTTTAACACTGAGCAGATATAAGAATGTATATTTAAAGTTGTCTTGTTCTACTTTTGTTTTCATTTATCATCAACTCCGGCATGCTTTCCATTGATATTTTAGTCTTAAAGCTTTCATAAAAACTTTTCCATGTTTTTAATAAGAAATTTGAGCATTGGTTTAAGGACATACTGGGTAAAGAAAATTTTACTAAATGGAAAATCATAATTATTCCTGAGAAATTGAAAACTTTACAATTTACATTGATTAGCGTCAGCAGATTTTGTCATATGTCTCTACCTCAAAATAGGGAATTCTAACTATATGATCAGATTTTCATATTAAATTTTATTCACAAATAATCATTGTTGGTTGTTACTAATTTTGTTGTACAATTTTACACCAAAATTATGTTTTTGACCTCAAGCAACATTTGTGACATTAAATATAAATATGCAAGGTTTGAGGCCACATACAAGTGATAACCAAAATTCTAAAATCAGAACTTCTGAATATTGAAAATTTTTCATGAAACGAGTTAATTATGCTTCTATGGCATGTCAAATATTTCAGTACTTGATCTTTTCCATTTGTATTATATAATATTTCATTTGCATTGTATAATTTTCCATTTGTATTCTATATTTTCCGTTTGCATTTTACGAGTTTACATTCTATATTTATTCATTTGTATTGCATAATTTTTCATTTGTATTGTATAATTTGTTTTCTTTATTTTTTAATCTATATTTTTCATTTGTTTTATATAATTTTTCATTTGTGTTCTATATTTTCCATTTGCACTGTACAAGTTAATTTTCTGCAAGTATATAAACTAGAAATTTCACATTTGCTTTAAGTAAAAAAAAAAAAGAGTATCTAAGCTTTGTATGAATATGATAAATGTCTAGGTCACATATCCAAGTTAAACTTTAATCTTAGTCAAAACTTTTAACTATATATTGGTAAGGTATAAACTTCAATATAGGTACCTGAAACTTTGTTGACTCAAGGTCATATGTCAAGGTTGCATTATGACTTGGCCACAGTTTTGCCATTCATTGTTTCAGTCATCAATCTTACCAGTTAATTCATTGCATTGAGAGGACTGATATCCATTTTATGGGTCATAGTCAATGCAATATCATATACCTATGCTTGACATTGTCTTTCTACTCATGAAATAAATCATGGGTATTAAACTATGAAGTCAAATACAGTATTCAACAAAACTGATTTTCTCATATTTCAGTACAAACTGTGTAGCACAATATTCTGAGCAATGACTTTTCTATTGTATTCATAAGGGGCCTGAAGCTTTACGATTGGGAAAAAAATCATCATGACATCTTGATCAATTTGGGAAAAATCAATAACATTGTAATTAACCTTAATTGACATATAAAATACAATGTAATAATTTTAACATTATTTACTCTATCAATTTGCTTTGAAAATAACATTGTCACAGTTGTACATTTATAACTTTCACTTTCAGTGATCTTCTCTAAAATATTCATATAATAAATACATTAAAGAATGTTGTACATGAAAAATTCAAATATCACCCCCCCCCCCCCCCCCCAAACCCCCCACAAATTGGAGAAAAAAAGGGCAACTTCAATTGGAAAAAATCAGTAGTTTTTGAGAGAGGAATGGCCTTGGGTTTGGTGTAGAAAAATCACAGCTACGTAATAAAAATATGGTAACTGATTTTCAAGTTTGATAATCAGTTACTTTAAATTATTTTGGATAGGTATGTAATGCTTTGGGCATATGAAGTAGTGGATATACTTTCTGAGTAAACAGAAACTTGAAAGCAAATTGAAAATTTAAATTCTAATCTTTATTGATAGTACCAGATCACTCTAAAAAGCAGCAACACATCTGCAGGACTGCAAGAGGAACATTTGTGTCAAGTATGGTAATGCATTTTTTTGTACTGGAAGAAATTTAAAATATCAATGAATATACAGAAAATGACATCTGCAGGCAGACAAAAGATGTAAGTGATGGTAATTAGTCACATCTACCTTCAGCCATATGAGCTATAAATGAGTTTGAATTTCACCACTTCCAAATTTCCAAGTTACACACATGTGCACAAACACATACCTGCACTTATTACTTGCATTATTTCTTTATTTCATTCACAGAAACTCATGATGAGTATAAATAAAATAAACAGCATCAACTTCTCAGAAGAGAATTATCACTCCAAGTCACATTACCATATTTCAACTTATAAACACATCACTATCATTGTATATAGCAAGTGCCTTTGTCATTGGTTTTAAGTTCACTTTGTATACCCTTCTTGGTGCCAAATTTGTTCATTGTTAAAGCCATTCTGTGTAACCTGGAGGGCCTTGTTCAAGTAGTTTCTTGATTGAAATTAGTTCTTAGTGGGAGAATCATTTGAGAAATATCTGTAGCATTTTCATTCCGCAGTGCACTAGCAGCATGGGTAAGCTGGAGTGCTGCATCCGGATGAGCTGATCCAGGCAGCATAGTACACTCCCTGTCCAACATAGATGCCATGGCTTCAAGGAGGTCATGAAATCCAAATGACAATGCAGCCCTTCGGAGTCTGTTCAATTCCTGAAATTCAACAAATACACACTAAGGGAGTAAGAAAGCTGTCACTTCATTTCAAAGCAGTTTGCAAGTTTAATATACATGTACATGTACAATTGAAGCATTTTAATCAAGCCAATCCATAAATATGTCTAAATCAAAGAAAAGGATATAAGGTTATCAAATGACCACATCAATGTATGCATGGAGTGTTCCATCTGTATAAGTTAATCTTTCTTTATTTCATCTTTGCTTCTGCTATATAAATTGGAATGAGACAAAACATACTATATTATTATCATGCAGCATTTCAGCAGTAGTACTTGTGACTGTTTCATAGTTTGACATTTTCCTCTTTACTCTTTGAAGTTTTGTTGTGTATCCCTTCTTTTGTCACTTTCATTGTGTTGGCCCAAGAGTATTATCAAAACTCAAAGAATTAAGCATAAACAAATAAAATTCAAGATGAATATATTCTGTGCTCTTAAAATGAGACACCAATTAATCTACTTCTTCACTACCTAGTTCAACCACCACTAATCAATTTGACATGTAAGTGTGGATTGTTGGTATTATAAGAGCATTAACACCATGAAAGAATGTGCTTAAATGGAACAAATGTCTATACTGGAGGCTGCTGACCCCATTAAAGAGGAGATATAAATGTCCAAGTTCTACATGACTGGCCAACGTCATCTGACATGAATATCATGTTTGAATTATTGTTGGGATGAAAAATTACTACAAAAAGTCAAGAAATGATAGAGGAAATTATTGTATGTTAAAGTAAGGGTATATTTAAAATGAAGGATATAAATCATATATTGTAAAGAAGTATAAAAGCAATGGGACACAATGAGAATTTTTCTTTCTTTCTTTGGTCAATGCTTGGAATCTCAAATATAGGAAGACACTTGTTTCCAATCAATAATAGAAAAACAGTGAGAGGGCAAAAGGTTCAATGGGAAATTTATATGTATTTTCTTTTCCAATTTGTATGCACAAATTATCCCCATGCTTCCATTTTTTTTTATTTCTTCATTATCTTTTTTACAAACAACCCAGACATCTAAATTTCTTATATTCGTATTTTGTAACATACAGGTTAAGTCAAGTTAAAGGTCAATACTTTTATCAAGATGGCACAGCTCATGATTATGACTGACAAAATATGAATAAATTCAAATATTATGGAAAAACTTAAATCACTAAATAGAATACCATTTTTACAAATATATGATTGATTTGTTGTTGAGTGACAAAGATGTAGACAAGACAGACATTAACATCTTGTGGAAGGGCAGATCATTTCATCAGGCATTGATTAGCAAATTGGTGGAGGCAGCTATTTTTTGAACCAACTGTCTTTGTACAAAATATATTCTAACAATATATTATAAACATGAAAGGATGCTACACATAGTTATTTTACAATATGCTACAAACATCAGTACAGATCATTGGTAGAAAAATTACCACAGCTATTTTCACCATGCTGTGAGTTATCTCTCCATGAATACAGAGGGCACACGGCACATAGCGGTTCTAAACTGATGGCATCACATAAGGAATAGATAGAAAATTTTCTACTTCTGATTGTAATTAATTGCTATTTAAGGATTTTTTTTAAAGAATTAAATGTAATGACTTGAAAAAAGTAGGACTGAACAATAATGTTTTAGTCACTGATTACATTTAATGTGGCCCTTGTGTGATTTTTTCACAAGCAGTGTAGGGTCATGATGTAACAAAGCATTTACATTAACTAGTCCTCGACTTCTTTAGATCAGGATCAGGATGTCTTTAGTATATCAACAATTCTTCATCACTAATTTTTATCAATATTTTCAACAACCAAAACACAAATCAGAATTAGATATACCTGAAATACAATGCATGTACATTATTTTAAAATTACCATTTCATGCTGCACAAACCTACTTTCTGCTAAATGTACATCAGGTGACAATATACAGAACATGTCAATTATCTTGAACATTGGTTTCTCTGGTGTAATATTTCTGTTGAAATATGTTTCTTTATGTGTGATTCAATTTTTTGAAAATTAAATGTTGTGCAAATCAATTTACAGCTTCTCTTGCAATGCATGTACTGAAATATGCACAAAAATAATTATCAGGCACATACCAACAATGGGTCTGTCCCCTTTTATTAATACATGTACATGCAAAGAAAGTAATTTTTATGTGCTGAGTTCAATCTATAGAAAGGCTGGTTCCCCCACCCCCTTTAAAAAAATCCCATTGTCATCATTCTTCATCTTGTAGAAAAAATGCAAATTGATGAATTGAACTGAAAGATCAACCCTTGCAATCTTCCTCCACAATATAGTATGTTTTTTTAAGTTTGCTTGTTAAATTTTCAGGCAATTTTGTGAAATGAATTTCTCTCTCTCTCCCCCCCCCTCCCCCCATTTAAAAAAAAAAAAAAAAACAATGCTATTTGCCTGATTATATCATATGCTTTCATTGTGCTTTTAATTCCAGATGTGTCTTTTTAAAAGAAAGATTATAAAATTTTCAGTATTAATTGCAATATGACTTGGACAGAAATAAATGCCCCCACCCCCACCCCCGTACTTACCTAGACCTTCGAATATTTCAAAAAAGTTTTCTCAATAAAATCTAAGAAACAAATCCTTGTTTTTTATGCTTTATTATACATTACTTGTTAATACTATTTATGTGAAGCTTTGGACTGCAATGGTAAGTGCGCCCCCACCTTCCGGTGTAAGGGGAGTAACTGCAAAAATGTAAGCAATTGCTTTAATTTGATCTAAATATTCTTAGTCAATATCTACAATAGTAGGTGAATTCAATCCTTTCATGGACTGCCTATGAATTTATGCATAATTCACTGTTGTAGAATTAAATGATTGATGGGTCATAGGGAATAAATGTAACAGAAACTGGTTTGTGCCTCTGATGAGAATCGAACCCAAGACTTCTGGCATGACAGTCCAGTGCTCTACCGATCGAGCTAAAAGGTTAACCCACTAGCCTGAGCTAGCAGGAAGGCCATGTATCTAATATTAGCGAATAAATTCAGCTAGTATATAAATTTTGTTATCAGAGGTTATTTTTCAACAAATGCAATAACCTAGCTATTATTTGTTGAACAAGAAAATCAGCTTTACAACTTTCATGGATTCTAGCTTTTACAACTTCAATATTGTGTTATCATTTGTTGGAACCAAATAATTGCTCGACTGCAGATGACAGACATTTTGTCTGTTTGTCAAACCAGCACTCACTACAAGTTAGAAATTGTAAATCCAAACTCATTTAACAATGCACATCTAGTCTTGTTTTAACATTAATTTAATATAGCAAAACTGGCCATATTTCATAGAATATTTGGCACATTCAAAATATCATCATATGAGAAGGTCCAACATTGATATAAACCATAGAGAAATGGTGCCTTGTATATTTAAGATAGCACACTCCACTTGTGTGACTTATCAATATTAATGGTTCAAAGTGGAAAAGCTGTATTAATTTCTGCTTAATATAATTTAGCTTAATCAAAAACCAAAGAAAATGTGTATGTTGCCACCTTTTGTAAAGAAGTCATGAAACAGAATAATTACAATGCATAAAAATTTGTTAAAATGATAAATCTTTAATATCTACAGTTTCAAAAAAATGCTAATTTATAAATATGTATAAATTTATTGTGGATATTAGGGACATACAAAAGACAAAACACCAGCACAGGAGTTATTGCCCTTGACATCATTTCTGAATCTCGCATTTACCTTGTAAAACTGCTGATGCTTTTCAGGAAGTTTTCTGGCATGTCTCAACACTTTCTGTATATCAGCCTAAAATGTATGAAGCATAAAAAGCATACTTACATTACAACAAAGGACCCATGGTCCACATTGTTCAATTGAGCAGTTGCATTTTTCCACGTAAAATATTAATTTTCAGTTATGCAGGGCTAGAAATAATTATTTTAATTCAATAGTCACCTGGGATTGTTGGTTTCAAACACATTTATTGTTCAACTAACATATTAACTACTAGCAAATAGTTAAGATATCGGTTAAAAGTTTTTTGAAAAATGTGTTGTTTTGACTTATAAAAATAAAGAGTCTTATTGTTAGACCCATTCACTGTTTCTGTTTGTGCTAGTTCTTGACAGGTTGATCCAGGTTTATCAGAATGAAAAGGACTTGCATGCTTCATTTGTTTTGACACTACATGATGCAGTTGATGGAATGTCTTCTTTTTTTGAGAGGATGTTAACCACTGTTGAATTCATGTATCGGGATCAAAATCTTTAAAGGATAGATCTGACTTGTAGCATCTAATTAATGTCAGAGAGTCCTGATTCTTGGTTGGCTTGAGGCTGTTTATAACCCTATTCATAGAACTAAGGCAACTTACACAACTGGCTGTTGTTGGTGAGGGGACTCAACACAATTATGTCAAGGATCAAAGTTGCCTGGAGGTCAGATGTATTTAGAGCTAGTAAACTTATAAATAAACCTCTAGTGGGAGGACTGGTCTCTACCTGTAAAGCCTGAGCTTTAAGTTAGTGCACTGGTTTATTGCATCAACGTTTTCATTCCCTTGAAAACATACTTTAAAATGATCAAGGAGACTTTCAGTTTCCTGATTTCCATACTGATGAAGTTCAGTAAAACTAGGCCATGTTGTGTGGTCTAGAGCTTACATGTTACTGAAAGAAGGGCATTGCAAAGAGGAGAATCTCTTATCCCTGTACTCATTAACACCTGTAATAAAATCTCTGAACATTATCTGAATCTGTTCAGCATTTATATTGCTTGCCTTCAATTTCACAACCTGACTGGATGCTTTTTCTGTTCTGATCTCCTGTGTCAAAAGAATTTTCAAATTTAAGTTGAAAGATTCCCTTTTTCTGTTTTAGCTCTTGTATTATCCGCATTGCTAATCCCAGGTGTCTGACAACATCTGTAATGAATAGATCACCTCTCTGATAACTTTTACTGAGCTCTGCTACAATCTGTGTTAAATCAGTCAGGAACTGTAGAAATCTTGCACACTTTTCACTTTCTAATTCTTTCAAGTCCTTCTGTGTTAGCAGCATCTACACCTGTACATTTGCTGTATTTTTTCCAGATGCATGAAAGTGACAGCAAAGTGTTTGTCTAGGGTAATGGGAACCCTGCTCCTGCTTGCCAGCCACCCTATATCTTTTGTCACACAGTAGTATGCAACATTTTCTTCCAAAAGCTGTGAAAATTAGCTTTCAATTTTCTCCTCCTTTAGGGAAATAGTAATAGAATTTGAAGATTCCTTTGACTGTTGAATCAAATGATGACAAATAAGGAATTGTTTTGACTGAATCAAGTACTCCAAGCTCAAGACTGTGTGTATACATGTGATATGTACGGATTGTACACAAAATTTCACACTTTTTAAACCTCATTCACGCTGTCACGCCTGTACATTAAGATTCATGAGAAATGAGAAGATTTTCAGGTCTAGTCCTATAAATTCAGTCCAACACATTGTGATTGGTAACACAAATTGATTGCATAACATGTCAGTTTCATACCGCTGGACTTCATATGCTTGGAAATAGGTCAAACAGGAGTTTTGTTAAGAAGTAGCCAAGCCATAATTGAATTTGCTAACTGACACCTTTTAAACTTTATTTTATTTCAAATGAATTAAAGGTAAACAAAGTAATCGCAGTGCTTAAGATAGTTTGTCACTGTAGACTGTATAGACATCATAATTAAGAGGATAAAAAGGTCATATTCCAAGAATACATCTTTTATGACTTTGAAAACATATTTAAAATCTTATTTTCCAAATGTTAGACTGGAACAATTGATGAACAAGAGGCCCACAGGTTTTAACAGTCACCTGAGTACATAGCACATACACAGACTTGTCACAGAGTCTCGTATTGGCATTTAAGCCTCCTTCTGAATTCTTATGTGCACAGTTTTATGATCTTTCTAAATATGCATATAATTCCCATTCCATTACAATAGAAGGAAAGATGAAGTCTGAAGCATTTAAATCAGTATTTATTCATTTGTCCCCCTCCACCCCCAGACAAATTATATCTGCAATTTTGGTAGACAGCTGTATCCTCTCCTCTAAATGTGTATTCATCTTTCATTGAACATCCGAAGAACAAAAAGAGATTTCTTAATCATTTAAGCATTATATACTCTACGACCATTTTGGCCTCACCCTGGAATTCAATACACCTGCTGTAGGGATCATGAAATTTCCAATTTAAGTAGACAGCTTTATAATCTTTCTAAATATTGCTATAAACCTACAATGCACAATTTGAAATTAAAGTAGATTTTCTAAAGAATATATTTACTAAAAAATGACCAAGTTAGTCCCCCTTCCCCCTGCCATGGATATTGTCATAATCATTATACACAAAATAATTGTCACATTACATAAGATTAAAAGAAAATTTCTGCTGCAAAAGTTGAGAAAAAGATTTAATACATTTTCGCTACATTAATAGCTATCTTTGCCGCTACCCTAAGTCTGAACCCCTGAAATAGCCTGAGGCAATGCTTTCACAATTTAAGTACCTGTACGTGTAGATTAAGGCTTGATGGACATCATGACCATGCATTCAGTTTATCTTGTACTACTGTGGAAGTAAAGAAAAGGATTTTTTCTATGATTTAATGCATTTGAACTGCATATGGCAATATCGGCCCCACCTTAGGGCCTAAACTTTTAACTCATGTGCCATAATTTTCACAATGTTCACAAGGGCCTCACAGACATTATAACTATGCATTTAGTTTTTCTCATGTGGGAGGAAAGAAGATTATAGAAGATTTAAGACATTTCACTATATGGCCATATTGTCCCACCATAGGAGTGAATCCCTGACCCAGAGGTCAAGAATTTCACAATTTAAGTAAAGAGTTTCATGGACATCATAACTATGCATTTATTTTTTTTTACCAGTTTTGGTTCCACCCATGAGACCCTGGGGGAGCTAAGATCATAAATTTCACAATTTACATTCCTCTTATCTTAAAGAAGCTTCACACCAAAAATAGTAAAAGTTGGCCTTGTAGTTTTCAAGAAGTTAAGTATGTAAAATTGTTGATGAACGATGCATGATAATGGATGAAGACCAATGGCAATAGGTCATCTGAGTGATTCAGGTGACCTAGAAAGATGAAAATGTGAAAAGTTTATGCCAGACAGATGTACAGATAGATAGGTTCCCCCAACTAAGGTGAGCTCATTGTCTTTCATAGTCTTTCTTTTTTCTTTTTTTTTTTTGAAGCAAAGCTAATAATCCACATACAAATAATGTTTACTGTTGGTACAAAGGTGAATTCCTGACACTTACCTGGAGCCCAGAGGGTTTAATCCAGACAACACAGCTCTGTGCATAGCTGTGTTTCTCTGCTGGCCGGATTGGAAATGGAGTTTTGTTGTCGTCTTCTCCATAGGGTGGATCAACAAAATCAGATATTGGAGCTAAATTATTTACATTGCCAATCCAGTTTACTGACTCTGGTCCTACAAATTACAGTATGAATTACAATCATAGGAAAGGGGATGGGGGGGGGGGGGGGGGGGGAGGCACATAATACATACAAATCTGCACCCATATGATTCCTATAAATGCTACTATAATAATGCATTTTCCATTTGGTATTGCCTATAATTTTAAGATGAAATTGCTTAATTGTCTAAAAGAATTTTAATGCAATATTTACTATGATCCCATCCTTTGTTCGGAAGAAGGGAGTACATGAAGCATGGTTTGAACAGAATTAAATCTACACTGCCTAAGGAGGCACATTTTTAAGGCAAATTGTAACTTTTAACATCAGCAGAGGAAGTTTTCTAGATCTTTTCTGAAAAATTCAATTAAAAAAATAAATGAACCCCAATTGTGGCCCCATTTATATGAGGATGTTTGCAAATTATTTTGACAAATTGCAACTTTGTGGTCTTAAGAACATTTTTGAAGATATTTCCCGTGGCTCAACAGAAGTCATGGATTTAACAGACTAGAATCTACACTACAAGGGGAAGCTTGCATATCAGATTAACAACTTGTACTCTTTTGGCTCCTGGTGAAAAGATTTTAAAAGATTAGTACATGGTTTGAACAAACTTGAATCTTTGCTTATAAGAAAAATTTAATGCGCAGTTTGGCTTTCCTGATCTAGTGGTAATATCCTCTTTATTTACATTATTCCCTTATCATCTCTGAATCTCTTTTATCCAAGGAAACTATGTGACAAGTTTGATTAACGATAGGCTTAATGGTTCTTGAAAAGTCAAACAAGAACAACGTAATAAATTTCATTTTTGAAACTGCATCAGGGTATGAAATGCAATGCTTTATGCCAGCATACTTCATGTAGTTAGGACTTCATGAAAAGTATGCTGGTGTAATGCATTGGTGTTCATACATGTACCCTCATGTATTTTCAAAATTGAAATTTATATTTATATGTACATTTTACTTTAATTTCTGTCATAATATTTTCAGCCATTAAAATATAGTCATATTATATTCACCAAGATTCATATGCACATTGAACACATTCATAAGGAAATAGGCATCATTTCAACTGGTAAAGATATCAAAGGTAAAAGCATCGGAAATGTAAATACTGCAAAAGATGCCCATCCAGTAATGCAGTAATCATAAAAGAAAGTAACCCATATTGGTGAGAAAAAATGCAGTAACACCAATAATTGGTAAAAAAATTACTCTGACAACTCTTTCAAGACTTTCTCTAATATCAGAGAGTATCAATATTTACTTCTGAAATGGTGTTGTCAGATATCAGATTAAAGAAAGATTACACTCTAATAAAGTAAAACTAAAGGAGCAATATTATTACTTTATAAAATATACTTGGTACATCATTACAGGGAAACATGTACACCAAGTTCGATGATCTTAGCCTTATTGGTACGGATTACCCATGAAAATATGGCTTTAACATTTGACTGAGAAATAAGAGACATCTTCCACAAGATGTTGTTGAATGAACAGACAGACAGAAACACTGCACTATATAATGAACACTGCACACTGCACTATACCATTATACAACCCATCTATGATGATTGAATGTGTGCAGTGTGTGAGTATCCTACCCTTGTTAGTACTCTCTCTGTCTTGTTTTTATGTCCATAAAACTATATTTAATTGACCTTGAAAAGTAACAGGCTTTCCCCTCTAATCTAATTGGGGAAAATGTATTCCACGTTTCATGATTAACCATGTAAGTACTGTTTTTATCTGACCCATAAGTGCTGACAAACACACTGTGCCAACCATAATAAACCTGTCTATGATAGGCAGTCTCATTAATACAGTGTCTATCTTGCTTTGTGCCTATAAAATTACTCCTGTAAGTTTGGCCTTGAAAAACAATATATTTTATCATTTGAAATGTGTATACCAAGTTTGATGATCCTAACCATATACATTTCTGTTTCTACCAGACACACAAGGTGATTACAAACAGACTAATTGACAAATATCAATAAAAAGAAAGTGCTTAATCAGACTTTGTCTTTTAATCAAATTATTACTGGAGCATACAAAGGAAGTGGCACAGTTAGCTAGCTATGTGTCATAAACCTATGTATCACAGGTGTATAAAAATAAAAAGAAAATAACCAAAATTTGTCAAAGAGGTTTCACTGAAATATAATGATCTATCACTTCTTATCATACCGATCAAATTTGGCCATCACTACCATCAAATCTGACCATCACCCCTATCAAATCTAGCCATCACACCCATCAAATCTGGCCATCATACCAATCAAATCTGGCCAACACAACCATCAAATCTGGCCATCACAACCATCAAATCTGGCCATCACACCCATCAAATCTGGCCATCACACCCATCAAATCTGGCCATCACACCCATCAAATCTGGCCATCATACCTATCAAATCTAGCCATCACACTATCAAATCTGGCCATCATACCAATCAAATATGGCCATCACAACCATCAAATCTGACCATCATACCTATCAAATCTGGCCATCATACCAATCAAATCTGGCCATCACAACCATCAAATCTGACCATTATACCCATCAAATCTGGCCATCACACCAATCAAATCTGGCCATCATACCCATCAAATCTGGCCATCACACCAATCAAATCTGGCCATTGAAGTTATTCATCCATAGATGATTTTCAATTTTTTTTAACATCTATTTTTCATCAGTCAACATAAATATTAGGTTAGTGTGTGTTTTTAAAAATTTAAGTATATATTGTTTGTTTGTTTTC
The DNA here is from genome assembly GCA_024699665.1 of Ostrea denselamellosa. Classification (NCBI taxonomy): domain Eukaryota; kingdom Metazoa; phylum Mollusca; class Bivalvia; order Ostreida; family Ostreidae; genus Ostrea; species Ostrea denselamellosa. The sequence continues at coordinate 1,302,044 of JAMZEH010000026.1, forward strand.
CGCCACACTCAACAATTTTTCAGAAAAATTTAAGTATATATATATATATATATATATATATATATATATATATATATATATGGGAGACAAATTCAAATTATATGTTGGAATACAAAATATGTCAGAATAAAGTAGGCAGTTTCACTGTATGATTTTGTGCTTTATGTAGATTTACTAGAAATTGTGATGATTGAGCTCTGTGCAGTTAATGAGTTAATGACTGTAAACCTTTTTATTTATGAAAAATTTGTTTTGTAAATATGTAAATGTATTTCTATTTTAGCATGAAAAAAAATCAAATAAATCAATAAATACATAAACTTTAGAGAATCTTTTTAATTAAGGATGTTAGCTTCTCAGCTTTTGAGCACAACCATGCAGGATGTTATAACCGTGTTGGTACTTGTCCACTACTTATTTCATTAGTCCAAACATTATTATACAATATACTAAAACCTATCCAGTTGAAAAATTTTGTGTCAACTTAATTTTGAAAGGGTTTGGCAGGTACTACATTTTGTGGCAGAGAGATTATTTAAAAAAATCAAAAAATTCTAAATCTCCATGATTTTACAGTTTCTGTTTCATTCAATATATTGTCAATTATTATACGCCTATGTTTTATACCCCTATACATGACAACTGTATTTCTGTTTCATTTTATAAGATATGGAACTAATTCAAATGTTGTAATTCATTAATTTGTGTCTAAAGGGGCATAGATACAATTTGAAGAGCTCAAACTGAGTCCATGCCCCTTTTAAAATTGTAACTCTAAAAGTTGAGAACAATGCATGTATGAATGTTGATAAAAATAGTCATTTAAGCCTACTTTAATGGCTGGGAATTCAAACAGAAATAAAAGTAAAATGTAAATCTAAAAAAATGAATTTCATTTTAAAAAATACTTGAGGGTATGAAATGCAATGCTTCATGCTGGCATACTTTTTATGAAGTGCTAATGTGGGCATGAAATATCACAATTCATACCCCTATGTATTTTCATGAAGTATGTGGGCATGAAGCATTGCAGTTCATACCATCTTGTATTTTCAAAATCTATTTCTTGAATAAAAATATACCTGACAAGAAATGTCTATATCTTGGGTCTCTTTATTGCCATTAACAGTAAGAGACAAGAACAGTGACATACCTGGCTCTAGCAAACTCAACATTAGATTGCTTTTCTTTTTGCTGTCTGCCCAGGAGTACAAAATTCCATACCAATTCTCTCTGAAATCATTGAATGTATTCATTAAAGACAATATGATAATATATACAACATATTCCAGAATCTGATTATCTTAATTGAATAAATCCTTTGAAATCTCTTAGATTTTGACATACATGTCCCTAGTACACACATTTTAGAAACTGACAACTTTCAAAAACTTAAATATCACTTATTCCCCTTATGAACTTATGTAAAAAGTTTCACTTAGCCAGTGATGTACAGTACATTCACTCATTTTTATACAACCCTCGTACACCTGGCATCTGAGAGCACTCTCCAAACTTCACAAACAACAAGGGGTAAAAACTATTTAAATAATACATTCTTTCTTTGGTTTGTTAAATGAGATATAAAGGTCGCAAACATTGCAAAAAATTTGACAATCGGATCTAACTGGATTGAAACAGAATGTACCTTCATAGTTGCAAATGACAAGCAATGGGTTTCAATAGAAATCAAGCAGAATACCCACACTGAATGTAAATATAAATGGATAACAGCAGACTAATCAACAAATCCTGCTTTTCCATTTTTACTAGTGGGGTATAATGTATTGATCCCCACATTGATACTTACGCCACCTGCGTTAGTGCAACCATGCCCTCCACTTTCAGACTTCCATGTAGGAGAACAGTAAAACTTGGGACCTTCCCATCTTCCTGTGCTGTATCCTCCTCCTCCTTCTTATTCTCAGCTTCTACAAACAATATATCAAAGAACATGGGACACTAAACTCTACAATTTACCATGTGTTTATAGTCAACAATATATGTAGTTATCAGGATCAAAATCCTGTAAAAAAAAACAACCCAAAAACCAAAAAAAAAACTAACAAACAAACAAAACTTGGTTTTGGTAAAATTTGGCCCTTCATTTTCAGTTAGGTTTTGTTGAAATTTTTTATATAAATGAATCAGTTTGTTCATTCTCTCTAAGTGATTTACCAGAAGTAAAGTTTGTGAGCTGTCATTATCTACAAAACAGCATATCATACTGCCCCGCCCACAATCCAAAAACTTTTTACTAAATCTCTGACTTTCACTCATTAATATTACCAACCTATTACTAGAAAAATCAGAGGTTGAGGCACATATAAAACATTGTTCAAAAGCAAAAAATAAGCTAGAATATTGAATGTTTATTTTTAACAAAATTAACAACTTTCAAGAAATAGGATATTTACACGAATATATTTCAGTGAATCTCGCATTCCAAATTTGAAAAAAATAATGAAATGTACAATGTATGTAGAGTTTAAAAGTTTCAAAATTAAGTTGATAATGTAATCCTCACATTGATTTTCTAGTGTACAATTAAGGAGAGTGGTGGAAATTGTAATGAAAATGAACTGTAAGGCAGGCACCCATATCCAGAGAACAAATCATCCCTAATCAATAATTTACTTATAATCTTGTACCAGTGTGTCAGTCTCGGTATGTGCATTTGTGTATCTGCATTCACTATAAGAGTTACACAATTAGAAAATGCCATAAATACATAAGACTGAAATATTCCTGGTTTACACATGTGTATTTATGATATACGACTTCAAGCGCTTGTGTATCAGGTGTGTTGCAATAAGTGTTTAAAGATTTCCTTGATTTTCAACCTGATTTGAAATGCAAACCAGACATGTTCTATTATCAGATTTCTTTGCCACATAGAAATCATTACCCTGTGGTTCTTCAAAACTCCTATCAATGAAAATAAAGAATTTTAATACTTGTATATAAAATATTTGTCATCTATGAGTTTATGACAGCAAAAAAGTAAGTTAACTCTACTTTGCCACACTAGTATAAATTGTTAAAGTTCACCAGCTTTGTTGATCTTGACAATCTTGCTGATAATGCCAAAACTAGATCCTAACTAAAATATTCTATTTAAATGTTTCAAGAATTGGGAAATAATGATGCAGATTGACAGTAGTCCACATTAATACCATATAACAGCTTTTTTTTAGTGGGTGTAAAATTTGGCATTTTGCCCAGTCACAGGAAGGTTAATAATTTTGGCATAATTTTTTTTGATGGGCAAAGATTTTCAAAACATTTCACACAGTACCTGATTTTTCCCTCCTTAATAGGAGGGTGTTCCATGTACCTTAGATATGTAAAGAAACACAATACGAGAAATTATAATGATTTTTTAATATTGAAAAAAGTTCAGATCTTGAGAAACCCTGATATTGTCAGTAGTCTTTTAATGTGGCATCAATTTTTGCCAAGTGTAGACTGGGGAAGTTCATCGACAAGATGAATTTTCAGTATGTTTGTAATCCCTGCCTCACTAAAGCCACTACGAATGATCGAAGTTATCTTTCTACTACTATACTAAAGGTATAAATTTAGCAATTAAAATTTTAGTGGACAACTGTCATACTGCTAAAATAAGTCAAAGTTAGCACCCTGCCAAAAAAAAATCCCTGCTATACAGTACTATATCAGTTGAAATTAATTGTTTATAGATCCTATAGTCATAATCAACAATTTTGAAATTTCTGACTTTTACAAGACCAAATCATGCCTTTCATAAACCTACCTATTTACATGTAAACTATGTAATGTTTCCACAGAGATTTCATACCCTTGTGTTGATTGCAGTGTTATAACAGAGTCGTGTTGTTCAATAAGAAATAAACAGTTTGGAAAATATACGGGAGTATGAACCAGTATACAAGGGCTGTTCAATATGTAATGTGTATTGTACCACAACGCGATAACACTTTCCATGATTTCAGGGATGATGATACCCTTGAATAGCTCTATTCAATACCTTTCCAATGGTATCAACATGAACATTCAGCTCCACATAGTTTTAAAGTTATAGTCATTCCAATAGAACCAGTCATTGGCCACTGTTGTAAAAATGGTTGGGAAACAGGCTGAGAATATTGAAGAAATAAGAGCTTATATAAAAGTTCACACAAAACTCTGTCATTCGGCAATGCAGATTTTTACTGAATTGGGGGAAATTTATGGGTCTGACAAGGTATATTATGAGAAAGTTCATAGGTGAAGAAAGAAATTTCTGACTAGCACAGAGTCCATCAAAGATGCAGTAAAATCTGGCCAACATGCGACTGTAACAGGCAAGGCAAATATCTCAAAAGTCAAGGAAATAATTGAAAATGATGGCAGGTACACAATATGTGATATTGCCAAAACTGTTGGCATATCGCTATTGCAGGTGCATTTCATTTCAAAGCGTATTTTGAAAGTATGAAAGATTTCTGTTAGATGGATACTGCATATATTGAGAAATGACCCAAAATGGGTACAAGTATAAACCGCAAAGCAATTGCTCAAAATGTTTCCCAAATTCAAACAAAGACAATTTGCAAACATTGTTACTGGTGATGAAACATGGGTTCATTGTTTCGAACCAGTAAGAAAAATTGGAAACAAAATATGGCTAACTAAACACGGTAGAAGGCCTGTAGTTGCCAAAAGAAGCATAAGCACAAAGAAGGCTCTTTATTACATATTCTTCTCATGTGATGGTATAGCCATAAAAATTTCTGTGACAAAGGGCAAAAGTGTTACAGGTCGGTATTATCATGATGTTATACTGAAAAAGCTCAAGAAATATTATCATACACGGAGCCCTGTGTCAGGATTTAGGCATGTTCGTCTAATTCATGATAATGCTCCATCACATAAATCTAAGCCTGTGAAGCAATTTTTGAAGTTGAAGAAGGTTACTATCTTGCCACACCCACCATAATCTCGAGATCTAGCCCCATGTGACTTTTTCCTTTTTCCAAAATTTAAAAAGTTCTTATCTGGTCATCGTTACAAGTCCCAACAAGCCCTTGGTTCAGCCATGAGTCAGTGCCTCGGAGATCTACCTAAATCAGCATACTGTGACACATTTCAGAAATGGATTCTGGGATTGAAATTATGTATTTCAAACTGTGGAGAACACTTTGAAGGGATGTAATGTTCATTTCACAATTTGAGTCGAATGCTTTTGAGATATCCTACAATACACATTACATATCGAACAACCCTCGTACTTCATGAAGTACATTTGCATTTCATGAAAAGTATGCCAACATGAAGTGTTGCATATTTCTTTCTACACAGTCAAATTTTTTTATCAATGTAACCAAGTCTTCATCAGACAGGTGGGAACAACAAGCCAGAATCCATGTTCATAAACAGCATATTCATGTCCCGGAATATCGAAAAATAAAATTAAGTCAACATCTAGATGCATGTGGTTGCTAACATTTCAAAGTATTCCCGCTAATACTTTCTACAGACAATGCTATATAAAGAAAAGAGGAAGGAAAATATTTTATTCAAATGTTTCAGCCCAGTTTGAGCAGTTTAATATAAGTTATATTATGTGCATTTTATTACCTACTTCCACAATTTATGAAGCAGTTTATCATGATGTCATTTCATTGTATAATATACATAAACATTTGCAACCTGCAACTTTAATTGAAGCATAAAACCAATGGTCTGGTTCTACTCAACTTTTGTGCCAGATATGAACTTCATGTCTTTCCAGTATAAAGTTATGTCCAATCCAGAAGGAAATATTTAAAACATATTTAGTAGTTACCTTGACTTCCAAATATGGGATATTGGAATTACTATTTTGTATCTGATTCTGACACGATTTTAATGTTTAGTATGACAAATGAGATCTCGTTTTCTACATTAACTTGGGCAACTTTTCAGTAAATAGGCACATTAAAATCTATAATGAGTTCAGGCACTAAGGTCTTTTCAGTTGTGGAAAAAAAAAGGGGGGGGGGGGGGTTGAAAATTAAAATTGCCTTCATATTTGTCTGAAAAGAATTAGTTAGCAAGAAAAGTAGTTCTGCCCAAACCCAAAATTGTGGAAAGGGGAGTGTGTGTGCGTGTGTGTGGTATCCTTCAGTACACAAGTTCAATTCATTGGTTCAACATTGCCATTTATCACAACTATAAAAAGTGACCAACTCATAATTTTTGTTTGAATTTTAAAATACAAAGGTTTGTAGTATGTGATAATAAAGGGAAAAGTATGTCACATGTGAAGCAAAGTGTGTGTGTGTTGGGGGGGGGGGGGGGGGGGGGAGGAGGGATGACATGCTACATGCCTATAGATTGATGGATAAAATGTGTTTATTTACGACATCACTGCATAGCGGTTAGTTGTTGTATGCTCAAGAAAATTTGACAAACTGAGTAAATAGCTATACAACATACAGTAAAGGAAATACACAATGTTAGGATTTATTTTTGAGTTGTCCTCCACTACCTAACATCAGAAATTTAATATAATAGCTTATGTTTTTGGTACTAGGATATTCGTTTGCAACATTCTGAAATATAACCTTTAAATCAGGCAGATATTTTTGATTTAGAAATGAATCGTCTTTAGCCATCACTAATTTGTATACAAGTGTTGCCCGAGTGAAGCATAATTTTTGTAACTCCTTTTTCTGAAGAGTTCCAAATTTTTTCAGTTCTGACATCTCATACTGGCGGGTCTGTTGATAATAATCATTCCTGGGATGAACTATCATTTTTTCATCACAAAGTTATGATAGTGACAGATAATTCTACATTCACTTCATAATTTACTTTTAGCCTTAACTTAAATATGATTACACACTGACCAAAAAATAAATAAATAAATAAAATTAAATGTGTGCTTGTTTGAAATTGATTAATAAATGTTATCAGTCATTAAATTTGCTTGGGCAGACCTACTGTTTACAAATATATCACAATTCAATTAATAATAAATTTGTCAAAATCTGGCTAATCATAACACCCCAATAAACATATCACCCCAAGACTCTCAAATGTCAACCCTAAATAAGCAAAATCTCACCCTTTACTTTATTGAATTTATCATATGTAAGTCATGGGTCAACTGAGTACACTCAGGTAGGTCACCTTAATATACTCAGGTAACCAAAAAAACAGCCATGCAGCCATTATTTCATATTAAGAAATAATGTACATTTTCAAGACAAAATGAATATGCAATCACAAAAATTTTAACAAAAATGAATGAAAATTAAAAATTTTAGCTTTTCAAATACTATCTAACAATCATAATATGCAATCACAAAATTTTTAGCAAAAATGAATGAAAATTAAAAATTTTAGCTTTTCAAATACTATCTAACAGTGATAGAGAGAGAAAAAACCTGTATTCTAAACCCTTTTTACATTAATTTGTTTATCAAATGAAATTCTGATCTTTTAAACAGTACAATACCACTGTTGGTGGCCTTGGTGTTTGGGAGTGGGAGGACAAGATGACGGGAGAGAGCCTGGGGGCTGGCAATGTCTGCAATGTCAATGAATCCCAGGATTTCCAGATTAGAATTGACTTCTTGATGGACTTCTTCAAACTCATGCATCCTGTGAGATGAAAGAACCAATACAGCATTGCCAATTATTAATTCTACCAACATTTCCTAATGGTTTTTAATCTGTTTGTGTCAATATGAGAAGTTCACAATCAATATAACTTTGAGATGTATGTACACAGTGCAAAACTTCACACCTACTATAGAATTCATCAAAGTTTTGGGTTTTCTGCTTCTTGGGGTGAAAATGGTTTTTTTCTTTAAAACCCCACACTATTTTTCACTAGTTTTAGGTAAAGAAGCTAAATTTTGTTCAAATTTGTTTTACTCAAACTCACAGACATGAAATCTCATTTAATACAGATATGTAGTTCTGAGTTGTTACAAACTCTGAAATAACAGTTACATACAAAGAAAACTTACACATGATAGGGGTCTGGAGGAGGGAACAACTGCACTGCACACTTAAAATTCCCACATTTCAGTGATCCATTGTAAGGCTTGAAGTATCTCTCCTGCAATCTCATAATCATGGCCTCCACTGATTGCAGAGTCAAAGAATTGTCTGGTACATAGAGTTCTCCTCCTTGCCCATTAATCTCTATCAGTTTCTCAAACAAGGGGACAGAGCTTTTGATATCAGGGTCATTTGGATTGCTAATAATCACAATGTGTAATTTGCAAGGAAACTTGAAAGGAAGAGGAAATTTTTCATCTCCATTGGAATCCCTTTGGTCCCATGTCTCCAGTGAATTTTTCAAGGATCTTTGACCAAATCCTGTTCTGCCATCTGTCACTAGGATAACCTATTTCAATGAAAAAGATACTTGAAAATGTGCAGATCTGAAATTATACCACCCACTGATTTGGCCTCATAAGTTTTGAAAAATACAAAGTTGATTATTCCTAACAATATACTGTTACACTGGAATCCTGCAAAACACAAAAGAAAGTATAAGACTGGTATTTTTTGGAGGCATAAATTTTAGTATTTCTTAAACAACTCATGAATATTGTTGACAAAAGTCTGGACATATTACATATGTATTTATGTCTTATAAGATTATGCATAAAGTACAAGTATTTTCATATTTTAATAATTTACTTTACCTTAAGTGTATATTATTTATTTTATAAATTATTTACATAACTAATCCTCTCAATGAATCTATCACTTATCGGTAAAATTAAATTATGAACCCGATTTAATATTGAAATTTTCATATTTACCATCTAAAATATATTTGATAAAAGATAATTTAGAATATAATCCTTGAATCTATTGCATCTCAATAGTTTATGCAATTAATTGTATCCCATGGACATGGTTATATCAGGGCACATGCAACTAAGTAAACACACTGTCAGGGATATTGGTAATTATGAGATGATGATTGTTTAGATAAACAAATGACAAAGTAATCATGCTACTCACCAATACTAGATCAAGGGTAGCATGTAAACCAAAAACAACAGATACGGCTTTTCAAGGAAGTGTACTGACAGTGATGACAAATTCCTGTCCTGACACTCGCGAGAGTTGGTTGGTTATATATTGTTTAATGTCCCGCATGAGAATCTTTCACTCATATGGAGACATCACCATGCTGGTAAAGAGCTGCAATATTTAAGCCAATGCTTGGCACTTGTGGCCTTTAGCAGGGAGGGAGCTGTATTGTGCCACATCTGCTGTGACACGGGGCCCGAGTATTTGCAGTTTCATCTGAAGGACCGCCCCATTTAGTCATCTCTTAAGACTTGGCTTCAAAGTGATAATGAATGTGTATTATATTATATGCTTTTATTATAAATAGTGGCTCAATATTTATTAAATAAATTTATATAACATAAAACAGATTTCTTTTTATTTTACTTGAGTGAGTTACGAAGAACATGTAAGGTTTAAAAAGAAAATTGAGATCGGCTTTCAAAATACATAGCACAAAGGATATAACATTTACCAGGTAAACAAAACATGGATGAAATAAACAAAGTGTTAGTTTTTTGGTTAGGTTGAATATCATTCTCATATCCCAAAACATTATTTGAACAGGTAATTACATTACAGTATTGGTATGAAATTGATTTGTTGAGAAAAAAAGAATAAATCTCAAAGCATCATCATCAGGTATGTTTATTATCATCAGATGTCCAAAATCACAAGAGGATGTCTCCACTGGGAAGAAACTTCAACTTTCAATACGGAATATTGGAACCATTATTTTGTCTCTGATTCCATCAAGGTTTTCATATTTAGCATGTCCAAGAATATCACATTTTTTGTGTTAACTTGGACAACTTTTCATTAAACAAGCACATGTTACTGTCAGATATATTGAATTTAGGAGTTTAGGCACTTGGTGTAGTTTTTGAAGGGTAGGGAGTATAAACAGAAAAAAATTAGTTTCTGTCATAATTGTGAGAAAATTCTTGGTTAGCAAGTAAAACAGTTCTATCCAAACCCCAAAATCAAATGAAAATTAATATGAAAATCATAATTATGTGACCAGTTAATATATCGAATTTGCAAGTAAAAAAAAAACTTTGTATGTGATAATATGTAATAAGTATAATAATAATAATAATAATAATATATGCATTTATATAGCGCCCTATATAAAAATAAATTTACCCTAAGGCGCTGAACATGATAAAAATTATATCACATGACCACATTAACAAAAAGCCTGTGATACAGTAAACATGGTAAGGATTAAAACGCTTCAATTCAAATTACACAATTATACAGACACTAGAATACAAATGAAAGTAATATTAACAACAAAAGATTCAGAAGGACACCAAGATGACTGAAGGTTAAAAATACATGAAATAAAATTGATATACGTCTAGGTAAAATGATTAAACACTGTATGCTAATTTAAAAAGATACGTTTTTAAGTCCCGTTTGAATGTAAAAATTGATTTCTGGAATCGCAGCGAGTCTGGTAGATTGTTCCAGAGTGTCGCTACTGCGACATATATCATATGTCAAGAAAATTAGGGAATTTTTTGTTTTGTCTCCTCTATCAAACATCAGAGGGTGGTATCTTTCAGTCTGCAAGTTCATCTCTTTGGTCCAATCTTGCATTTCCATTACCTTTCACTACCATCATAATTATGTGACCAGTTAATAAATCGAATTTGCAAGTAAAAAAAAAACTTTGTATGTGATAATATGTAATAAGTATGTCATATGTCAAGAAAATTAGGGAATTTTTTGTTTTGTCTCCTTTATCAAACATCAGAAATTTAATAATTCTTGTCTTTGGTACTACGGTATTTCCTTGTGACATTCTGAAAAATATTCTTTAAATTAGGCAAATATTTTTGTACCAGAAATGAGTCATCTTTAGCCATCACTAATTTGTAAACAAGAGTTGCCCAAGTGACACATAATTTTCATAACTTCTTTTTCTGAAGAGTTCCATTTTATAGTTCAGACATCCTGCATTGAAGAATTTTTATGGGAAAAAAAAGATGCGATGCCATTTTGAAATAAATAAAAATGTGATATATATATATATATATATATATATATATATATATATATATCTGTGTGTGTGTGTGTGTGTGTATGTGTGTGTGTGTGCTGTATAAAGAATAAGATGTGCTTGTGAAACACAAATGCCCCCAATAATGGCAAATTCCAATGATGGCCATGCCAATGTTATAGTTTTTAAAAAGTAGGCTAAATGCCAAGGTCAACTATCTTGGTACCAATATACAGGTATTGTCACAAGAAATACACATGTGAACTATGACAGCTCTAGTGTTTAGAAATTATGGCCAATGTCAACATTTTTAAAAAGTAAGTCACATGCCAAGGTCAAGGTGTTTAGTACCAATGGAAAGGTCTTGTCACAAGGAATAGTCATATGAAATATGCAAGCCTTGGTACTTACCATTCAAAGTTATGGCCAAAGTTGAGGTTTTTTAAAAGTCATTCAAGGTCAACGTCACAAGGTCAAAAATTTGGTACAAAGGAAAGGATCTGTCACAAGGAATGCTCATGTGAAATATCAAATGTCTAGAAATTACTGTTCAAAAGTTTTAGGAAGGTTAAAGTTTCAGACAGAATAACAGGACAAAAACAATAAGCTCCCCAACCTTCGATCTCTGGGGCATAAAAATCAGTCAAAAATAAATATGCTATGAATATGTAATATTCATTCTACCATGGTTAACATAAACATTAGAGAATGCTGCATCCACTTAATAATCCATGATAAACTAAAACACATCAGCACCACTGATCAGTCACACTCAGTATCCAAAGCATAATAATGGTCAACATCCCTAGATGTAACTGGAAATGTAATCAACCTTTAACCTATCTATTACCGTGTCTGCACCCAGATTCTGTTCACTAAATTAACATTTTAGTTAAGTTTGGTCCAGATTCAGACATATTACAACTTTGGGATTGAATAGAGTCCAAAAACTTTTACAAAGGACACTGAAGCTTCCACTGGGATTCCACTAGTATGTATCCTCTCATCATTTCTGAAGATCTCATGTCTTTATCAATTTCAGTTCTAAATACCAGTTACTATCATCTTTTCATTTCTGAGGATATCATGTTGCTCATGGTCCCTGTTTTAAAGTTATACCAGTTTTTATGGTCCGAGGTCAAGGTTACTGGAGTCCCTTAACAGTGATACTAGTTTGTATGCCCTGTCATTCTCTTCTCATTTCTGAAGATCCCTAGACTCTGTCATATTAGTCAAATTATATTAGTTGAATTTTGGAATTAATTTTTTCCACAAAGAGTTCTATGTTAGACCCCATCCCTATTTGGTCCCCCCAAAATGTACCCTAACCTCCTTCAATCAGAAAACATTTCTGCACAACTAGATACATTGGCCTATCATAGCCTTGAATATCTAGTATTTTCATTAGCGGGTTATGGAGAACAGCAGAAAAACAGTTTCAGGCATGAGTAACAAGCAGAAGAAGAAGCAGAAGAGTGATACGAACAAAGCAAAAACAATACGTCTCCAAAATTTGTTAAAAACTTAACTTACTGCAATAGTTACATAGTACATGTATGTACCAATACACCTGCCAGACTGTTGATCATCATTCAATTCATTTCATTCAACATGTTTGTAATGCACTGCAGACTGCATTTAAATGATATTTTAAAAAAAAATCTATATCAAACATCATCTTAATGTTTTCTTGTGTTAGAAACTACTTTATAATGGGTATTTTCTGCAACTGGAAATTTTTGTGATCTGATCCGTAAAAGGTAGCAAATTATATTCTGCAGTTGAATTATACCTATCAATATTTATACGTATCAATATATGTTTTGCAATTGTAATTTTTGCGGATTTATCCTATCTTCAAAATTCTGCTATAAATGGAGAACTGCAAAAAATACCTGTTATATGGTATTCCCCTGGATTGTGTGGCTTTTACTCCCACTGGGTAACATTTTTTTTTCTTCAAATGTTTTATGGCCAATCAGGTTTGAGTATTTTATGAAAGTATAACAATTCTAAATATCCGGCAAATTTAAAATAATATTACGCATACACTTCCACGCAGACTCATAATAACATTGTCATATCCTCTCTAACCTCCTGCAGTTACACTAATTATCACAATCTGCAATGTATCCATTATCCCATGTAATCCCACAGCTCCACACACTGTCATTGATAAAAGAACATAGAACCACAGTGTGTTAGAAATACAGAATGAGTACCTGTGAGGGGGTGACAGAGTTCCACTCCTCTGTGACCACCGATGATACACCTGTTAAGCCAGCCTCTATACAGGTCTTGTTGTATTCCTCTACACTGTTTAGAGCTGACTTTATGGTCTCATAGTTCCTTGTAAATGGAACACGTTGTTCCCACAGATAGGAGAACACGACCTACAACAAATACAGTTATATACAGTTATCAGCTTCCCCAAATTAGCAACAGCATGTCTGTTATACCAATCAGCAAAACCCATGTTATTTTGGCTAGATGCATTGCAAAACAATTTCTAAATTTACCCAAAATCTTTAATTGCTACTCCATGACCATGAGTTCATAGAGTCACTCAGTCTAAAATCTGCCCATGGGATGAGAGTGAAATGGTCAAAAATAAAACTGAGGCAACTGCTACACATACTGTGTACAGGAACATAATTACACTCATTATGATCCATGCTTACACTTACCAGTGAGGTAAATTCTAGTTTGAAATTGTTGGATAAGTAATCTAGGAAGCAGTTAATTCCATGAATTGCCAGGTGTTTTCGTTGGTACTCTTCTGTACAGTCTGGAATGACCACAGGTCTACTCATCGATAGAGACACATCCAGAGCAATAACAGTGGGCATTTTTATCTGTAAGAAAAAAAAACACAAAAGAAATGCTCACACTGCAAAATATGCCATCCAATACATATACAACAACTCAACTTTATGACAAATGGGATGACTTCAGATTCTCCATTGTCAACTTCCCATATTTATGTAGCAATATATATTTCATTATCACTTGCATATATGGTGTTTATGTCTCTTAACTGATTTGATACGCAAGAGCTTGTTCTGCATATGGTCACTTTTTAAATCGAAAAAGGCTACTGACAAATAAGTTGATGTTACAGGGGTTTCAACAGTCTCATTTAAAATCAGCATTTCGCAAATTCTGTGGTCATTACAACAATTTGCCAGTACAACCTTCCATTAGGTCAAATGCTGTCTGACATGTTTCATACCAGTTGTTAGGCCATTCTTGACACATTGATTCTGACTGCTGACTACTCCGTTTAACTGATCTTGATATAGGGCTCTTGGCAGGTGTGACCAGTCAATAGGAGATGCTTACTTCCCCTAGACACCAGATCCCACCTCTGGTATGACCAGGGGTTTATGTTTGCCCTTCTCTTGAATTTTGTATTCCTTAAAGGAGTTATGACGTTGATCTTGTTCATTATCTTCACCTTTTCATTCAGATATGCAGTCACAATCAAAGGACTAACATCCAAAGAAATCATTCTTTGGTTAAAACAAGATGAGTTTGTGAAACAGAAATGCCTCCAATAATGGCCAAGGTTAAGGTCACAAGGTACCAATAAACAGGTCTTACTCATAGGAAATACTCATGTGAAATATGAAAGTCTTAGTATTTGCCATTTTAGAAGTTATGGCCAATGTCAAATTTTTGAAAAATAGGTCAAATACCAAAGTCAAAGTCACATGGTCAAAGATTTTGGTACCAATACTATGGTCTTGTTACAATAAACACTCATGGGAAATGTGAAAGCTCTAGTCCTTACAATTTAAAAGTTAGGGCCAATGTTAGTTTTAATAAAATAGATCATAGCCAATTATCTAAGCCACAAGGTAAAAAATTTTGGTACAATTAGAAAGGTCTTGTCATGAACTCATGTAAAATATGAAAGCCCCAGTACTTACTATTTAAAAGTTATAGCAAAGGTTAAAGTTCTTAAAATGTACATGTAGGCCAAACACCACGGTTAAGGTAACAAGGTCAAGATTGATTGATTGTGTGTTGTTTAACATCCCGCTTGAGAATATTTCACTCATATGGAGACGCCACCATTTAGTTGCCTTTTACAACATGCAACGGGTTGCTGAAAACCTATTCTAGCCCAGATCCCCATGGTACGAGATATTTGGAACCAACGAAAAGGTTTTATCATAAAGAATATGCCAGTGAAATATTAAAGCCTCAGTACTTACCATTTAAAAGTTATGACAAAGGTTGCAGTTTTTAAAAAGTAAGTTAAACACCAAGGTCAAGGTCAAAATGTAAAAAAAATTTGGTACCAATGGAAAGGTCTTGTCACAAGGAATACTCATGTTACATATGAAAGCCCTAGTATTTGCCATTTAAGTTCTGGCCTAGGTTAAAGTTTTTAAATAATAGGTTAAACACCAAGGTCAAGGTCATGGTCAAAAATTTTGATACCAAAGGAAAAGTCTTGTCACAAGGAAAACTCATGTGAAATATTATAGCACTAACATTTACTATTCAAAAGTACAAATTTATATCCCCCTTGTTTGATGTGAACAAACGTCTCTCTGTAACACTACATGACAATGCTTGCTTATACAATTTCAAAAATTGTACATAAAATGTCACGACTAATGAATACATTATGTAGTCAGGAGATAGAATTTCAAAACCATAATGAATCTCAAAGACCTAGAGATGTCTGATTAAAGAAACTGAAGTTCTGTGTATTTGTGGAGATTTATATTTTCAGCAAGAGCAGCAAGGAGAAAAATTTTCCGTGTTTTTTCTTAGTAATATAGGACTAAGGCCCTCTGAGTAGGGCATTTCAGCATAACTTAGTCAAAATATTGAGAATTAAAAATCTTTCTTAAAAATTCCCATTTTAGCCTAATGTTTGCAAAAGTTAATCACAGATACAATATCACGGTATTTGACAATTCTTATATCACTGGGACTTAAGAAACCAAGTAATATAAGAAATGTCAAATACCATTATTGTGTCTTTGATTAACTTTTACAAACACTTAATTGTTGGCAACATGTCAAGAATATTAATAGTATGGCCTATCTAATGACTACCAAGAACACTAGTGATATTAATTGTCCCACAGGACCTCAATACAAAGCTTTGGCCCTCTCACTAATTAACTATATTGATTATATACATATTGCCTGCCAACATCTGAAAGTTTATTCATGTGCTAATAAAAAAAAATCAAAAAGATATGAAGGGCCCCAAGGCTTTTATAGAGCTAGGTCAAATTTAATTGTACTTTTTTACAACATTTACAGTGATTACAGTACTACATTTACAGTGATTACAGTACTACATCCTTCATTTCAAACATACCCTAGTACCACAGTGATTTCCCTGAGTCATTTTTCAATTTTGTGTGGTAATTTCTCATCTCAATAATTAATTCAAACTCTTACAATATTTTTTTTAATTTCAAACACTTCACCTCTTGATTTTGGCAAATCACACAACAGCTGAGTATACTTCTGCTCAATCTTGGGTAAACTGTTTATAACAGCATATGGTTATCTTGGGTAAACTGTTTAAAACAGCATATGGTTACACATTCGTGGCTTTGGTACTGTCATTCCTATGCACATAATGCATCAAGGAGAGTGAGAATTTCATCAATTATTTATGAACAGTTTTCAAATTATCTAATTGTTATTTGGTTTCTTTAGGATTTTGAAATGGGTGGAGGTAACTTTGATATTTCTAGTTTTATCATAACATGTGTTCAAATATAGCAACACATTTAACATATAAACCTCATAATTTTCACCTGTTTTTAAATTATTTAGTTGTTAATAGGTCATTTCTCAACAAATCTGAAATGTGTAATGATGTTCGTTGTTTGTATTATGTCTTGTTGAGAATTTTTCACTCATATTGATACATCACCTGTTAAAGGTGAAGTACCACAAATTTAGACCTATGTTTACAGTTGTAGCAGGGAGGGTTCTTGAATGTGCCAATGCCTGCTGTGACACAGGACCTCCGTTTTTAGGGTCATATCCAAAAAACCCATGATTTTTACTTCTAAATGCTGAGTGTTTATCTCTCTCTTAATTCTCTCTGTGCCATGAGGCACACAAGGCTTGGACATCACTCCTCCATCGAGGCCAGGGCGATGTCATCCAGCCAGCACCATTTTGCTCCGCCTCCATCATTCTTTGCCTGGTTGTTTTTGGGTGGTCCTTCTTACTTTGTCCTTCAGGTGTCCACCTGAGAGCCACAGCACAGTTATTGAGTGGATCTTTTCTCAGCACATGTCCAATCAAGTTCCATCTCCGTCTTCTCACCTCTTCACTGATCCTGTCTATCCCTGCCACCTTTAGAACTGTCTTGTTGGAGATGTGCTGTTGCCATCAGACCTTGAAAATCCTCCTTAAACATTTAGCCTGAAAGATGTCTTCCTTTCCCTTTGTTAGTTTCCAGGTCTCACATTCATAGAGCAATAATGACAAAACAAGGCTCTTGAAAAGAGAGGCTTTTGTCTTTCTGCTTCATGTTGCTGGTCTGCCAGATGTTTGACAGCCACTTAAACTGCACACTTGCCAAGGCTCTTTCTAATGTCAGCTGTTCCTCCACCATCCTTTGTCACACTGGCTCCCAAGCAGGTGAAACTCCCCACTTCCTCTACCTCATTCCCTCACCTTCAGCTTTTCTTCACTCCTGTTTTCATCACTTTATATTTCTTGTCATTCAGCTTCAGTCCAACTTAGCAGCATTCTCTTCAAGTTTTAATGTTTTCTGCTGTAGATGATTCATAGCAGTTGATAGAAGGGCAAGATTATCTGTAAAATCGAGGTCTTCCAGCAAGGTTGTTCCCTGTTCTTTCATCTTCCGTTGTCTTCCGAATGACCCTGTCAATTACTAGAAAGAAGAGGAATCCTGACATGCAGCAGCCCTGTTTCACTCCGGTCATCACAGTGTTAGGTGAAGGAGAATAACTACCCTATGTTTACAGCTTAGGTTTGATGTACCATGGCACCAGTGGGGCTTAAATTCATGATCTCACTGTTATGAGGCATACGCTCTACCACTGCACTACCACAACTGGTGAAACGTATAATGAGTGTATATCATCACCAAAGAATATATTGCTTCATTTTTAAAAATGGAGAGATGATCCAGAGACAACAAAATATGTACTTTTCTGATATTTTTTCAGGGAAAATGCATAAAGTCTGAAGATATAAATCTGTCATTTTAAATACTACTTTAAACTTTTAATAAAAAAATAAGTCTTGAAAAGTTCATCTTCACAAGCCATGGCTGAAATGTACGTTCCTCTCCCTTTTCAGCCATAGCTCTCTACATCAAAAATTTCTCATTTCTCATAAATATGCATGACAAGAATGATGTCATTTGTTGAGGCTAATTCACACTTAGCCTAAAATTGAAGATTTGGTTAAGCACAGCCACATTTAACTCAATAATAGCTGTGGCCATGACAACTTGTGTTTTAATTATGCAACGAAACTATCTTAGACAAGAAATCATATACCCTAGCAGGTCTGATCTTTGTTCATTTGTTAACTGTTCAATGTTGAAATCACCATACTGAAGACTTACAGGTTCTGTTTTGGTTAGTTTACCACAAAAGAGGAAAAACAAGAGATCTGATTGGTCAAGAATAATTTGCTTGCACTCTATAAACAGTTCAAATCTCTGACTAACATGTGCTCCAAAGCGATTGGCAGAATTGTCTTGCATATTTATGAAAAACAAGAAAATTTTCGGGCAGAAAGCCATGGGTGAAAAGGGAGAGGAGCGTACATTTCAGCCATAGCTGTAACAACGTGAATAGCTCAGTATCTGTTTTTGGAATCAGAAGCTGAAGCGTTGAATATTTTGGGTTTGAATCCTCCTTTTGTTTTAAAAACATTTTAAGCAGTATATACAGAAAAGCGAAATAGACTTTTTGCACATAATTTTTTCAATGTTTGTCTTTTTTCAACATGTTCATGTTGATATCTGTAAACAATGATGTGACAACCCAAAGCAAAATATTATTATGCTAAAATATTAGACACACTTTTGTTTTCTGCTACAAGCATATGAACACCAGTGTTTTGTTATTGTACCTAGTATACAGTCAGTGGCATAACCAAAGATAGTTATGGAAAAATATAACATAAAACCATTATTTTCATATCTTGCAAAATGATATTTGAAAAATCAACTTTAAACATGATTTATTTTGAGGTGTGTTTTGAAAAGGCCTCTGGTATTCCCATTTTTAAATTTACCAGAAACTTCATCACATCTACAAAGATGGAGTCCAGGGTTCACAGAAAAATAGAATTTTTTATTTTTTAGAGCTTTGCATTGATTAGAATTGTTTGTGCAATAAGTTTGAAAGTAGTGAAGGTAAGAGAAAAGATACTAAAATCCATTATATTTAAAAAAAAAAACAAAAAACAAAAAACAACAAACAAACAAAAAAAACCAATAACCCCAAAAATCAGGATGAGCCTTGTCCATACACATTTTTAAAGCTTCATTTTACACAAGGAATTAAAATTTGGGCTTAGTTTGCAACTTTCAGTCATTCTAATGAATATACCAATTGCTCATTGAAATTTCCAATGAACGACAACTCTTGCAAGCACAATTTGTAACTGATTTCAGTTATATTTTCTGCAACTCAAATCAGTTACACCCCTGATTGGTATAAAAGTATAAAATATTTTAAATATAACCCATCATCGGTTTATTTAGGAGACCTTTTTAATAAACAAGCCATAGGCCATATCACTCAACTGAATGACCCTGGCCCATATTTACAGATTTTCGATATATATATAATTGGATGTAAAACTTTGATCCCCTATTGTGGCCCTACCCTACCCCCTGAGGCCATGATTTTAATAAACTTGAATCTGCACAATGTCCAAAAGCAACCATGTAAATTTTGAACTTTTCTGGCTCAGTGGTTCTTGAGAAGATTTTTTCCTATATTTTGTAAAATTTTGTTCTCCTATTGTGGCCCCACATTACTCCCCGTGGGCCATGATTTTAGCAAATTTGAATCTGCACTATGTCAGGAAGGTTCCACGTAAATTTGAACTTTTCTGACCCAGTGGTTCTTGAGAAGAAGATTTTTAAATGACTCCACCCTGCTTTAGCATTTTTGTGATTATCTCCCCTTTGAAGGAGGCATGGACTTTCATTTCAACAAATTTGAATCCCCTTCACCCAAGAATGATCAGTATCAAGTTTGATTGAAATTGACACAGTGGTTCTGGAGCAGAAGATTTTTTGGCACATTTTTGCATGTAAAACTTTGATCCCCTATTGTGGCCCCATCCTACCCATAAGGGCCATGATTTTAACAATTTGAATATGCTCTATGTCAAGAAGCTTCCAACTAAATTTGAACATTTCTGTCTCAGTGGTTATTGAGAAGATTTTAAAATGAGCCCTCACTAATTTTGCATTTTTGTGATTATCTCCCCTTTGAAAGGGGAATGGCCCATCATTTGAACAAATTTGAATCCCCTTCACCCAAGGATGATTTGTAACAAGTCTGATTGAAATTAGCCTGCTGGTCCCTTTGGAGATATGTGTTGCCCTTCATTTGAACAAATTTGAATCCTCTTGACCAAAGGATGATTTGTGCCAAGTTTGATTGAAATTGGCCAAGTAGTTCTGGAGAAGAAGTCAAAAATGTGAAAAGTTTACAGACAGATGGATGGACATACTGACAAACAATGGACAACTGGTGATCAAGAAAAGCTCACTTGAGCTTTCAGCTCAGGTGAGCTAAAAATATTTGAGTCTTTTTAAAACCTTCAATGTGAAGAATACTTTGACCCCATCAACAAGTGCATCATCTGTAGACAGTGTCATTACAGGGAGTGAATGATTCTGATACCTGTCATAATATTGTCTGACTGATGACTGTAATAAATATGACAGCTGTAAAAAAAAAACATGCATTTTCTTGGATATTTATGTATGTAAAATCACTAAAATCATTTTATCACGAAAATTTGTTTTAAATATCTTAAGTATGATGGATTCTACCCACAATTTGATGCCAATTTCCATGAAAATTGGTCAAAATATTTTGAACTGAAAAGTTTTATTAAAAGGTAAAGAGAGAACTGGAAAAAGCTCAACAGGATTTGGAGCATCTAATCTCAAGGAAAACGGCAAGGAGATTACCTTCCATACTTGCATCTGAGCTAATGCTATGGATATTTTTGATGGCCTTCAGTTTGACACTGAAGATGACAAAAAAAGATATAAAAAAAAGTTCTAGAAAAATTTGAATCCTTCTCATTGGACAAACCAACAAAATTTATGAAAGATACACTTTCTACATGTGATATCAAGAAATTAATGAACACATTGACATGCATGTATGTGGCAACTCTCAGATCTCTAGTGATAACGTACAAATTTGATGCACTAGAAAACGATATGATACGAGATAGAATTGTACTCTGAATCCATGACAATGGAACACAAAAAAAAAGCTATTGCAAGAAGCAAAATTAGACCTAAAAACTCTTTTGAATCAATATAGCATGGAGGAAGTCCACAACATCAACATTAAAACTTTGCGATAAACATAAACCCATGAGACCAACACAAATGCACAGAAAAGATTCAAACAAGTCTCAGAATCAAAAGGTAGCTTTATATAGTGGCAAAAAGCATCCCTTCCATAAGGAATTGTGTCCAGCATGGTGAAAAACATGCAGAAAATGCAATAAAATGCATCATTTATCATCAAAATATCTGCAAACAAAACTGAAATCAAAACATGATCATATAAAACAAATTCAATGACAAAGAATTCATGCTCATGATAAAATATGTTACCACCATTGAGAAAAAGATTTTTGTAATAAATGGAAATTGGAAATGATACTGTGAAATTCTAATTGGATTGTGGATCAACCATTAATGTTCTACGGCAGAAAATTTACAAATGGCATGCTAAAAAAATGCAGGCATGACTCTAAATAATAAGCAAAACAGAATACCAAACCCTTGCAAATATGTGTCAGCAACCCCCAAAACAATAAATACAAAACATAAATTGTCATGGTTGAAGGAAATCTTAATCCTATTCTCGGCACAATGGCTGAACAAGGAATGAAAATGATAAGCTGCCATTGAGTCAACCTCTCAAAGCAACAATATCATTGAAAAATAATAGCCTGGGTAATTATAAAATGATGAGGCATAATAATCCTCAGCTGTTAATGGCCAAAGTGTTTAAACCATGGGTACACAGTGAATATATATATCTTGATACTTCAGAGACAAAAGATATTACAAGTAAAAGTTCTTAATTTATCAAAACTCTAGATCATCAAATTTAATTTATAATACTTTGTTACTTTTGCCGTGATGATGGCAAAATCGATTTTTATAAGACAGAAAAACTTTATGTAATTTTTTATAAAGTAAAAAATGATCATAAGCGCTTGTTTCAAATTAAACCCGATATATCTGAGCAGAATTATCGGCGAGTTTCAATCTTTAAAATTCTATTTCTTTTCATCATCAATCTTACCTGAATCTGTTATAATGTATTAATGTATTACTTTACAATGATGCCAAAATTGATTTTCATGGGACAGGAAAAATTACTGTAAATTTTGGAAGTTAGAAAATGATCACAATCGCTTGTTTCAAATTAAACCTAATATATCTTGAGCAAAATTATTGGTGAGTTTCAATCTTTAAAATCCTGCGCCATGGTCATCTCCTTCTCTTTATTTTTTACAAGCTGTTGTTTAGTCGTCTTCTCTCTTTTTTCTGCAGGCAATTTCTTATCATCATTAATCTTACCTAAATCTGATCTAATTCATATCAAAATCTCTCTACATCATCTCGCTGCTAACAAAGTAACATGTCCTTAAAATGAAAGTAAAGGAGAAGCCTAATTAAAGAAAGTGATTTACAGACAAAAAGAAAGGACATTTGCTCAAAACAATCATATGTATTATTTTATCATTTGCTTCAAATATCAACAAATAATATTCATTTCTTGATTTTTCATTTATATTGATTTATTCTTTTGTTCTACTGTTATTAGTATTATTTGTACTGTTTTCATGTTATTAGTACACCCTGAAAGAAAACGCGATGTGGATGCTGAACTATGACCTAGATCTACTGGTTTTGTTTGTTTGGTTTTAGGTAATTGCATGTAGAATTACAGTTCTTGTTCTAAGTCAAAAAAAAAAAAAAAAAAAAAAAAAAAAAATTGAAGAAAATGTTAATATTAATCATTTTCCTTAAAGCCTACATAGAACAGGCTAACTCACAAAAAGTATTCACTGTTTTTTGACTACGTAATATTTTTGCCGGCACTGAAGCATAAATCAGTAAAGCAACATTTTCTATTAATAGGCCTAGCAGATATTATCAAATTTCAATGTATATATGTGAAAATACGTCTGAAGTGGAGAAAACTAGCAAACAGTAGCACAGCGTACAGCTTATCATTGATTAGGCCAAAATAAAAAATACCTTTGTTTCCAGTTACCCGACCGACCCTATTTTTTCCCCCGCTGACTCTGTCTTTTTTTATTATTATTATTTAGATTCAAATTTGCAAGTCAGTGATACACAACTCTGAATTCAACAATTCAATTATCTTGACGATAAATTACAAATTAATGCACCAAAACTCCCGTAAGTAATTTTTCACAGCTATACTGGTGCGTTGATGCATACACATTGGATTTTATTTCTTTAACATCGGCTATTTAATTGATTTGAAGTTCAAACAAAGAAAATATTAAGTCTAAATCACATACTTTGCTGATATTTACATTATTTCTCCAAAGATATTCAGTGAAGATTACCAACAAGATGATTGTTTTCTTCCAAATATTTGCTGCGCAGTATGCAAATTCTTATGTTGTGTTGCGAACTGAATTTATTTCTACAAAGATTTCTAGAGATATTAATCATGATATATAGTCAAGTAAGTAAATTTTATTTAGAGTCAGCACTGTATACAACCACAGGTATCTGAATTTTAATCAATAAATAGATATAAATAGAAAAAAAGAGGGGAATCTATCTACCTATCTATCTGTATATATATGTAAATACATTTAGTAAATGTAATACATATATAGATAGAACCCTCCCCCTTTTCTTTCCTTATTTATATCAATTTATTGATTAAAATTCAGATACCTGTGATACAATACAAACAAGTAACATGAGCACTACAAGCTTTTTATCGACTAAGAATACCAACCATCAAGAATACTGTTTGGTCAGAAATTTGGCTGCATAACTGCAATTTTTTTTGTCATTTTCTGGCCCAATAAGGAAGTGCACATTAATTACCAAATACATAAATTCATTTCAGCAAAATATAAAGTGTTCATTCTTCACATAGTTTACTGAATATACCTTTTAGTTTTAATGATACTTTCTTCTCATCATGGGATGTGTTTCTTTCTTGGTTGTTTTCCTGAATTGATTAGTGTGCTGATACATAATCATTTGTACATTGACACAATGTACCAAATTGTAATTGGTGTTGGCATCATGTATCAATTTAACTTTAAGATAAGAGATATGTTTTAAAACTTCTAGTATAATATTTAAACTAGTAAAAGAAAATATTATAATATCAAAAAATAAAAACACAACCTACCAACCCTTTCTTAAAGTCTAAGGTAACCTGAAACATACATATTTTTTATTTTGCCTTATATAAAAGAGTCCATGAAGGAGTGGCCATATATAAAACGACAGACTCCCTTTCAGACTCTAACACAACATGCATACACTTCCATTCCAATTTCCATCTTGTAGAACTCAAGTTGGAAAAAATTCATTCTCACACACTTTAAAAAACACAAAAAGTATCTCCCTCTTGACACTGTAATGAATGCATTCCCTCTTGACACTGTAATGAATGCATGTTCAAAGCAGCTGTTTCAGTTCATCTCATTAATACTAAACTTATGTCTCACATTGTAAATAGTTTTAACTCTCAAATCATCTGATTTTATCTAGCAATCACTACCCCTTATATAAGTGATATATTTCAACAATTTGAAGACAATAACACTCATGAAGTAACAATAGAAGAAATAGTTTTGGTCATTTAATGGCAGTGGCCCATGATTTCTGTTAAACACACACACACCTTTTCCATCAAGTAAAGGCAAAAAATAGAGTAGATCTTCTAAAGAACCACTTGGCCTGAAAAGATGAAATTATGTGGGAGCCTCCTCACATACTGAAGAATCAAATTTGTCCAAATCATGGCACCCAGGAGTAGGATGGGGCTACAACAGGGGTCGGTTTTACCTGGGAATATATAGGAAAAATTTTCATCTCAAAAACATTATAATTTGGAAGCATCTTCAGGTAATACAGTTTCAAGTTTGTTCAAATCATGGCCACCAGGGGTAGGGTGGAAACACAAAAGTGTTATTGTCTTCAAGTTTTGTATTGGAATATATCAGGAAAAGAGAAACAGGGCTATGATTAGTCATATTGATATGCAAGCATCATCAGGAAGTACTGATTCAAATTTGTTCAATGTGGATGCCGGGCTAGGATAGGGCCACAAAAGATCAAAGTTACAATAAAAAGTCTTTAAAAATCTTATGAACTGAGAGGCTCTGATTAGCCATGTTGTTAGGTAAGCATCCTCAGGTAATGCAGATTCCAGGTGATTCATTTAATCATGGCCCTGGGTGGTAAGGTGGGACCACAATAGGAGATAAAAATTTTACCTGGTGATATAGGGGAAATATTTTTTTTTTTTTTTCTCTAGAACTGTGGAGCCATGGTTTGTTCTTCTTTAAAAAATGTTATTCTTAGGAGCAGCAAGATTAGTTGTATTAATATGCAAACATCTACAGGTAAGTCAAATTTAAGTTACATCGGGGACCTCAAGGTTAGGAGAAATTCAAAGTTTTAAATGGGAATATACAGAAAATTATATAAAACAAATTCTTTTCAAGAGTAGCAGAGCCACTCATATCAAATGTATATGAAATTTGATTTTCCAAAATTGTGTGGATTCAAGAAATTTTTTTTATGCTCCCATGCCACTCAGATCTATCATTATGAAAGCTCCTAGTAAATCAAGTGAACTCGACCCTATTCCCACGTTTCTTCTCAAAAAGTGTATTGAACCAGTGCTACCGTTGATCACCATGATAGTCAACTCTTTTATTGACCAGAATATGTTTTCCTCCCTCTTTAAAGAAGCGCTTGTTAGACCTCTTGTGAAGAATCCAGGAATTGACAAAGAGATTTTAAAAAATTATCGTCCAGTCTCTAATCTATCTTTTATTTCCAAAATTCTGGAGAAAGTTGTGGCTAGTAGAATAGATAATCACCTTGACTCATTTTCTTTACAAGATCCTCTACAATCATCATACCGTGCTCACCATTCTATGGAAACAGCACTCGTTAAAGTTCATAGTGATATCATGTCAGCGCTCAATCAACAGCAGTTCTTGTCCTTCTTGACTTATCAGCAGCCTTCGATGTCATCGACTACTTCAATGCCTTTCCATAACTTGTGGTGTTAATGGTGATGCCCTTGAATGGATCAGATCCTATTTGCAAAATGGACAACAGTGTGTTACCATTGGATCCATTAGGTCAGAGACCCGTCAGTTTCGGTGTTCCCCAGAGATCTGTTTTGGGACCCAAATTATACTGTCTCTTCGCAAGACCCAAAGGAACAATATGTCATCGACATGGCATGAAGTATCATTGCTATGCGGGCGATACACAAGTTTACATGGTAATCAAACCAGAGGACAACTGATCTTTCTTATCTCACTTGGAATCCTGTATCGCTGACATAGGAGCTTGGATGACGTCAAACCTTCTTAAATTAGATGAAGACAAGACTGAACTAATTGTATCTCAATTACATCTCAAAGTGGGGAACCATACAATCAAGAGTACAACATGTGTGAAAAGTTCAGGTGTATTTTGCGATCAAAATCTTACAATGGAAAAGCAAGTGTCATCAGTCGTCAAATCATGTCACCATCAGATTTTTAACATCGGGCAGATAAGATGCTACTTAAACGAAGCTTGCAAAACCCTGGTAAATGCCTTTGTAATATCCAAATTTGACATATGGAAATTGTTTATATTTTGGATTTGAGAAAAAAAACATTGGACAGGCTGCAACGGGTGCAAAATACTGCCGCTTGTCTTGTTACGAGGACGCCGAAAAAGGAACACATATTCCCAATTTTGGCGGAACTCCATTGGCTTCCCATTCAATACTGACCCCAATTCAAGATTTTGAAATATACATATTGTTCCTTCCATGGATCTGCCCTGTCTTACATCGCAAGCCTCTTAAAGGAGGACAAACCAAGTCGAGCATTGCAGTCAGAATCAAAGTCATGACTGGTGACCCCAAAAATCAGAATGAAAAAAATATGGAGAACACCAACTCAAAGGGGGTGGGGGTGGCAATATTGTTTTTGTCCTGTCTGTCCAAAACTTTAACCTTGCTGATGTCTTTTGAATGGTAATTGATAGGGTTTTCAAATTTCATATTGCATTCCTTTTGACAAGGCCAGTTTTTCTTTTGCACCAAAGTTTTTGAATTTGTGACCTTCACCTTGGAGTTTGACCTACTTTTAAAAAAAGTTAACCTATTCAGTATCACCTGATCTATATCACTTAGTCCATCTGTCTATCTATCCATCAGCACTTTCTATGGCACACAGTAACTTAAGTTTGCTTTGGAAGGTTTTTGTAAATTTTGTACATGACACTTGGATTAGGCAGAGGAATTTAAGGCCCTTTCAATTTTAAGATTTATTCATTTTGTCATCACTGAGTTGTGGGACTTAGAATTTTTCAATATTGAAAAGATAATAGCACTTTTTATAGATGCAATGACTTGAAATTACTTAGAAGGTTTTCATAGAATTCAAATGTAATGCCCGAATTAGAAAGAACCATTTTGATATTCAAATTTTTCAGCTATGTTGTTTTGGAGTTGTAGTAGTTAGGTTTATATGGACTGTAGATGTTGGCCTGGGTGGGTCAGTGATTGGAGCACCTGACTAGTATGCTGGGGTCCTGGGTTTGATTCTCAGCCCAGTCATAGATTTTCTCCTTTCCTTTACTACAGAGTTATGGACTTACTGTTGATAGAATTTACATGATATATGGAGAATGTCCCTCTGCACAAATTGTATTAATATAATCAAGGCATTGAGCTTGCTCGAGAGCCTTCTAGCGATCATGCAGATTTTGCGTCTACTCCAATCTCAGTTAAATCAAAATCGTGCCAATTAGTTTTTGAGCATTTCTTAAGATTCAAGATGTTGAAACATGGAAGTTAATTGATATTTGAAAGACAGAATAACATGTCGTTGTTTATGTCTTTGTTTGTTATTATATCATACCCAATAGTTAAATAACGAATGTTTGGTAAGACAAGTTCATTATTCACAGATGGATTTACTTTGAAAAAGATTTTTCCCATGAAATTTGAGCCGCATGATATCATTAAATACTTACAAAATAACCTGCTCAAATTTGGATTTCGATTATATCTAGTGTCTCATAGTTTCATCAAGAATCCTTATTTCAGATCAGCAGAAACAGATAAATACTATAGTGGTGAAATTGCGCAATGTCCCGGTTCGGTTGCTTATTCCAAAAAACACAAACACTATTTCCTGTTTTGTTTTCGATAATCCTGATCCCAGTGTTCTATTAAGCAAAACAAAAGTAGCATGTGCATCGCAAAGAAAATAACAGGTTGTTTCGTGAAGATACCCAGGCTAGGTGGCATTCATTGGGAATTGAATCTTGTTCAGAATTCCTATAACCTTTCTACATATTACATTGAACTTTTGAATTGTTAGGCATTATTGAAAACAGACAGTTAATACCGTATAATTGTTACATCATTCATGAACAGAAGATATAACTTTTATGAACAAGTAGTCTCACTCTGAAAAAGTGATATTCTTTTCAGCATTTTTTGTCTGCAATTTGACAGCCTTTGTAAAGTAACTAGTCTTGAAGGTATGCTATATACTACTAGGAAGAGGAGGTGGGGAGGGCTGTGTATGTACTTGTTAGGATAAGCAATTTCATCCCAAGATGTCCTCTTTTTATATTTTCAAGTAAATAAACACATTTTGCTGACATTTTTCACATGATTTTAATGCTTTATGTATGTACCTAAAAATAAGGAAATGTCTCCTGCAGCACTCCAACAGTTCTTCTACTTTCTCTAATATTACCTGCCTCTAAATTTATTTAGAACCCTGATGTATATGATATTACACGCAATGCCTTTGTGGCCCTTCAGGCCATTGATTAAATTCGAGAGTTTTCACTATATTTAACTTTTGAAAACTTTGATTTTAGATTCTGTTCCAGTAGTTTACATTATTACATACTGATAAAGAAAGACAATTTTTACTGTTAGTAATGCTCTTGGATATAGTTTCTTATGCTACAGTATTTTGCTGTCCTGTACTTTGATATATTATGCAAGTGCAATATTGTTGTAAAAATTGGCCAGCACTGTGTCTTCATGCATGACACTCTCAGTTTCATTTTATTTTATTCAGGTTTAAATTATCACAGAATGTCATGATCATAAATTTAAAATAACAAATTGAAACCTGACATAGTCTATAGCACAAGTAAAGAATAAGCGATATGAATAATGTGACATATAATGATATGATAACCCAAGGATAATATTCCATTGCTGGGGTTTATAGTGTATTTATCAAAATTAACAAAATTTCCTGTTTTGTTAATACTTATTTTTTTTTTTTAAAAATCTAGCCTTCTTTTATAGCTGATATATTCTATTAAAGAGGGCTAGATTTTTAGAATATTTGCAGCATGTTCATTCTGTTGTTTGGGGGTTTTTTTGTTTTTGTTTTTTTTGTTTTGTTTTCTTTTTACAATGTTACAACAACCAAATACAAAAGGTATCCAGTGCTTTGAGATAAAAATCCTCTGATCTGCAGGTATAAGTTTCAGATTCCATGAGACAGGGAGGCACACTAGCACAGACTATATTGTCATAAAGCCTGACTTCCTTTTAAAACATGAATGAATTTATAAATATTAGCAATATTTGTCTATTCCTTTTAGATTTAATTGCCTAGCTGAGTAACTCAGTAGGTTAGCATGTTGACTGCAGAACTGTAGATCACGGGTTCGAGTCCAGGATATTTTGTACTAAAACTGAAATTTTTTTTTACCAAATAAAGTAAATTTGAAAGTTTTCAATTTTAAAATATTGTTGTACAAATCCTCCATTTTTACCCATTTCTGTGGTGTAGCATTCCTCCTTAATCCTTTCTTGGTTGGTGGTAATATGTGCAGTAACTTGTAAAAAAAAATTATTATATTGTAAAAATTATTTGTTTCTTTTAATAAAGCTTATATGTTGTGCCTCATGTAATTTGAACAAATAAAGTGAAATCGAAAACTATCCCGCACTGTGGCATAATTATTTTTTCAAGAACCTGTGTGAGCTTTGGAACTAATTAATATTAATTAAGAGTAATCATTTAATATCACAACATTGGTTTGTACCATCTAGTCTAATTAATGAATGTGTCAGTGTATTTATGTCCCCCCTCTTCCAGGGGGAGACATTGTTTAGCATTTTCTGTCCATCTGTCTGTCACAAAATCTTGTGAACTGTATCACTTATTGGATAGACCTGAAACTTTGTACAATGCTTCATTGCCATTTGTAAATGTGCATATTGTTTAGATATGAGGATCCAATTATTTTCATAAAAGTTATAGTGGGTTTAAGGTGTGGAGAGTGTAAAATATCTTGTGAATACTTATCTTCCTATATGGCTTGTGAATACTAATCTTCCTAGATAGCTTTGAAATTTTGTACAATACTCCATTTATCATCTAATAATGGTCACATTGTTTTGACCCAAGGATCTAATATTTTCCTACAATTTACAGTGGATCAAAGAGGAGTGTTTTATAGCTTCTTTTTTTTTCATGTACAATGGTATATTCACTTTCCTACTGGTATTTCAGCATAACAGCCATTATTTTTGTATCATATACAATAATGACATTGGTCACATTGATGTTAAATCTTTTCTCCATCTTTTTCCTCAATACACAAAATGCAGTTCATACCATACATTAAATGGAGGAGGTATAATTTAGAGCATTTTCAATTTGGGGAGCCGGGGGAGACTTTTGTTTTTAACAAAAACAAATTATATTTTCAATTTCATTTATCTCAAAATGTTTTGGGAGGTGTTGCTTTGGAATCATATTTGAGATTTGGGGCATTCAATTTTACCCCAGCACTAAGCTGGTATTGATGGGTATTCACTTAATTAGAGTGTAAACACATTAATGTCAATTTTTATTATGAATGGTGAAGTAGTTTTCAAAGTAAATTGTTGAACTTGGTGATGGTGTTAATGTTTTAAATCACCTTATAAACGGACAATCACTTCTAACACTGCCCTTTTTTTATATTGAAGTCTACCCAGAAATTCTAGGAGTCAGTAACCGGTAGTAAAACTCCTTAATCCAAGTAAGGAACAATATAAGGAGGAAATTTTGGATTTTGGAACCAAGTTTATGTCAGTTAAATGTTTTATTTTGTTACAGGGATTTTGGTCTATACATGAACACAATTGAACAGTCAGTGATCAGTGGTTGCAGTGGTTTTACTCCATGCATGTATTTGACAGCAAGTTTCAGCAGATTAATTTTCTCCTCCTCTCGGTGTAATGTCAGATTTCTACATCTTCATCATTAGTACTACTTTCATCAAGAATCATTCAGCCTGCTTGGTAAAACCAATAAGGAAATTGACTTATCTTTTTATTCCTGTGTAGGCATCAACAAACACCGTGTCAGCCAAACACAGACATGGGAGACAAGTCTTTCAACAATCGGTGACGGTAAGACTTTGTGGCAGATTCTTAGGCATTTATCACATTTTACAGTATTTGCCCCATTTAAGGATGTAAGCAACTAATCCCTAAAGAAACTATGTTCTTGTACTGTTGGATATGCAATGTTCAATATAAAATCATATTTGATTGGTAATGCTTTAAATTTATTAATCATATAAATCATTTCTTAAAATGTTCTTTACTGTGCTGATTTGTTAGTAGACATGATTTTATATTAAGTTGCATGATTTACTGAAATCAGTCATTCCCCCTGATATCCACTGTACTGTCATTTTAAGTGCAAGAAAAGAAACGAGAGATTTGAAGCTTTTGAGATTAATTATAATTTATATATACTGTAGACAATCAGAATTATATTTTAATCAGTAATCTGTTAATCTGTGTTTATGATGAATATATTGTTTAACCTTGACTGTGTACCAATTTGTATTGAAACCCTCGAGATTATTTCTTTGAATGGCTCCACAGAGGCCCGTTTTGACAATTGTATACCTAAAAACTTGCATGTGGAAGAAACTTGTCATGGGAAAATGTTTGAATCTTTTTAATTTCTTTAAATGTTCAGTTTTTTCATTTATATTGATGTATTTCATTTGTATGCATGAACCACATGCTATTAATATATCCAAAGATCACATATTTTCTTTGGAGAAAGTCTAGTATTTAAATTGAAGGGAACTATTGACAATCTCTGTTGATTTAAATTTATTATCAGACAGAAAGAAGATTGTTGATGTGACTTTAGATTCTTGTGCATTCTGTTAAGTTTCTCAGGTTTCATCAATTCAGATGATATCCTCATAGAACAAGATTCAAAAGTAAATATGCCAACATTTCTGACATCAACTTCTTTTAATAGGAAATATTCTGTGATACTGAATTTCAACAAGCTTTAAAGGTAGATTTTGAAATGCAAGTAGTACACGCACAGTCAATGGATCAATGTACTTTTATGACGTCAAATTGGGTATTGCAGAAATATTGTAGTCAAGGACCATTGTTTGCCTGGATGTTAAAATTAAACAGAAATGGTTCAACGGCTACATTGTTATCCCCCGCTTAAGAAATTAAATACCTAAATTTAATCCAACATGTAGAAATAGTTAATCGGATGTCTATGTAAGATTTTGAGTGAGTTTTGTAAATGCTCATTGAAAGGAGATTTTTTTTTTCAAATGGATAATTAATGACATATTCATTGAAAATTCAGGTAACAAAATATTACTTATACATGTATATTGATTTATCAAAGAGACATTCCTATCGCAGAATGATGCAGTTAGACAGTAATGTTTCTGGAAAAATTGATAGCCCCAGGTAATGTCAGAATCTATAAATGACTATCCCAACTATTTATTTGGGGCAGTACTAACTCAATGTCAATACAATTAGAATTTTATATCTGTTAATTAAGGCAATTGAAGCCTCTAGTTTTGAAGCTTCTACAAATGACCAGTGATTCTTGTATCATTTACTTTAATGAGCCTACCCTTTTCTTTTCTGTTTGTCACATGGCTTTATGACATTGTTCAATCATTGCCATAGGAACTAAGCTGAATTATTGATTTGAATTTGAATTACAGACAAGATAGATAAATTGATTTATATTTGCAACTATAACAACAGAGATTGGCTAGAAAATCAACTCATATTCAATGTGATTTTTTTTCATGTCATACTCAAAGTCATTCCCAAAGAAAATCAATGTCCAAGTCAATTATCTTAGGCAAGATGTAAGCGGATATTAATCAAATTAAAGATACTCTGGAATCTTGTAAATACATATATTAAGCACATTTAAGAGAAGAGTATATATATATATATATATATATATATATATATATATATATATATATATATATACACACACACACACACACACACACATAATTGTGTGTGTGTAAATAATATATTGTCCACATCATTGAAAGTCTGTTTCAAAGCATCATCAACAATAATCAATTAAATTTAGATATCCTAAGATATTGAATTCATTTATTGTTGATAACAGAATGGGACTTTACTCCCAAGAACCTATTTTTATGCCTGGAATTGAAGATTTAAGGGCAAATAATATTTGGCCTGTCCGTTTGTTTCTGTCTGTCTGTTTGTCAGGGGCTAAAAACTTTTAACCTTGGTCATATCTTTTATACCATAAGAGGTAGATCTTGTACATTTGGTATATATTCCTTGTGGCAAGACCTTTCCATTGGTACCAAAATCTTTGACCTGGTGACCTTTACTCTGATCTTTGACCTTCTTGTGGATAATTCTAATATAATCCATATCTTTCAAATCATAAGAGTTACTGTTTTTATATTAAGCATGTGCATTTCTTGTGAGAAGACCTTTCCAACGATACTAGATTTGTTGACCTTGAGACCTTGACATTGACCTTTGACCTAGTTTTGGGAAATTTTCAAAAAACTAATCTTGGACATATCTTACAACATAAGAAGAGGTAGACCTTTTATATTTGGTATGTGTATTGCTTGTGGCAAAATCTTTCCATTGATAACAAAACCTTTGACCTTGTGACCTCTACAATGACCTTTGAACTATTTTTAGAGTATTCTATCACAAACGATATCTTTTAAAGCATAAGGCATTGCTTTTAAAAGGTGAACAAAATGAAAATTACTCCACATTCTCTGTATTGCTACAAAGGTTTCAAATACAATACAATGTTTTAAAGTTCCACTTTGTTGTAGTCTGGGGACATCAGTGTTTCACAAACATATCTTGTTTTAAAGTGTGAAATGTTTTAATATAAAATTCTAGTAGACAATTCCTGTATATAAGTAAGTAAATATTTTATTATAGACATATTCAACACAGATAATATAATTTACAATGTACAAAACAACCCAGTCCACTGGACCAGTATGTGTTACTTAAGCGTGCTATTAAATTTTACACTAGTGTCTGCAGCAGCATCACACTTTAAAGAAAAAAACTTTAACCTTGTTTATGTATCTTTTGAACCAAGGAGGGGTTGGGCTTTGATATAGTATATATACAAATATTTGGCAGTTTGTGATAGAAAGTTACTGAGACAATGTTCAAAAATTTTAAATCTGATGTAAATGATGTAAATAGCATCCTTCACAAATACTGCAATAATTTTTTCTTCAGATTTAATATATGCAGGACAATAGGTCAAAAATTTTATTTTTGTCCTCTAAAGAAATCATAAAGAACACATTCTATCACACAAGGCCTCTCATTTATATCTTAGGTTTCCACCTTGTTTGGTATACTACTACCTACAAATTGCGCTAGAATTGATATTCTTTGGTAGATATTGTTTCATGTGTTAGTTTGTTTTGATTTCTGAATGTAAACAAAGTTTTGGTAGCTGTTTTATTCTGACTAACCAGTCATTTTGCTGTAATGAAATTTTCCTTTTATTTTAAACTGACAGGGCGGAGTAACCTTTAGATGTTCATCTACCCTTTTTCAGTTGTAAAAACAATCCTGAATAAAGATCAGGTTTAACTACCAATTTTATTGATGGATTACATTTTTAGTTACCTGAGTCACTCAGGTAACCTTTATTGCTACTGGTCTGCATCTGTTGTTGTGCATTAACCATTTAACATTTTTAACTTCTTTATAACTATCCTTCCATTTGTTTTTGAATTTGGTATGAAGCATCTATGGAGCAAGGGGGACATAAATTGTAAATTTCAGGACTCCTGCCTCCCCCAGGGACTTTAAGGGCAGATCAAAAACTATCATCTAGTGTAACTAAAAGTATAAAAATGAAGTATAAAAAGCACTTGAGTAACACATGAATTCTAACAACTAAAAAATGTGCATACTCAGGTGACCATTAAAGGTCCACGGGCCTCTTGTTTTTAATTCCCATTGATATCTATCAGGGGAGTCTCATTTCTAGATTCTTTGGTTCCCTTGTGACTTTCATTCAAACCAAACTTCTATTTCATTTAGTATAAATAAACAATGAAAATGAATGAAAGAATAAATGCTTTGGACTATATATCAATCCAGAAGTGAAATATTATGTTAAGATGGGTGTTCCACTTCAGACCAGTCTATAGTGACAGACATTACCCATTGATATTCAGGGTTACAATTGATAACATTTAGGAGCAAGGACAAATATTTGCTAGTTTTTACGATATGAATGAGAAAAAAAGATTTGAATTTAAAATTTAAATCTTCTGATGCTAGATATATTATTGCCTATTGTCTTTTATTCATTAAATGTTCAGAAGATCATAGGTTAATCATTAGGTTAATAATCTAAATACTGATTGGTCTTGCAGTACATGCAGTAGTTAGTAAGTAATGATAGAATTACATGACACATTCACAAGAATTGACTGCATTATCTAATAGAATTACATCATTAACATGGGCATTCAGAGGCTGAAAACTTCCTTAAATTCAAGGTTTCCCAAAACCAGCTATAATTTCATCCAATTTCCCCAGAGAATATCTCTTAATTTTTTAATGATTATCAATAAAAATATTGTATATTATGAATGTGAAAATAAACCAAGGAAAATAGATTTTAAAAAAAGAATCATTGAGACATGTATGTTTCCCCAAATGTTGAATTTGTTATCATTATGTAAAGACAATTAAAGGTCATATGAAATGATATTCTGAAGAAATTAAGTTAAGCATGGGAATTCATTAATCAAGGTTTATTAAACAAAAAATCATTATCATTTTTTTTTCAATGCAAGATAAAGACATAACAGCTGATCAAATGTACTCGATCACAAAAATGATCTTTGATGATCGCGGCTTATCTCCCTTGCTGATGATGTCAGAAAGACCCACTGTGATGTAAACAATAGTTTGTATAACTAAGTACAGTGTATAAAGGGGGGTGGCCATGTACCTCTTCCCAAGAGATCCCAAATTAAGAGAAAAAATATGGGTATAAAACCTCCAATGCGATGGACTTACTGCCTCGAATCTGCACTTCAGTACATCTGTCGGCAGCCAAACAATGTGAACACAAATTTATAGATCAATGTAAAATCAGACTCTGTGCCAATAATTTTTAATTTTCCAAAGACTGAAACAAATCAAGTAGAAAGTCAACCACTTAGTTAAAGCAAAGAGCACTAGAAGTATGTATTACACAAAAACACACTCCATCAACGAATGTGAACTTTGAATAAATCTACACAAAATTATATTCAATTTTCTTATTTGATCTGCATTACAAACTCTATCAGTCAATGATATTCGTATAGTTTCCTGTTTATTAATATTACAATACATGTAATATAGCTACACCTGCAACCCAAAAGTATGCTACTTTTATTTATTATTTTAATCAAAATTATAACATTTATGATATATTTGTAAAATTAAATTTTTAAATAAACCTTAGCTGAAATTCAAATAAAAGAAAATCATTCAGAAACTATAACTTGTATTCCGTACACTATATCAGTACTGATAATTGAACGTATATATTTATTCAATATCATCTTTTTTCATTATTAAAAATAATATTTGAACAGCGGGAACATAAAGTAAGAAGTAAAAAACTGTACATGATATAGAATTAAACACAACCAGTTTTTAGAAATAACTATAAATATAGGCCTATAAAAATACAGAATGCCCCACCCCCACCCCCAGATTATTTAACTAGAACAATTTGTAAATTTTACATTGTTGGGGCACATGAGGAAATACCAGCTGATTATGAAGAACCATGCGCCAGTACCACATATGACGTCCATGGTGATAAATTTGCCACATTTAGGGTACTCTACACCTACAACTTGTGGTACAAGAATATTTTAGTGCAAATTCATTTGTGGTTATTCGTATTAAAAAGGAGATGGGACTACCAATACAGTTTTTAGACATTTTTTTAAAATGATAAATTATAGATAACATGTACACAAGTTCATAAGACTTTTAATCTTTTCAAAACACAATAGTTAACTTCAGTATCTGATAGCACAAGGGCATTGAAATCCACAAGCTCTTCAAGATCATCCTCTGATGAAGAAGGTTATTCACTTGCCTTGCATTATTCCTGACTTGTTTAAAATGATATGGTTGAACCAAAAAATTGGGCAGTTCTTCATAAAACAGAAATCCATCCATATCCATTGAATTAGTGCAAGATTTCATTAAGCATATGTTTACAATATACACTATTTTCATTCAATATTTTCATTGCGTTATTTATATGGATGGGTCGTTGTGACGTCACGAACACACAGAATCAAGAAGCAGGTAACATATTGATTCTATCGACAAGTTTACAGCTTTATTTCTTTTCAATGCAAAGACACTAAATTTTTATTAAACGCTATTTAGCTTTCATTCATACCTATCTTTATGTTTATAAAGTAAAATACCATTGTTAGAAATTGTTTCATATGACCTTTAAATCATTTTTATGAGAATCTGAAATTTAAGAATTTTTCAATAGGCAACAAAGATATCACATGTCATTGATAATTGCAGCACACTGTGCAAAACATTTAATTTTCCAAATGCAAATAATACAAAACATGCTAAGATAATAATTTTTTGTGTTCATTTTGGAAATTTAAATTATTATGTTCCACCTCAGATTTTGATTTTCTTGTGTAAAATTTCTCATTT
Organism: Ostrea denselamellosa; assembly: GCA_024699665.1. NCBI lineage: Eukaryota > Metazoa > Mollusca > Bivalvia > Ostreida > Ostreidae > Ostrea > Ostrea denselamellosa. The sequence goes on from JAMZEH010000026.1 coordinate 1,340,666, forward strand.
CATTGAAGATTTTGAGAAGTGATCCCAGATTGTAAAATAGAAATTGTATGGATGATGCTGACGGCCATTTTAATTTGACCATGCATTGACTAAATATAATCATTGGGATTGAATTCCCCATGTGAATCTCCCCAAAACAGAGTCCATCATAAAGAATGATATCTACTGCACAAATCGCTAATGATTATGACAATTGCATCTCTCATGCGATTCACAAACACCCAATTATCAGGCTTTTAGGTTCTAGATTATGATCTTCATGAAGTAGACTGATGTAGTCTCTGGCCAAAAGGCTATAATCATATCCTCACCCATTCCCAAACCTTCTAGAAGTCTAGTACATAAAAATCTGTCAAAAACAGAGAAAATATGTATATTATGAGTTTTGCAAGGTGGCTAAAACTTTCTAAATGTGGCTTGGTTTCTTCTTTAGTGAATTTCATCAAAATAAAAACAAATAATAAGTTACATCCTAATAGGATTACTAATATTAATTGGTTCTGTTTGTGATGCTAAAACAGCTGTATTTAATATTACATTGCAGATCATGAATCATGACTACATTATAAATAATATGTATCTAGTTTTCTTGTAATCAAACACAAAATAAGTACAAGTATTGGTATGTTGCAAAGTTTTCACTTTAACAGAAGAGTGATCTTATTGGCATGGTAACGCCAAAACAATTTGATGTCTCTACAATATGTCGCTTTCTAATTACATTTGAATATTTCTTTGATGCAGATATTTGTGTTGCTGGCATGGGTTTTTAATTTTACCAAAAATCAATTAATGTTGGCAGTAACAGCGATGTTAAAATCACAGTTTTCTATGAAGTGCTTGATAAAACAGGAGGAAGGCCTGGATAAACCATTGCCTTAATCGACTTGAGTTTTCAACAGTTATTTTTGTTTTGCACATCAAATGTAAACCTTGCTGACACCAAAGTAAAAAAGCAATGACAATAGAAAAATTGGCTGTGACAACAAAATCTGCAAAGAGAGACTAAAATCATGAGCCTGCATGAATATTCACCTAGCACATCATGTATTTATTGAACAGTTGAAATTTTTTTTTAAAAATGATGCTACTTATTTAAGAAAAAAGATACACCAGCTGCCTTGAATATTGATGGCTTTGTGAGGCCCACACTTCTGCTAATTCAAAAGAAGCCAATGGCCGATAAGTACAGTTATATATGTGATTATTGATTTTTGATGCAGGTAGAAAACCACAATTATTGTGACGTGACAGAATCAGCATCCAACATCAATACAACCAGGGAACCAGTGTATGGTCAGCTCGGAAACATTTATAGAGGTGAGCTTTGCCAAACTGGCTCAAAATGGAAGTGTTAGTGGTTCTCATTGATTAGGTAAATATATTTGATGGATGAATCTTTTTTTCTTATTTTTTATTTTGCTTCACTGGGCATATTAAGTGTGGAAATGACCTGTTGGAATTTGATCAGAGACTGTATCTGACATTATGGATGTTTGTAAGTGACAGTGTATCTGTTTCTCTATTATCGGAATTGTTAGTAAATAGAAGGAGAGAGCTATATTTCAATGTTGATATTTCAGTTTAGTATTGTTATTATTTTTACATCATAGCTTTGTTTGATAAATGCTCTGTTTTATTGGATGATATATAACTTTTTCGCTGCAGTTTGAATTTTCATTTGTCTAAAACTGCAGTGAATATTAACTAGTCATAGCATTTTCTTTGGATGTAAACATCATAAATTTAGAACTGCATAAAAATGAAAAACAGAAACTGAAAATAACCCATGGCAAATTTAAGCTGTATACTTGCTGTAATCTATCAAAATCATATAATTATTTTTGAAAATATGTGAATAGAATGTTTTGATAATTACTGGTTGGACTTTGACAATGTTATTTTCTATTACCAAGTACTTGCCATTCATCACAAAAATAACCAACAAAAAGGAGAAAGATACCAGGTTAAGTGCTAAATTTTTCCAATATACAGGTGACTCTTTATTATGGTTCAAACTTCGATATCTCGAAGTTCTTGTTTTCTTAATGTAATTTCCTGACCCTCATTTTTCTCCCATATAGATAAGCTTTACTCTCATACTTTAGATCCTTTGAAACTCTCAATCTATCAAATAAAATTTTAGTCCTGTTATATGTAATCCTTTAAAATTTACTCTCCACACTTCATAGTGCTTATTCTTTAAATATGTGTAAAAGCTTTTGGTTACTCATGACCTAATTAGCATCATGCTGACCTTACCTGCAAGAGACCCTTGGTTAACAATTAAAATTAGCATCAACATGTCATCAGATATCTTAATCTGGGGATTGCTGTAAAGGGGGAAAATAAGTTGCAGTGAAAATATTTCCTATATATTAATATAAATTCAGGAGTTTAAGAAACAGTGAATATATTTAATGATATTAATAAAAAAAAAAGATATTTATATACAAGTCCAAGCTATCCGAAGATATATTACGTAGTCATTCAGTAAAATGTGCACAAGCTGGTTATAATCAGATATCCTTGTTATTAAATTATTTGTAATTGCTATGTTTAACTTGAATTCAAATCATTATGTAATGATTCTCATTCATTTATGAACATATTTATACAGCCAAAACCAGCTGTTTGATTACTCAGAACACAAGTGGTTTCAGTTGTGATTTACCCATGTGTAGCAAAGACTACCACAGGTACTGACCAGCTAATAATAGTAGTATTTCATATTTTGAGTGACTTCTGGATTTCTACAGCATGGAATTTTTTACTCTCCTTTCACAAATACTGTTTAAATAAATTGTTGGATATCAAATCTAGAGGTTGCAATTCGTCGGTGCATGCAGCAGGGATGAAAAGAACTCTGATTATTTTGAGAATTGAAGTGAACAGAAAACATGTCAGATATGCATATACAAGAAATATTAGTGCAAGTGCTAAAGTCATGGGCCGGGAAGATTTTGGGAAGGGTAAAAACTAACAAACCAACCAAAGAAATTTACAAGCATTATTTGCAGTATATAAAGGTCTTAAAAAATCTATTGAATTCTAAGTATAATGATTTAAATCAATATGATATATGTGATAACTTTTACTTACATAGTAAAATAACAGTTGTGGCACTAGCATTGTAACCTTTTTTAGAAGGTAAGCTTGCATTTATTTTTTTTTTAAATTTCCAAAAAAAAATTTCCAATCTTGTATTATGACACCATTGATATATATAGACTTAGGTGTCCTTGATGAATGTTGGTCATATACATTAACTAGCACTGGTACATCAGTTTACATATTATACCGTGATATTTTTATTCATGGCCATAAAAAAAATAGATAATATGTAAATCTTTGTCAAACAAAATGAATAAAAATTAAAAAACATAATTTCTTATTAGAACACATCCACAGTAACAGACATCTGTCCCGCAGAATCGCAAGTGACTTCTCAAATCTTATTTCATAGAATGGCCTGGCTCATGCCGGCCCATAATAAACCTCTCTGTCTTTAGAGTTGGTCATTTTCCTTATGGACTTCTTGTAAATATGGAATAATGACTTTTTCGATGTAATGCATCATCATGTGAGAGTTAGTCCATGGTTTCTGCTATGATAAATATTGAATTTTTTTTGGGAAAAGACAGTTTTGGGTGACAAGTGTTAGTTTTCCTTTGGTATATCAGCTGCAGGGGTAGTATAGCACCACTCTTCATACAAATCCCTGAATTCATCAAACCATGATTGTGTTAGAGGAGAGAAGAACATGAAGAATTAATCCCCTGTACCGTCATTAGTCTGTGTCATGATGGACTGTAATCATTTACATGTTAACCTTATTAAATTTTGTTGCTGAATAATGATTGTGAGACACTATTCTAATTTTTTGCTGCAAAAAAATAAAGAATAAATTAACACAAATAGGAATATTTAGTTTCTTTATACATATTTCAGATAAAAGAAAGTTTTAGAAATAGATATTTTACCTGCAAAGACGATATTATAGAATTTACCAACCTCACATGTTATTTGTATATCTAGTTAGTATAAATACCAATTTCCTCATTCAACTCTCAAAGGGTGGTCCCATGGACTCTGAGTTTTCTCGAGTCACCTGTATTTATTGTCTGACAATAATTGAGGAATAAAGTATCGAGGTTATGTCCTCTTCCAGTGGGAGACATTGTTTTTATACTTTCTGTCCATCCGTCAGTCTGTCTGTCATGCTGTTATTGGTGATCTCTGGTATGTGTAAGTATATACAAGTTACTCTCGATGGCTCAAACTTTAATCTCTCAATGTGAAATCACAATCTTCATTTTTATCTCTATATAACTAAGCAAATTTACTCTCAAACTCTCAATCTCTTAAAGTGAAATTTGAATTCAGTGAAACATATTTTGTTGTTTTTTACTTTTAATCTCTCAAAGTGATGGTAGTGTAATGAAGCATATAAAAAATTATTTTAGCTTGGACCTTACCTGAGTAACAGCAAATGACTGGGGCTAGCTGGACCTTGTAAATTAAGTGTTTATATAAGTTACACATTGTCTGTGCTTCTTGTAGGGATGGATAGTTAATTGATAATTAGTTAGTTTTAACCCTACATCTATGCATTGTTTTTGTTATATATGTTATGACTATAAATAAAATTAATGATTTGTTTTTACTTGACAATAAGACAGTAATTTTGATAAAATAATTCAGAGACATGCCAGCGAAACATCATTATTTATAAGAATTTGTGATTTAATTGTGTAAAGGAAGTGACTGGAAATATTGATGATAGTACTCCAAGTAATTAGTGACTGAAACTTGGTTATTTATGAGAAATTCGTGTTGTATATATATGTATGTCTATTTTAGCATGAAAATGCATAAACTTTAAAAAAATCTTTTTATATATGCAAGATAAAGTTCTGTGTTGTTGAAACCAAGTCAATTACTTAAAAACATGAAAGGCAACATGTTAAAAGAATTCCAGGATATTTATTATAAATATGCAGTCCAGTTAACTATATAATGGCCATCTTTACAATTCAGGGGTTAGTGTTTTGATTAAAATCATTTACATTTTGACTACTATGGATCTTCAAAATACTTGAAAAGTATTTGTAATGTATATAGACCTGTATTCAAAGCACATCAAAAACTAAGATTTCGAATAAAATGTTTTGATAAAATAAAATGTTTTACCTACCTAATTTTTTGCGGAGTGAAATAGGAAACACATATATTTTGTTTTGGCCTAACTCTTGACTTGTGAAGATGTATTGTGGTTGATATACAAATCAAATTTGAGTTTAATGTTGATTGATTTTTACAAAAGTTTTGCCTTTGGACTAAAATTATTCACAGTGAATTCCAGACTTTTTTCTATCAGATGTGCTTTATAAAGCTAAATTATGAATTTCAGATTAAATTTCACTTGTTTGTTTACAAATCTACTTTTATCAAGGTTATTGCCATTGGGTTTTAAAAAATATCGAAGCCAGTAAATTTTTTTTTCTTGAACAATGATAAATAAAGATGATGATTTTTATTTTTTTAAATTTATTGCAAAATGTGAAATTTAATTTATACGAAATGCCATTTTATTGTCAACTTCATTTTTGACATCCTGAATAAATACAGTATTCTATATAAGATCTCAATTAAAGTAATTCCACCCTCCTGTAATGTCATCAGATTTTGCAAAATCAATGATTTATTTAGATTTAGAATGACAGGAACATAAATTTTGTTGGCATCTATTCCAATAGTTATTGTATAAAAATCTTGTTCAACATAAAATGTTTCAAGTCTAATCTATATTTGAAAAATAAATGATATGTTTCAAAATATTAAATCCAAGGGCAGTAACTCTGTTTTTATTGATTTCTTTATCAAGTCTATTGTGCACTTTCAGTACTTTTATCAGATAATAATGCGAGTATGGAGTTACCGTAATAATATAAGTCATTGTATTTCTTTCTAAATCCAAACAGTATTAGCACTCCATGCCCTTGAAAACAAATGTAATTCAAATCTCTTCACAAAAGCAGATCATGAAAAATTATATGATGTTTATCTGCACTTAATATTTTCACATCCTTGGACTTTCAAATATTTTAAATTTGTAATTCAGTGGAGGCATTCATGATCCATCTAATTACACATGATAATAAAAATAACTCAGACATATACAAGATTTCCTGAAAACTGCATGAATGCAGGATTTTTCTCCAGTTAGCTTTGATCTTCTTCTTTCCAACTTTTTACCAACTTACTTTAATTAAATTGATTTTTTTTATTGAAAATTTGACTATTGATCAGACAAAATGAATTCTACTGACATATCAATGACAAGTCAGAAAATATCATCAAGCAATCATGATGCATTTCTAGAATTGCTTGAATTCTCTCACAAATTCTTCTCACTCCACAGTACTTTAATGAGAATGTACAATTACACCTGTTTTCTTTGTTACTTGGCCATTTAAAGGACACGTGCTGAACAGTGATCAATAACCCAGCATATTGCACATTTACATGACATGACAATACTGTGCAATAAAGTGCATCAATTATTTACAAATAAACATCTGCACAAGTAAATAACTGCAATAAAAATAATTTTAAATTAATTTGCATGTCAATTATTTGATGAATATTTACAAACTGTCAATTAAGAGATTAAAACAATTAAAATCATCAGTTTAAACCATTGGCTTCATTTGATTCAAGTGTCCAGGAATACTGGGTTTTTTTTTTTCCATTCCAAAATATAACTTTCTTATGCCATATTTAAACAGCAAGAAATGTACACTTCATGGTATTTTGTATTCTGTTGGAACCAGAATTTTTGACCTTGTGATCTTGACCTCAGGGTTTGACCTACTTTTGATAGACTTTAACCTAACTGGCCTTAATTTTTTAATAGTTGCAGTGATAGGGTTTTCATATTTCACATGTGTATTCCTTTTGATCTTATTTTGTTTCTTTCTTATTTTTGCCATAGTAGAGATATAAATATAATAGAATTATGTATATTGGAGTTAGACATGATTCCATTGTTTTTATACACCTGCAGTACAAGCAGTATAGACTCTTGAAGGTGGAGTATGCTGTAATGATAATGCATCAATTTCATGATAAAATGAAATGAGTAATTGTTGTAAACAGCTGAAGGGTATAACTCACTATGCCACTGACATTTATATCCAAGAAAAAATAACGTTTCCATAGCAAAAATGGCAGAAATATTTAATAGTAATCATGTGATATATACTTGTGATGAATAGATACAAGGTATCATAGGAACCAACATGTGTACATGAGCTGTCAATTAATTGCCATGGTGGTAGAGTCTCCAAAGGTATTGATTCCTGTTCATATTGAAAAATAACTTTTTTTGCCATTTGGTGTTAATTGAAGGTAAATAGCCCCCAGCTATTCTGGTTACCTCCATCATACTGCCTCTGATAAGTATGCTTCAAAAGATGTCCTATGGATGATGTTGTTTTGTTGCTCAGAGACTGGCTTCTTGTTATATTGACTTTGCATGGCATCAGTTTCCTTAATACACTACAGTGAATCCAATTAATTAGTGATCACATCTGATGGACTATGCACACAAGTTTGTGAACACCAAGTAGGAAAAGTTAATGTATAGAGAAATAGGTAAAGTTTTAAATTTGATAATTTGCCTAGCCAGTAACAGATTTGATATTGAATTCTCTATCACACACATATCATGTCATATATGGAAATGATTAATCAAAGTACTGAAAGTACTGATAAGTGCTAAGGTGACTCTATTGACATGCCTTATGATATTATTATTACATCTAATAGTGAAAAAATTCACCTCTAGCCTATGTAATTATTACATGTACCTACTAATTACAATACTAGGAATATTCTATCATACTAACATAAACAAGTACATGTGGAACAAAGGGTTACAGAGGAATTAATCTATTCTTTTGTCATTTTCCCATTATATTGTTCACACTTGGGCATTATTTTCTATAAAATCATTCAACCTTGAAAACCTGAATTACTGCCCTTTTCTTTACAAATATACTTGAGCCTTCATCAAATAAACCCATGCTGTCATTTGGCATGAAAACTGTGTTATTATGTCAGAGTCATATGATACCACAGTACTTAACGATTTCATTTCATTTTAATAACTGTCAGCCTGATTTCACTCAATTGTTAATGTTTTGTAAATACCTTATATACTGTTGTTTTTATTCATGTAAATAAACAAACAGATATAAATGTAATTGCTTGTTTACAAATGGTTGATTGTGAGGCCATATCTATATACATTTGAAAATGAGGGTGCTACGATACCATGATATTTACAAAAATGCAGTGAATGGCAGTCGAATGGTGGTACTATTGTGAAAAAGGTCGTTATTTTGTGAAATGTAAATCTAGGTAAAATTAATAAAAGAATAAATCAAATTCAGCAATTTTAATACAATGAAATAAAATGTTCCAAAATGTAGAAGCACAAAAATTAATAAAAGTGATTTTAAAAAATGTTGAATCTTATAAATTCAAAGACAGTGTTTTCCAAAATTCTTAACATTTTTACTCTTTCAGTTGAGACAAGTATTGTGTGCATCATTTGTTTATTATCTTAAAATATATCGCTGATAGATGACAAGGTTCATTCATGATGTATTTGAGAAATAAACAATCCATCTGTGCTTTTAAGAAATCTCTCAAAACACATTTTTTTAGACTTGTATATCAAGATTCTTAACTGTCTTTTACCATGGCCCCATTGGGATCCGGGTTGATAGAATAGATCCTTAGTACCCTTTGCTTGTCATAAGAGGGGACTAAATGGGGCAGTCCTTCAGATGAGACTGCATAAACAGAGGCCCCGTGTCACAGCAGGTGTGGCACTATAAAGATCCCTCCTTGCTCAAAGGCCATAAGTGCCGAGCATAGGCCTAAATTTTGCAGCCCTTCACCAGCAATGGTGACGTGTCCATATGAGTGAAAAATTCTTGAGTGGGACTTTAAACAATATATAATTAATCAATCATCTTTACCATGTATGAATTACTATTAAAACTCATCTTTATGATTGTGACTTTAAATTGTGAGTATGTTTTACATGTATTGGACATTTTTTTAATAAAAATATGAGATAAAGATGATGACACGGTTCATTCGTGACGTATTTGAGAAATGAACAATCCATCTGTGCTTTTAAGAAATCTCTCAAAACACATTTTCTATAGATTTGCATATCAAGATTCTTAACTGTCTTTTGCTGTGTATGAATTACTATTAAAACTCATCTTTATGGTTGTGATTTTAAGTTATGAGTATGTTTTATGTGTATCAGAATTTTTTTTTTTAATAAAAATATGAGAAAAAGAAAAAGAGAAAAATAATATATAAAATTAAAAAAAAAGATGTGATGTGAAATTTAAAGAATGTTTAAATGAACCATGTTAGTCTTCTTATTTATCCTTGTGATATTAAATTTATTATTTGTTTAAAATACCCCATTTGATATTTTATGTGTAACTTTGCTTTGTTTTTTGTGTTATATTATGTGTTATGTTTGTTGTAAAGCTCTTAGAGTAATAGTTGTAATGTTAGATAATGCACTATATAAATACTTTGTAATAATAATAATAATAATGTAAAAGCAAAATACCTCGGTACCATAGAACCGGTGTTGATATACATTATTGTAATATGATTCCACTATTTTAATATTAGAGAGAGAGAGAGAGAGAGACGATATGAGCACATTAAAGACTTGTTTTGCATAAGTATTACTCAAGGTTGTCACTTGGAATTTTTCATGATGAATTCCTAGACTCATGGCAGCTCGAGTCCCATGAAAATTCCATGAATCCCTTGTAAAAGATCTTTGAGAAAAGTAAAATTCAATTTTTCTGCACCCCTATTCAGAATGAATTCCTCTGTTTGATTTATGCTCAAGCAATTGCAACAATGACATCCGTTTTGATAACTTTATCGGCATATAATTGTGATATAATTAATAAATATTTTCCGTGGTATGGAGAATAGCAGAAAATAATTGTCTCATAGGTTTGGAAATAAATTGTCCAATGAAATTTAGTTTAACTAGTTAAACTAAATTTCATTGGACATGTGGTGACTAATGGTTTGAGTGGTGCTCGGATAGCACAGGTATATCAGTTCTAGCCCGTCTTCTGGGGAAGACACATACAATTTTACATGTAAAAAATTTAATAAAATTTTTTGGGGAGTTTTTTTATATATGTAACATGTATGTATAAATAGTGTTATATAATGCAAAGTCCCTGCATAATGTAAAGACGGTGCGCTTTTATGCGATTTTGACGTGGTATAGGACACAGGTTTCCAGAGTGAATTTTTCAAGTTTTTTATTTCTGGTGAAGGCCGGTCACATCATCGTTTACACATATCAATTTGTAACATTATTCATGCATGTTTTACAATATCATTGCAAATACTTTGTATTCCACATAAATTTTCAGCTTCCCAGTATGCTCCATGGACTGGTTGGCAAATATACATTTGCTTGTTATTTTTGAGAGAGAAAAAAGAAGACATGTAATAATTCAGTGTTTTACTTTGGATTAACAACAGTTTTTGTAATCATCCCTATGGTCAGCAATACACTCTCAGGTCATCACAACAACCCAACCTCAATATGATAACAAATTAACGTTGTTTGCCAGTGATCAGTAAATCATAACAAATGATCCTACTTTCTATTCTTATAAAACTGGCTTTTGGAAGATGAAGATTTGATAAAGTATAGACTCTGATTTTTTAAAATATATAAATAACAAATTTAATCATCTCTATAAATGAACAGAGCAGTGGATGTACAGCATATCCTTATTAACACTTATTTGACTGGCACTAGACAAACAACTGGTTCACAGTGAACTCTGTGGTATTATCTCTGTTCACTAGAGTGTAACATGTAAAGTGGATTTTTCCTTCAGTGGTTTTCATTAATACACCAATAATAGGGCTTCATCTTGAATGCAGATTCCTGGGTTAGTAATAATTACTAAATTGTATCCATGGTAAATGAATTACATTTCTGTAATACTGCGTAAATAGCCCATGCGAAAATAGATGTACATTACAGAATAGGCAGACAAGTCAGCCAATAGGTGGCATGCAGTTATCCAGAAACACAAAATGAATGTAGCGACCAAACCCCCCCAACCCCCCAACCCCCCCAAAAAAATGCTAAGCTTATTAGCACTTTAAAAAATATATCCAATAATCTAAGTATTTGAATGAACTCCAATAACACAGATACTGAAGATTTTTAGTGACTTCCTATAAAGAAAGTGTTCTAATTTTCAAATATATTAAGTTTCATAGAAGTCTATTAGTTAGTTTTTCACATCAGAAGAAAATAGTGTATGATAGCTTGAAATCAGTAGTCTTAATTGCAGCATCAGTAATTAATGTTTAAGAAATAGTGACCAAAAAGGAACAATTGGTTGGATAATATAACCTTTGGTCTATAGAGTTTATTGAAAAATAAAGGTCAAGCCCAAAAAGGGTGAGGTTTTTATTTTCCAACTTTATCTCAAGACAGAGGAGTTTATCAATTATTCTACCATGGTTATTGCAAAGGTCAAAAGAATCCTGCTGTCATTATTCTGCAATATAGCTTCATATGTAATAACTGATTTTGAGAAAATTGATGCACATCTCACTTGCATTTTGTGTTTTGCTAATACAACAATGAAGTTAACTACTGATAGGTCAATTAAAATCAATAGATGTTGCAAGAAAAATTTGTAAATGACTGAAGAAAATTTCGCATTTAATATAAATCAGTTGTCTGCATTCTGAGATCGATACACGTAAACATTTTACATGGGATGCACAGACAAGTAAACCTCTTCACATATGTTTAGTTTTCTTGGACTGTGTATTCAAAGCATTTGATATTATCCATCAAACTAAATTAAATGCTTGAAATAGTTTTCAAAATAAATCTAGTATACTTCACCATCTCACACTTTTTGTCAGCATATAGGCCTAGTCCGTTTTGGAAACTGCCATGATGTCTCAGTGGTCTAATTCATAGTTGTAAAGGTAAAAGATCAGTTGTGTATTTCTGAGCTGTAGTAGAATAGAATAAAGTTCTTATATTCATGGATGATGCAGGATAACCTCTGAGGTCAATAAATGTTGTTTGAAATATATAAGCCGAGGGTAATGCCAAAAACAACATTCCTTGATCTCAGAGGTTATCCTTCAACATCCACAAAAAAGCGAAGTTTTTTTCTTAACTAGTACCTTATTGTGTCAAAGTTCACAGGACCATCAGAAAACTTTGACACATAAAAGGTTCAACTTAACCTAATTCATGAAGTCATTATTCACCAGTGAGTTTTCATGAAGTCATTATTCACCAGTGAGTTTTCATAAAGTTTTACCAGTGAGTTTTCATAATTATAAATCCACTCAAGGGATTTTTAATTGAAAGAATGCAAGTTGAAGTTGTGATAAATAGAAGTTAAAGCCTTTGTTTTATTTTTAGAAGATCTGTGTCAACTCGTATTTGTTTTTGAGCAAGGCTTTTTTTTTTTTTTTTTCAAAGTAACATTATGCTTGTAATCAATTGGCCTTTACCTCCAAAGTCATTCAGTAGGTCACTGCTCTTCACCTTAGTAGGTAGAGATTTGAATTCCCTTTTTAAAATTCCAAGCATTACCCACGGGTAGTGTTTCCTAAAAGTAGATGAATCCTGGCTATAGTATAACATAAATGCAATGACAAATACTTAAAATGAAATGAAAAATGTGGGACACTTGCAAATAAGCTATAAGTTGTGAAATTGATTTACACTTCGATGATGATGGTAATGATGATGCTCACACAATTAAAATAATCAAAGCACTGAAAATACTGAATAGTGTTAAGGGTGTGAATTCTGACATCTATATGAAATATGGCTTTAGTTTGGCAACTTTAGAAAGGTGTAATGCCGGTAAAAAAAATTACCATCAGTTCTTAATGTGCAATTCATCACAAATTTGATAAAAATATTGTACATTTATCATCAGCAGCACATGGCACAAGTGAATTAACTCATTTTAAATAAGTACTTATTCGCCTGTGATTGGTAAAGCAGCCATATTGCCTCAGTAACACAGTCAGCAACAGCTGGTATTGGATTGGAAATGCCTGTGGATTGGAGGAACATTGGCATTGTCACTAGTGAAATATTCAGTCATTCTGGTGGTATCCTACACACAGCTTCCAGTTTGTGACAAAGTTCCAGAGTGATACTGATCACTGGGACACCATCATAGAAACATAGTTTATGTGATGACACCAGATGTACGCATATATTTTGTGTAACACCTCTAGTTGTTTCTTCAAAAAGTGTGTCCTCCTGTCCCACAATATTTACTATTACATGTTCATATTGTACTGTCCTACAATCTATGTCCTGCTGAATTGTTCTACAGCCGATGTCCTACAAACTGGTATCCATCTGGTGGTTATTACAAACTCTCCGTCTGGCAGTGTTCAACAATTTGTGTCCCTCTGCTGATATCCTACAAACCCTGTCTCTCTACTGATATCCTACAAACCCTGTCTCTCTACTGATATCCTACAAACCCTGTCTCTCTACTGATATCCTACAAACCCTGTCCCTATGATGATGTCATACAAACCCTGTCCCTCTGCTGATATCCTACAAACCCTGTCCCTCTGATGTTGCCCTACAAACCCTGTCCCTCTGATGTTGCCCTACAAACCCTGTCTCTCTGATGGTGCCCTACAAACCCTGTCCCTCTGCTGATATCCTACAAACCCTGTCCCTCTGCTGTTATCGTACAAACCCTGTCTCTCTGATGATGTCCTACAAACTGTGCCCCTTTGATGATGTCATACTAACAGAATCCTTCATTAGTACAAGTATGGGATTGGGAAATCCACCAAGGGAACTAGATTCACAATCTAGAATGAGGCTTCTGTAATCTGGCTCCATGTGCAATCAAAATTGGCATATAGTATTTATGTGTAATACATTTAAATAACATTTTTTTAATGCTATTGATACTAAATGAAAACTAAATAAATATCTAGAAGGAATGGGTAGCAACTTCACCAAAATTGTAAATTTCATGATCCCAAGGGTAAAGGTTTTGGTTCCAGGATGGAGCCCAAATGATCATAATGATTAAATATATATCATTTGAAATTTGCTGATGCTATTAATGTATAAAAATTAGATGCACAATTAGGAAAAAGCAGAAAGGGGTGTGACCAAAAATCCCCTGTGTCTAAATAAGTCTTCTACAGGTGACTCTTGATGACTTGGACTTCAAACTCTTGAAGTTTCTAATTGTCAAAGTAAAATCATAGTTCCAATTTTTTATACAACCTGAATTTAATGAGTCTTGTGACAGTTTTGAAGATGATGAACACCTTTTGTGTATCGCTACATGGCGCCCACCTTGATTTCATCGTTGTTTCACTAGTGCTTATGTTAACAGTTACAACTGTCGATATCGCAAATGCTTTAATGACACAGACTGATTAATCTTATTACATGTAATAAAATTTGGAACTTTCCAGAAAAACAAAATTAGTAAATCAGGATGAATTTTAAAGTCAGTCGGTCTACCCTTGCCTTTGGATTTTACAAGGGCTGTTCAATATGTAATGTGTAGTGTACCACAGTGGGATAACACTTTCTACGATTTCATGGATGATACTCTTGAATAGCTCTATTCAATACCTTTCCAGTGGTATAAACACATGCCTTCAGCTCTACATAGTTTTAAACTTATAGTTATTTCAATAGAGCCAGTCGTTGACCACTGTTGTAAAAATGGTTGAGAATATTGAAGAAATTAAGAGCTTATGTAAAAGTTTGTACAAAACTTGGTTATTTGGTAATGCAGATTTTTTCTGAATTGGGGGGGAAGTTTATGCGTCTGATAAGGTATCTTTTGAGACAGTTTTTAGGTGGAGAAAGAAATTTCTGAATGTCACAGTGCCCGTCAAAGGTGCAGCTAGATCTGGCCGACTGATTGTAACAGGCAAGGCAAATGTCTCAAAAGTCAGGGAAATAATTGAAAGTGATGGCATGTACACAATACGTGATATTGCCAAAACTATCATGGGTGCATTTCATTTTGAAGCGTATTTTGAAAATATGAAAGATTTCTGACAGATGAATACTGCATATATTGACAGATGACCAAAAACGGGTACGAGTACAAACCACTAAGCAATTGCTCAAACTGTTTCCCAAATTCAATCAATGACAATTTGCAAACATCGTTACTGATGACGAAACATGGGTTCACTATTTGGAACCAGTGTGAAATATTGGAAACAAAATATGGTTAACTAAACACCTGTTCTTGTCAGCCTAACATAAAAGTTTGGCCAAAATATACTATTTTTTGCAACCTGCGTGAAACCAGTTTTCAAGCCATATGTAATTAAAATATTATTGTTTTAAAATTTTATACACAATTTACATTTGTGAACAGTATTACATATGACTCAAGTGGTGCCATCTAGTCACATACTTGAAAATGATTCAGTATAGCAAAGAGGTATAGGAATTTGTATTTTATATACAGCATTGCCATTCATTGTGTACATTGTCATTCATTGTGGGGGCAGGGAGTATGTGAGCACTAATACATTACATCGTGAAGTATGCTGGTGTGAAGTGTATTTCAGAAATGAAATTTATTTCTTAATTGAATCTCTAATGCAAGGTTACTGCATGGTGATCCAGATTTATATATTATGATCCAGATTTATATATTATATATAGATGATACAGAATGGTCAATGATCCAAGGAATTCTCCAGATGATTTTACCATATTTCATTTTATCCAGCATGAATTCCATAATTTGTTGTTTCTAGTGTAAATTCCCATTCCTTTACTTTAAGTGATAATGACTGCTTAGGAGGAATTTGTTAAGAGATTCTTTGAAGTGGGTTTTATTTTCCAATATTTATCAACCAAACCGTTATTCTTCAGCAGTTTTGACAATTATCCCTTTTCTTTTACTGTGATGTTTGTAACATGTACAAGACAATACACCATTGCACATGACATCAAAGTATAAAATCTCCAATAAATCTCTTGACGCAATATAGTTCTTGACATCAGAAGGGGTTAATTGGAAATTTCACACTAATGGACTGTGGAAGAATTTTGTATATATGTATGTCTTTGTGATGATTGATTTGGTTTAAACTGTAAACCAAAAGAACCTGTTTCATGTATGAAATATATTGTTTATCAGAATAATAGATGTAGTCACTTATTTATATTAAAGAGCTACAATATTTAATGCTTTTTTGTTTTGCATGGTGGAATTTCCAAATGATCTCAGTAACTCTTTTTCTTTTATTTCAGAGAGTGTTTAATAAAGATGTAATTATTCAAAGAAAGCAGTCCATCATCATACAACAATATGAATTTAGACATTGTTATGAAGAGGCGGACCCGCAAGCTGCGGTTGTGCGTTTTAGTTTCTGGACTTCTTACCTGTTATGTGGGTAGCTTCCTAGTGTTTAATAGAAATTCCATATTTGATATCGCTCAGACAAATGGCCTTCAAATGGAAGGGATAGAACTGCATGTCCCAGGGCAGAGACAACTTCTGTCTACAAATTCCTCTTCAAGTGATGAGGCCCTTTACTTTGAGGATGCCTTTACAGAAGAACAGTTAAAGCATGGAGCTGTGATCTTACATGTGATAGGGATGATCTACATGTTTATAGCATTAGCTATTGTCTGTGATGAATTCTTTGTACCCTCTTTAGGAGTCATAATCCAGAACTTTGGAATTTCAGAAGATGTGGCTGGTGCAACATTTATGGCTGCTGGTGGCAGTGCACCCGAGTTCTTTACAAGTCTCATTGGAGTGTTCCTAGCAAAAAGTAATGTGGGAGTGGGAACTATTGTTGGATCTGCTGTATTTAATATTTTATTTGTTATTGGAATGTGTGCTCTGGTCAGCAAGGACATTCTTGCCCTAACATGGTGGCCCTTATTCAGGGATGTGACATTTTATAGTATCGACCTGTTACTATTGATTATTTTTTTCATCACAGACCAAAAAATATACTGGTATGAAGCATTGGTTTTGTTTTTTTTATATGTTTGTTATGTTGTTTTTATGAAATTTAACCATAAGATAGAGAGGTGGGTGAAATCCAAGATGCCGAAGAAAAAAACCAAAGTGGGAAGTTCTAGTCAAATTATAGAGGTGAGTAATACCTTAATTTGAAAACTTAGCATGTATATTAAGTATAAAAATGCAGTTCAAGTTTTGCAGTTCATTAGTTTTGGATGACACAGATACAAATTTATATGCATATTTTTTCAATCTCAAAGTCAAATGTACAATTATTGCATGATATGCAATATTAGGATTAATTACTGTACCTTTGCTGATTAGGGTTGGGGCCCAATTACATTCCATGATAATTAATTGAATTACAGTTACTTTTCCAATGTCTTCAATTACAACAATTTACAGATGTAATTAATTAAATTGCAATTACTTTCCTGAAGTATTTACTAATAATTAAATTACAAATTACATTTTTATCAGTTTTAACAATTTTATTAACAAAGGTTTATGTAATTGGCAGTGAGCATAAACAGTGCATTTGTAATTTGCTGCAGAAATCTGATGGTTAATATTTCTTTGATTTTTGGATCTTGGTGTTCAGTATGTATCATATCTCTGCATTTTCTCTGACCTACAACAAGTATGAAAGATAATTCAAAATATAATTATGTCATATATACATGGACATAAAAAAAAAATTAATGTGTGTCATCATATCAATTCTAATACTTTAATATTTCCTTGACAATCCAAGTTAATGTTCTTGATGAATTTAAGAATATTAAATATATATGAATATCTACCCCCATATGGGTCAAAAATTTGATATCACTTTCATGCCTCCTGATATGATAGAAGTAAGTGTTTGGCAATCAGATGGGTTTAAGGACATACAGACATTTCTGACATTTCCACTAAAATTGTTTTTTTCATCTCCTCGATATGAATAGTTCTTGCATGATTTCCAAAATAGCTTTAACTTTTATATTGTAGTAAAATTATCATACTGTGTATGTCAACCAAGTTAGCTCAGTGTTTAGCTCACCTAACTAGTAATATAAAGGTCCCAGGTTCGAAACTGGATTGTTCCAAAGATTATTCTCTTCTTCGCACATTTATACAACTAACTTTAAAATATAAGAGCTGACTTTACATTTTTATTTGCAACAACCAGGAACTAGCAAAATATGCTAACTCTGAAACAGACATGGTAATATACCCCAAGATTTTTTGTAGAAACAAGGTTGAATGTAAGTGAATTGTATGTGAAATGTCACAAAAAATTGTATATTATTAAGATATGTCACATCCTTAATCACTGGTAACCAGATAACTCGGTAGAAAACCAGACTAGAGATTTAGGGGGCTCTGAGTTCAAATCCCAGTTTGGTCCATTGCATTTTCTCAAGTGCATTTTCTCAAGTGCAATGGATGCATTTTACCTTGAAATGTTCTACCCCTGTATGTAGAGGTATCTCAGAGTGCTTAAACATACCTGTCTCTATGGACTTTTTGATTCAGCTTGAGTGTTAATGTATTGGTGTTTGTTTAGAGAATTATTGATTATCACTACCCCAGAATTGATTGAAGTATGATCACTTTGGGGCATTTAATGGTCATCCCCTAGAGATGTAGTCAGTGATTAGTTGTTTTCACCAACAAGTATGATGAGATCATTTCCTTATATCAATGTGCTAATACCCAGAACATAGAGAATTTAAACATGTATATGAACCAACAATAACATTAATTGATATTTAAATATACTTTTTTATAAATAATAATTATGTATGTAAAGTTTGTAAAATAACAAAATCTAAAAAAAAATATATATATATATATATGGTTTAGAATTTTACATCAAATTTTGATTTTATCATAAGATTAGACTACTTGTAATTGAATATAATTGAAATTACGTATACTTTTGCAATGTTCAAATACAAATTACTTGAAAATTTAAGTACATTCATTCTTTAGCTCACCTGAGCTGTAAGCTCAAGTGAGTTTTTCCGATCATCCATAATTTGTCTGTCCGTCCATCTGTCTGTAAACTTTACACATCTTCAACTCCTTCTTTAGAACCACTGACCAATTTCAACTAAGTTTGGTACAGAGCATCCTTGGTCATTTGAAATTGTTAATCTTCTCTTTAGACTAGTAATTAAAATACTGTACTTGCCCAGTCTTTGAATCACTAGCCAGTCAAGTTACATAAAGACTAGGGAAGAATGACAGATAGGTTTTTTCTCCCTGGTAAAGGTATTTTAAAATATTCTGAGCCAAATCCTGCAATTAGAACAATGTTGGGATGAAATGTAAACACAATACACTGTACCTATCAATTTATAATGGTAAAATTTACAGTAACTAAAGGTATGTCAAATCTTATATTACATGTATAACGAAAACTTTTCATTATAAGGCAAGACATATTTTTTTCAATTAATATAAATAACCATTATGCAATGTCATGTGATCTAAATCTAATCCCATGGGACTACTGATTGAGCAAGATTCACTTAGATTATTAGCCTTTAAGGCTCATGTTAATGTCAAATCCTGCAAGAGATACATGTGCTACCATTAATGAAGAAATCTTAATGCTTATAATATGTCTTGATTACATTTGGCAGATGTTTTGGAGAGCTCTTGAAACTGTATTCGTCATCATTCAGTGCTTTATATTTGTATTTCCAATGTTTTGCCATTGATATTTTTATAAATAGTAACTGTAATGATAGGCATTTCTTCACGAAAATGCTGCAGTTGTGTGCTGTGCATGCGTGAATACAGAACTGCTCAATAAATATAGTGTGTTTATTTTAACGACTGGGAATTCCAACAGAAATGAAAGTAAAATGTGATTTACATGTTGTATGAACTGCAATGCTTCATGCAGCTAATGTGAAGCATTTCATTTCATTCATTTATTTTAAAAAATTAAATTTATACCTTAATTGACAATGAACAGATACACCAAGTCATGTGCTGCAAACTTTAATGGACTCAGCCCCCATTTATAGAATTACTATAGCAATAACATACATCTTTGCATGGTTAACGAGCTTCTCCAGCAATAAATATTTGGGTTTATTCTGGTTTTCTTTGTACACTACATGGAGGAGTGATTAACAGGATTTTAGTTAAGCAAAACATGAACGTGATTACAGTTATTAGGAAGCTGACAACAAAGATGAGGCCTAGCATAAGTATAAAGGTATCTTCCTGTCAACAGGAATTCATGGCTCATTTTGTAAGCTGTAGTATTGAGTTGACAATTTTCTTTTACACCTAGTCACACGTGCAACATATTTCTATTCAGACCAATGAACTGAAGTTATAGTACACACAGATTGACTGTGTGTTACTGATGAGAGAAAAAAAGTAATTACAACAAAGTCAAACAATTTTGTAATTCACAAAAACTAATGGTTTACTGTTAATAGTTAATTTGTATGTTAGTTACAAGTTCTGTTTTTAGTAGAGGATTTACTGTCTCTAAGACATTGATTTTTTGGCTTACTGCTCAATACGTCATATTGATCACTAATTTCAAACTTTACCACACTGAAGAAGCATCAGCAAGAAAAAAATCTATACTGCTTTCATGTATTTATTAAACTTTTAATGAAAGCTCAGACTATAGCCTGCTTGCAGTGTGCTTTCAATATTTTCCTGTGTATTGAGGGATAAATTGCTAGTCATACTGTTTCAAATTATTGACAAGTTGCATTTTGTAATTCAGTGCATGCACATGATGGGTTTAATATTGAAGATCAGTGGAACAAGCCCTATAAATTCATGACTGTAAAACATTATCATGTTGTTCAAAAGAATGGTGGGTTTTTCTTATTTTTGTTGTCTTTAAAATTTTTCTCAAGAACCACTGAGCCAGAAATGTTCAAATTTTTGACATAGTGCAGATTCAAGTTTGTTAAAATCATGGCCCCCGGGGGTAGGGTGGGGTCACAATAGGGGGGATCAAAGTTTTGCATGAAAATATAACGGGAAAATCTTTAAATATGGGCCACTGTGACTCAGGTGAGTGGTGTGGCCCATGGGCCCCTTGTCAGAATCTGTCCATCCATGCATCTGTCACACTTGCTATGACACATGATAACATAATTTTCCTTTGGAAGGTTTTCATCTATCCATCTATTGGGCACCATTACAAGACCTTTTCTGCAGACTTGTCAGTTTTCTAGCTTGAATTTAGCATTGATCACATGTAAGGAACAGTTTGCAAGATAATTAGGCATGTAACATAGACCAGGAATATTGCAGTTGATTAAGTTAGCCAAATCATATTTAGGGCTTTTCATTTAAAATATTGTTCCCATGTAATTAAAATGATGCATTCTATTTGACAACAGGGTAGCTAATCATACCCATGATTGCATCAAGTGTAAATACAGTAAACTCATTTAGTACAAAAACTGACATAGTGAAATCAGGGATGTAGTGAAATCACAGATATAGTGAATTTTTATTTAGCCCCCTGCAGTTTTCTGAACAACTCTTTATAAAATTTTACAGTTATAATGAATTTGGATATAGTGAATCAATTTTGTGTCCTATAGAGGTCAAAACAAAACAAAACATAGTTTACTACTTGTTTTGTAACCAAGTTATTAGAAATATCAAAATATCAATATCACAAATAAATTTCTGTAAGTGTTTTTTTATGAAATGTGCATTATGTTTGTATTTTGTGGTATTTCTCTGCTTATACTTTGATGATTTCTTGTGATTTCTAGTAATTAAAAACAGTTGCAATTGGTGTGTGTGTGTGTGTGTGTGTGTGTGTGTGTGTGTGTGTGTGTGTGTGTGTGTGTCTTTATTGTAATTATATTTGCTAAGTCACAATGATCATGTTTATAAACCGCAAGACTAGAAAGGCAGTACTATTATTATCTGAATGATATAAAGTTTAAAATTGCAGGAAAATAGCACCATGGGTTTGAATTTGTGGTAAATTATTGTTCCAATTCATAAAAATTTATGTCTTTAATGATATAGGGTTCTGTAAAAAAAAAAATTTCTTGCACAGTTCGGAAATTTGAGTTCTCTGATATAAATTTTGTCTTTGGCACTTCAATGAGCATATACCATAGTCCCAACATGAAGGAAAATGAAATCAATTTTGTTTACTGCAATTAGCTATCAATGTTTTTACAAATTTGTTATATGGCTACAACAAATCATAGTTATAATGAAGTAAATCAAAAGGTATCCAGAACTTTGCTATATAACTAAGTTTTACTGTATGTGACTTCACAATGGCTTTTATATTTTGACGTGATCACATTTGATTAAAAGTCTATGAATTTTCTTACAGTTAATTAAAAGTCTATGAATTTTCTTACATACACAATTATGTGTTAGATATGGGGAAAATAATTTGTTATGTAGGGTGCAAAAGAATAAAATTGTTACCTAGGTCTTATCTGAGGTGCATGGGAATTCAACAACATCCCCCCCCCCCTTTCAGTTTCATGCTCTGCAGAAATACAACTTAGGGCAGACCTAAATCCTTTTTATATATTTCATAGAGATTGACATAATTGTTACCTGTGCCAGCAACACAACAGGCAGTTTCCCATCACCCCCACGCCACACACACACACACACACACTTAGCTAATACACTTTGCTAATACATTTGAGCCAAACAAATTTTTGCAATATTAGCACAGTTCATGTTAAAATATATAATCCAGAATCGCAGCTTGGATATCAGACTCTATGATACTAACAACTTTATTAAGTAATTTAACGTGTTTCTTTTATAAGACTTAGTAAAAGTTTTATGCCGAGTTGAGGTCTCACTTATGTGTCAAATTTAGTAACCCCATTCGTCGCATTCATTGAGAATTAACACTGTTTTGGGGGCATGAGAGATCACAAACACCATTTGTTGAAGCATTTCATAGAATAGACCACATCAAATTGAGGCTTGTTTTTAGTCAACAGATAGACACATTATTAATTAGCTGGCTTAATATCATTTATTAGTCCATGAAATTACTGTTGGTAGTAGTGAGAATTACTAATTATTTGCTGTCCATTGAAGGGCATGCAGATTACACATTTTTCATCCAATTCACTACAGCACTATAATCTAAAAATTCTGGCTAATGATGCTTTGGTAGGTTAGAACCAAAGTTATAAGTAAATCAAAGTTCATCAAATGTTTTGATTGAAAATTAGTTTTCTGTTCACAAAATTTTGTTGAAATAATGTATTGGTGTCATTCAAAACTGAAAAAAAAATTATAGTAGTGTGTATTCTGTGGTTGTAATAATGTATTTAGAAGTAACTTATCAATCATTGTTCTATTCTAGAAACCAGAACGAGTTCTAAGTGTGCCAATTTTACATTCTGGAGGAAACCACTTCAGGCCAGGAATACTGGAACTAATAATTCATCATATAGACCCAATGCATAAAGACAGTAAGTCTGTGTTAATATTTAACAGAAATATTGATTGTACATAAACTGTTGGTTTAGATAGTTCAAATGCCTGAGTTAAAGCCATAATTAATGAGGTGGGGATATCTATGACATCCAATTGTTGCAGAAATATGTTCATCAAAAATGGGTAAAAAATGAAGACAAATGTCAGCTAGGCTTTTGCATAGATAGTGATGAAGCTGAGTGATGTCACTGCTGATACAAACTGAACTGAAAGTTCATCAGTTGGTGTAGCAGGATGGATATTTTTCTATGATTCTTTGACTTCAAAGTATGATATAACCTGCCTTTTTGTTATCTTTTTGACTGTCCATTATTTCCATTGTGCATGAATATTCATGTTTAGTTATGTCTTGTTGTGAGATCTACAAATTTTCATGTTTGGTAAAGTCTACATCATTAATGATGTAGATCTAACAGAATGACTTTAACCAAACATGAAAATTCATGCATAGTGATATAATGGACAGTCATAAAGATAACAAAAAGGCAGTTTGAATCAAAATCTTGTACATAAAAATTACTTGACTTTACCAAGATTGGTTATAGGAGAACAACAGTTCATATGGTGTTGGTTTGGACTAGACGTTGTGTTTCATGAACCAATAAATCACTTTTCATCTTTGGTGTAAATTTGCTTTTACATGAAAATATATAAAGCCTTTCTATGTAATCCAGAGTGTAGATAACAGTGAAGTTAGTGTAAACTTTAAATCATGTAATTTGGTTACATTAGGTATTTTGATACCAAAATTTTTGTTGGTTTTGCAGTCCAATATCATCATGATTGCTCTTCATTCTGATAAATTGCAGCAGTGCTGCTTGATTTTAAAATCATTTAATCTGATTGGATATTCCTCTTTATAGATGAATTATCATATATTCATCACAAAATTTCAAAAGGAAGTATGTTATGCATGAATAAACATCAGTAATATATTCCTTATCACTTTAGATATTGTTACCTATCTGGTTAAATCAGTGCCTATTTTTCGTCATGATTTCACAATGAAATAATTACTGTTGCAATTTTTAACAAGGCACATTTTTGAAAATGTTTATTACCATAAGTTTGTCATACATATCTTCAATTTTCATCCATTCAATTTTGTTAAGCATGCTATACCTGTGCCCTTGAAGCACATCTTCATTATTATTTTGTATACAAAGTGTTTGAAATACTCTGTTTATAATGACCATGCATTTAAACTGTTACTAATACTTGCAGGTAAACCTCATAATAAGGCAATGCACTTACATGCCATAGCAACCTTGAAGGTCATCATTGGAACCACTCACACAGATGACCCAAATGCTGTACATGTGGATAAGGACAATAATACCATACAGGCCAATGGCAAAGAAGCCATGACACCAGTGGCAAATGGCAATGCCATAGATCAAGATGAGAGAAATGGAGATGGAGTTCTGTTGGCTGTGGATGGAGTAGCCAATCAAAATACAGATGTAGCATCTGGCTCTGGGGACAAAGGTTCAAAGAAAGAGGAAGTACGTAGCCATGTCTTTTTTTCCTTCATGTGATAATATAGAATCGTTAGGGAGTCAGTCAGTAGTATCCTTACTACATTTATTATTGAAAAAAATCTAGAAATTATTTTTGACAGTTTAATTAAGGAGGTATACTACATCGTCATGATGACTGATTTCCTTTTTGATCAGCAATATTTGTATCTTCCTTTTAAATCTAATCACCTTAAGCAGGGTAGCTGAGTTGGTTAACATGTCAACTGCTGATCTGTAGATCAAAGGTTTGTGTCCAGGAGGGGTTTTAATTTTTTTTACTTTCTACTAAAACTGCATTTTTTGGCTAAATAAAGTAAATTTTAAAGTTTTCAATTTCAAAATATTGTACATATACTCTACTTTTCATCCACATCAAATATCTCTGGTGTGTTATTCCTCCTAATTCCTTTTTTATTAGAGATCCACATTAAAATGCAAAGTTGAGTATGGAACTAATTGAGAATCACACTCAAAACTGTCCAGATAGCTTAGTGGTTAACATGCAATTTCACCACTGTGACCTGAGTTTGATCCCCGTGATCGTCAGTGGTTGTATGTGACAGTGTACGGTAGTCATCCACTCACTGCCACTCCATTGAAAACATAGGTAGTGAGCACTGTGCAGTGCTCCTCAATGTTATAGAACCAGTCAAGATTAAGACAAACTATTTTTTAACGTAATGTATTTTACTCAATGGACTTGAAAAAAAACCTCTCAACACTTTAATAATCATATGTTCAGTTTTGTAATGGTGCCTTATGCTTTCAGTCTTGTTATGCTGCCCTTGTAAATTTTATTTAAATTGAAGCAGGGAATTTATGTTATCCTTAGTACAATCAACTGACTTACAAACCAGAATGTTTTTATATACAGTCCTATTCCATTCCCCTTGTCTGCAGTAATACTTGGGGACCTAGATTTTTATCTACCCCCAGAACTTTAGCTATGCAGAACCACATGTCTTCCAAACATCTGGGTACCCTTGATATACATATGTTTTATGGTGTGATCATTGAGACCCTTAACATCTTGCAACACAAATTTGGACATTTGATCCATCCATTCATTTAATGCAGAAAATTAATGCAGATGATGTAAACAGTGTACTGTGACATCATTTTTATTTGTTTTTTTGTTGTGTTTTTTTTTTCTTTCAAACCAAACAATATTATCAACAGCAACAAAATGTATGAAGCTATGAGAAGATTTGATCTGGTTATAGGTATATGCTACTCAGTATTTATTACCTTTAGGTTTCTATAACTACAGCTACACAAATACACAATGACTTTCACTTGTTCGGGTTGATGACAGCAGACAATGTCAGTCATGAAAAGAAAGGAATAATGAAAAGTAATTAATCATATTTACATAAAAATTAATGGATAATAGGTTGTTGAATACATACATACAATTATCATGCCATAATAACTTATTTGTAAATTTGATTTACTTTTTATGAAGCTTTTGGTAAGTTCATATGTATTGAGAAAAATCAGTGTATCAGATATTATGAAGCACTATATAATCGGTAGCAAAGCTTAAGTCATACTTTCAATATGCTGTCCGTGATTTGATAATTTATTTTCAAAGTAGGAGAGACTTGCATAATCCATAGGGTGTTCTTAAACCAAATTTTAGGTGAGCAAAACAAGATAGTTTCACAGTCATAGCAACATTTTTCCATAGCAACCTCATCATTTTTCAGCCAGTAAAGAGCAAATCAAGTGACTCGCATTTGTAATCATTGGAGTGAGCTCATCACATTGCTTCACTTTGCAAGCTCCACTCATTATCAAGGGCATGGTACTCGGACATTCGGAGGGCTTGTATGCATTAATATCCAAGTTCTTTCTTTCAGACATTGGAGGAGGAGGAGGAGCCATTAGATCTGAGCTGGCCTTCAGGCTGGAGAAGTCGAATTATATATGTCTGCGTTGCCCCTATAGTGTTCCCCCTGTGGATTACACTGCCAGATGTTCGTAAACAGGTATAGTACACAGCCATTATTAATGTGGCTCAATTAAAACAGCATAAACCTAGGAGTTTTCCAATGTCCTTCTTAGGTTGTTAATAATGGACCACACTCTTTAATGTATGCAAATATAAAATTTATTTCTGTTTTCATTTTTATATTCAGTAATCCTATTATCCCCCTACCAGTGTCACCAACGGGGACTACTAGTTTCCTCTCCATCTGTGCATCTCTTACAATCTAGTTTTCTGGACCTTTTTCACTGTTCTGGGGGGTTTGGTTTGTAATTTGCTAGTGTATGTTTACAGATCAAGTTCAAGTTTCATCACAGTTGACTGATTTTAACGAGGTTTTTCTATCTATGCTTTAACTTAGGAAACTGAATGTGATATGTGGTTATCTAATGTGTAGACAGAAATGAATTTCACTGTCATCATGGTTGACTTATTGTAACAGAAATTGTTAGATTATGTTTAATGGTTGACTGAACTACTTGGACGAAGTTTGTCTAGTTCTCTGTGTTCTTTTTATTATGTGAGTTCCATATAAAATTGATCAAGTTTAACTTCTGTCATGACCTGTGGGTTTGGGGAAAGTAGAGGTTATTCACTGATGGATGGATAGGATTAATTTTTTTTTTTTTAAGAATTCATTGATGTGTAAACTCTGAGACATTTAGTCAGAACTGAAGTGTGAAGCATTATGTGTTATATATATATGTAGACATAGCTAATTTCACAAAGCTTCATGAATAAAAACAATTTATGAATAGGCCATTAATTTGATAGAATATGTAACATTTGTCAAACTACTAGGCTAATCAATATACATAATTATGCCACACTGTCCAGTCTGAACTCACCTTTATATGTTCAAAAGACAATTGATTTTGGCCTTTAGTACAAATAGTTCATGTCACAATCATACATTAATTTTGCTTTGAGAGATCAATGAGAAATTGATACATGTGATGAAGTATTTGAAAAAGCTTTTTGACACCATCACACATTGGATGAGAAATCAATCAATACCAAGTTATTGTTCTTACCCATTAAATGTAAGGCTCTTAATTCAACTCCTCTTAGTAACTACTAATATACCTAAATACTGAAAATATCATATGCTAATGGCTGCAGGCATAAGCTGGATTGAATATTTTAGTTTAAACTTAAGAGTTTCATGCAAATCCTGTTGATTTTAAGGTCAAGGGTCAAATCCACTATGGACATAAGATACCATCTGCTCAATATCTTGAGAACTCTTTCCTTAACAGACATCAGGCATAGATCACTGGTATGGAGTAGATGACTCTTATTGATTTTGAAGTTACATGATCAAAGGTCAAACTGGACATAGGAATATGCTCAATATCTTGAGAACCCTTTGCTTGACAGGCATCAAACTTGGTACACTGGTACATGATTTTGAGGTTACATGGTCAAAGGTCAAGGGTTAAACTAGACATAGGAAGATATTGTCTGCTTGATATTTGAGAACCCTTTGTTTGACAGACATCAATTTTGGTACACTGGTACATCCTAAGGAGTAGATGACCCCTATTGATTTTGAGATTACATGGTCAAAAGTCAAGGGTCAATCCACTCTGGACATAGAACGATATTGTCCACTCATTATCTTGAATTGTTTTGGCACTACTATCAATTAAAGGATGCATGTGTATAACCCTTTTCAGTTTTGCAACACGAGGAGCATATATGTTTTATAAACATTTCTTGTTTTATATTATAACACCACCCCACCCATCACACCCTCCCTGAAAAATTTCAAAACTCTAGCCCAAGCTGTAATTTAATACATGTAGCAAAGTAATATAAACTTCTCATCAAATTCTGAAGATTACATATAGCGTGATAGTGTGTCATATGCCTACCCAAAGTCTTCTAGATAAAGTCATGTTCACTTGTTCACTAGAAGAACGAAATTGCACTGATTACATCTAAGATAAAATGTTCATACTTGACATGGAGGTTGCTTATAGATATAGGTTACATTCTGTTTCTGGGTTAAGGCCAAAAAATAATGCACTGGATAAGATAATGTTTTAATTTTTTTTTTATTTATGGTTGAGATACAGTACCATATTTTACACTTATCCCATTGACTATGTTTACTTTTGTTTCAGCTAGCTAATTTCAATGCAATTTTCAAATAAATCAATACTTTATCTATTTGATCACTTATAAGGGTTTTTATAATTACCAAGTGAATCTCATCAATTTTTCTGTGGACTTTGTTTGCCATATTTCCACTGTAAATCATATTTGCCAATATTGAATTTTCACTGTGTTGTCTGTCATTGACATCTGACAGACCAATTCACTCCAGAATCAGACTGCCTTTTAATTTTAATATATTACTGTTCAGTGTGTACTGTTTATACATCAATCTTTGTAAGAAGTTGCTGACCAACCTCCTTGTTTGAATTCTATCCCAATAAGACTGTTTATCCTTCTTATTTTGGCATTTAATCCAACCCAACTCCGTGACCGAGTGGTTAAAGCATCGGGCTCAAAATCACAAAGCCTCTCACCTCTGTCGGCGCATGTTCGAATCTCTGACGCAGCGTTATGTGAGAAAGTTTGCCAGTTTACTTGCGGAAGGTCGGTGGTCTCTTCCCAGGTACATTGTATCTGGGTTCTCTCCTCCACCAACAAAAACTGGACGCCACCAGATAACTGAAAAAATGTTGAGTGTGGCGGAAAGCAATAAATAATCAATCAATCAACCCAAGTCAAAGTGGAAGGCCTTCCAAAAGCAGTTTCTTAACCTTCACAGTTCACTTAAAATGAGCAGTTCCTTAACCATCAACAAGCCTTATTAGTATGCATGTCTCATTTGCATAAGAGCATTCATCTACCAGTTTCTTGGCAGTTTATTAGCCTTCAGAGTCCTTTGCAGTTTTCAGGCAGTTATTTTGGCTGAAAAATTTAAAATTAGATTCTTCTACAAGCCTTCATTCATGAATATTCATTTGAACTACTTAAAAAAACTGCTAAGGAACTGCTTACTTTAACCTTTGACCCTTTTCACTGTGCCATATATGGAATACCAAACTGCTAGAAAGCTGCTAATTTTTGTCAAAGTGCAAAACAGTTATTACTAAACTGCTTATCAAACTGCTTACAAATAACAATCACAATTATCAAAACAGCAACATGAATAAGAATTAATTTCTTGAGATGAATGATTGTACAAGTTCAAGCAATTTATTTGAAACAAACTAACAACTATATAAAACAACCTATTATCAATCCGTAGTTAACAAACTATAGGTAACAAATCACTAGAACATTGTGGACTGGAGTATCAAATTCCTAATATATCATCATTGATAATTAACAAACTCCTAACAAGATAATATTGAAACAGATCAATTACACTGTGAAATATGATAAATTTTGTGTGCACACATGAAGAATTCACATATATGATCATAGTAAATCCTTTGAATCTTTCACTTGCTAGTTGCTAGATATTTGGTTACAATTATCACAGTTTCCTCTGCATCAACTCCACTGTCATCTACATCCCTAATTGTCAATATACACTGCAAAGTTTTACACTTCAGAGCAACTGTACACAGAAATACACATAGCTGATTCTTCAGGTTGATTTGGGCCAAAATTGCCCACTTGATATTGTGGAAATTATTTGTCACAGAAAATGTATTCATAGTGTCACAATGACTGCATGCATCTGACTATATCTGTACTCCAACAAGTTAAAGCCTTGATTAACGTTCCTTATATACCTCCTTGTTGAGTGGTGCCAAGTCAAAAGTATCTTGCCATGAACCTGTAGCATGCTGTAGTAGGCAGAGGTACAGTCAAAATGGTGACTGCCTTTGTCAGGACCGATGTCTATATGGCTTGAAAAAAAAAAAGTATAGAAAAGAATTGTGTTCATATTTAAATTTATCACATATTTTTAATATGCATTCAGTCGAAATAATATCATGATATAGTATATGATTTTTATTCTTTTGAATCTTCAAATGATGTACATAAGATATTGTACTGTATTTTTACTATTTACACCCTTTCCTATAAAAAAACAAATAAACAAACAAAACACAAAAAGAAAACAAAAACCCAAAATACAAACCAAATACACTTTGTTTACTTACCAACAGACTTAGTACTTAGAGCCTTCATTCTTTGATATTATAAACTCCCCTCTTTAGCTACTAGAATGCTATCTTGTACTGGAAATCTCCATGTTTTGTGACTGTCGGTGGTTTTGTAGAGGTTTCATTGAAATGTTCAGCCCCAGCCAACATCAAACTGAAAATAGTCGTGACATACCGTGATACAATTGTAACAACTTTCAGATTTACAAAATCTTAATATGAGAACAGTGCTACTTGGAATAATTTATACTTAGTAAATGAAAACATCTTGGTACTAATAAATAAATAAATTTGAGTAATATTGTAATGATGAACTTACCAGCGCAGCTTTGCATGCAGACTTCTTGGCCATGTCTGAATGAAGTATCAGCATCAAAGTATTAACAATGCTGATCACAAAACTGTTCACGATAACTAAATCTAAACAACTAGAACATAAATGCACTAAAACTACAAACAAACAATACAAAATAAATTCAACTGCTGATCTACTTTTCCTCTTTCAACATGGCACGGTACCCGTTACTCCATGTGAAGTTGCAGCGATTTGGCGCCTGAACCCACATACACTCAGATGTGATTTTGGAGTTTTTTGCCAATATTTCCATTAATTCAATTTATATATTCATCAAATCTTCAACAAAGTTTTAATTTGGATAAATGTTTATTTTTCCCAAAAAATGTGATTGCATCGCATAGGCCCTTTAATGATTAGATTCGAATGCAAATATGTTGTTTTTTGTCTCTGTCACATATTCTTATTTTTACTAATACGTGAAAGAGACGAAAAACATTACTTTGCAAGGCGCTTAATATTCAAAATGTTTCATTTCTAATAAATACTACAATAGTGAACATTTTTCAATTATGAAATTCAGTTGTTACTTATGTCTTTATTTAATTAATTACATCCAGACAAGACTTTATATCTTTTTATTATCATTAAATATTACTTAGACCAGTATTTATGATATTTCTGTCTAGAATGTCTGTATCCAAACTATTTGATTGGATAATTTTATGTGGACAAAACAAAACAAAAGCAAAAAACAAAACAAAAACAAACAACCCACCCAAACTGTGATTGGTTGGATAAGGAAGCTCAGCCTCAGTATCCATCATTTTCTTGAGAACACAGCTCATTAATCAGAACCCTTAAGATTGATAGCCAAGGGGGAAAAAAAGAACTTGATAGTTGATTATGCTGATTTCTCTGAGGACTCTATTCATCCTGACAGTCTGTATTCTTAAATTCAGTCATAAACTTTTTTATTTACTAAAGTAGGAAATTATTATAGTTCTGATTCAGTAATTTCAAGTCTATTAGAGACTTTGTTTTACTAAGTTTACTTTGTTGATTAGTTGTCTGGAATGTTGTTCAGAATGTTTTACAGTGT
Source organism: Ostrea denselamellosa (assembly GCA_024699665.1). Taxonomy (NCBI): domain Eukaryota; kingdom Metazoa; phylum Mollusca; class Bivalvia; order Ostreida; family Ostreidae; genus Ostrea; species Ostrea denselamellosa. The sequence goes on from JAMZEH010000026.1 coordinate 1,373,324, forward strand.
TAATTTTTTTTTTTTAATCACTTCTTCGGATTCTTGTTTAAATTCATAAGGGTCAAATTATATGGATTTATAAGTGAGGTCATATGGCTTGAAGGAATACTAATTAATTTACTGTTAATTAATATTGGGTGTTAGGTGGCTTTACAGCAATGTAGGAATTAGATTCTGGTAGTAAAAATAAGGGGTGACAATTTTTCAAGTTCATTATATCATTGTTAAACTCTTGACTGTCCAAAATCAGTACTATTTAATATTTTATTATGCCCCCCTCCCTCCCTTTGAAAAATAAGGGCATATTGTTTTGCACCTGTCAGTAGGTCTGTAGACCAATTCTTGTCCACACAATATCTTATTAAGAACCCTTTGCTTGATGGACATCAAACTTTGTTCACTGATACCTCTTGAGGAGTAGATAACCCCTATTGATTTTGAGGTCACATGATCAAGGGTCAATCCACTCTGGACATGGAGGATATTGTCTGCTCAATATCTTGAGACCCTTTCCTTGACAGACATCAAACTTGGTGCACTGTTACATTGTAAGGAATAGATGAACCCTATTGATTTGGGTTCAAAGGGTCAAGGATCAAACTGGACATAGTAATATATTTTCTCTTCTATATTTTGAGAATTGTTTGTTTGATTGACACCAAATTTGATACACTAATACATCTGAAGGAGTAGATGACCCCTATTGATTTTGGTTCACATGGTCAAAGGTCAGTCTACTCTGGACATAGAAAGATATTGTGATTTGTCTGCTGAGTACCTTGAATTGTTTTGGCACTACTAGCAAATAAGTGATACAGGAGTAGTATATATATCCCTTTTCAGTTTTGCATCTTGGGTGGGGTGGGGGGCATATATGTTTCAGAAACATTTCTTGTTTTAATAAGTATTTATTGTAAATAATAAATGCATATCTTTAGACTACATGTTTATTAAGCTGATAGGATCTTCAGCCTAGGTGTCATGAGTTATTCCCCTTTGGTCATGTATTGTTGAATGGTCAGCAATTTAGTTTCTGTATTTCTTTTATTCTGATATATTTTGGAGTTATGAGCCATCCTGAATAAATTGTTGGTTGTTTAACTTCAAAATGATGTTTCCCTTTCTTGTGACAAGAAACAGTTCAATTTGTTACAATATTTGTGGTGTTTCAACTAACATCCAAGACAAAATTAGGATAGGTAAGTAAGAAATGATTCAATTTTTTCTAATTATCTCTGATGTAAGCACAAGTGTCAAATTTGAAACAATTTTGTGAGATAGAGGCTATACATTTTGGTAGGTTAGGTTACTGGAAACATGGGGTTTTTACTTTAGGTGTAAGGTCTTGTGAATAAGATTAAAGTGACAAAGTAAATAGTAAAGAGAACTGTATAGATATGGCATTTGAAAATGCTGTATTTTCTCATAGGTCACTGTAGAGCAGGCATTGTTTTAAATATTCTTCAATTATTCAACTGTCTTTCATTCAATGTAAATCTGACATGTTTTCAATTTTCAGGAGAAGAAAAAATGGTTTTGGTGCTCATTTTTTGGGAGTATTTTGTGGATTGCTATTTTTGCATATTTGATGAACTGGTGGACAAATACATTGGGCAAAACAATAGGCTTAACAGATGAGGTATATATACCCTGGTAGTATTGCATGAAAATTTCACTGTGCTCATATACTTGCATTATATCAAAATCATTTTATTAGCTTATTTATTATTAGGAATATGGAACCATTGAAATAAGATTTTCCTTATGTCTGATTAATATAGGCTTTTTGCAATACATGTACTTTGTTTTCTAAGACACTAGTAGCATGAAATATATTCTGTAGCAGTTAGTTTGAAGGTCAAGTTTACCACTACAGCAAAAATAATTATATTATACTTAATGTTGAATTAGATCAATTAGCATGCATCGTTACAAAACTGAAGCCATATGGAAAAGGAATGATCCTATTGGCTGTTGTAGAATATTCTGTGGTTTATTCAGTTGTGAATTTTCATTGACTTACAATTTTTTTCATTTCCTTGATATGAAGAGTTCTTATATAATAGGTTTAGATTTTGTAATGTAGTAATACTACCAAGTTGTTTACATTGGCCTGGGTAGCTCAGTGGAACACACCATGTAAAGGTCCCAGTTTTGATATTCCATTTTCCCAAGATTTTTTTCTCCTTTAATACAGTAATGCCCATTTATACAGTAGAGCTGAACATAAAATTTTACTTGAAACAACCAGAACTATCAAAATTTGCTAACTCTGAAACAGACATGGTAACATATCCAATTTTTTTTTGTAGAAACAAGATAGAATACAAGTGAATTGTTCATGAAATTTCAAGAAAAATTATTTATTATTGAGAAATGTCACGTATGTCCTTAACTAGTGCTGGTGTATACCGGTCCTACCCTATGTAAAAGAATTGTTAAAAGTGGTATCTATATAAGCAAATTGAAATTCTAAATTTTTTTTGCAGAAATGTGCTTTGGTCAGTCTAACCTGATCACTTTCAGATTTGTAATCTGTATGCATATTGATGCTTTTTCTTTTTCTCTTTTAAATATCATTAGCAGTAGGGTAATGTGAATTATATCTTCCAGATAATGGGACTGACCATTTTGGCAGCAGGAACCAGTATCCCTGACCTGATTACAAGTGTGATTGTGGCCAAGAAAGGCTTTGGAGATATGGCAGTCTCTAGTTCTGTGGGAAGCAATATCTTTGACATCACTGTTGGGTAACTTTATTTACATGTATGAAACCTATAGACATAAAAAAAATTTTTTTTTAATAATCTTATATACACCGATTTTTAAAATTGTATTTACCTCATCTATAAAAAGTATGCATACAGGATATCCTTCTGTGATGTGTGGTATTCTGCACCACAAATAAGCACTTACCTTATTAACCTTTAGGGAATGAAAGATATAGATAGATGTGTGTGTTTATGTATATGTATATATATATATAAGGAATGAAGATATATATATATATATATATAAGGAATGAAGATATATATATATATATATATATATATATATATATATATAAGAGGAATGAAGCTAATTTTGACCTATGTTATACAAAATAATGTAACTTGGTGCAGTTTACACTTTATAATCTGTGAAGCGGATTATAATAAGCATAAACTGCACCAAGTTACGTTATATCGTATAACATAGGTCAAAATTAACTTCATTCCTCAAGAAACCAAGGAAATGACAGCACCAATACCTATAAAATTCTTAATGAAATTATGGGAGGGTAGTCTTGAGAAAATTGTGCAACAAAAAACTCAGGTTGAGGAGATATTTATTTCAGTTGGTCATCCTTAGGCAACAACAAACAAACTACTACTTTTTATATGTCCATCTTTAGACTGCCCATCCTTCCATCTATCTGTGTGTTTGTTTGTGGTTTTCTGTTTTATTTTCATTTCTCTGTTACATATCAAGCTGATACTTGCTATGTAGCTTATTTGTGGGTCATACTAGATTGTGTTGCAATTCTATATGGAGGGTACATATTTATCCGACTAACTCCTCCCACAGTTTTCAAGTGAGAATCTTCTTATTTTACAGAGTGTTTGTATGGATATTGAAGATGTGCATGTGGCTGGGATTTTGATTTTCATGAATTTTTGAATTTCGTCAATTTTGAGGAAAACATGATTTGACCTTTTAATAAGCGAGGAGCTTCTTATTTTACAGAGTGTTTTGTATGGATGTTGAAGATGTGCAAATGTCAAGTATTTTGATTTTTTCAATTTTTGTGAAAATTACACATTGTAGAACTTAATCAGTTTTGAGGAAATATTATAAAGTGAGTGCATAGTTTGTCCTTTTAAACTCCTCTCACAATTTGTTTGGGTAATGAAGATGTGCAAGCGGAAAGGATTTTTATATTCAATTTTTGAGAAAATTACTTTGTTGAATTTAGTTAGTTTTGAAGAAATATTATAAATTGAGTGCATGGTATGTCCTTTTAAAGTTTTAAAGCTAGGGTCTTTGTAAACAACTTGAAGAGTGTGTATTGCAAGGATTTTGATTTTCAGCATTTGGATGTCTTGTTGAAGGAGGTTTAAAAGGGTATGAGAACCCAAGAAATTCATAATAAGAGAAGAGCATTACATTTATATAATATTGAGCTGATGTAAAAAGATTTGGCATAAACTCCTGCAAAAATACATTTTATTGTTATATTAAAAAATTCAATTTTCATTGATCCAGAAATTTATAGGTTAAACCATGCATCAAATAAGCTACCCTGAATAGATAGGATTTGCTGACCTTTCTTTATTCATATAATACAGAACAAAGTATGTCACAACATGGTTATCTATAATACTACTTTAAGTAAAATTCTACAACTTCTGAATTTTTTTCCATGTCAGCTAATTAATATCACAAACATCTTAAATTAAAACACCCTATGTGACCTTCTCACAAGCATATTATATATCATTTACAGTACTCTTGCTAATTTTAGTCTTAACTTTTAACCCCTGTGTAATTAAAAAGCACCTGTATGTAGCATCAGATTTTTAAACAATAAAATTTCAGTGATCTACATAAATGTAATATAAGCATCCAAACTGAATATCGGGTATATAGGCAAACAGATTTTATCTAAGAATAAATTGTGGCCTTTTATAGAAGAATCTAACCTAAGGGTACATGAGAATGAAATGTGATATTTAAGCTGACCATTGTATTCCATGTGTTTGTAATATTTCAGCCTGCCTATCCCATGGTTACTCTACTGGGCAGCCTTTCAGGAGCCAATCAGTGTAGACAGTTCAGGAATGGTGTGCTCTATTGTTCTTCTGTTCCTTATGTTGATTGCAGTCATCATGGCGATAGCTATCAGCAAGTGGAGAATGAATAAGGCCCTTGGCTTTTCCATGCTGATCTTGTATGTTGTGTTTTTAGTTCTGAGTGTCCTGCTGTCCCTGAAAATCATAGTTTGTCCTGTGGAAATTTAAAGAATCTTCATAGTTTTAAGTTATGAAAGTATACTGTACAAATATGAATTCATGTTAAACTATTTTGATATGTATTGTTTTATGTATGATTTATTGAGTGTTTCAACTGAAAGTGGTAAATAACAATTATTTGTCACAACTGTTTAACACTGTAACAAATTTTGGTGGTTGTTTAATATACAAGGAATTTGACCAACATACTAAGGATGCAAGGTTGACAAACAATAAATGGGTCAGAATAAAACATCAGAACCATAATCTCTATTGAATCTGAATTTAAATTCATTCATTTTAATATTCTACATTTTGTGGTAGTAGAGACATACAATAACAGGATTTTTTAGTAGAGTTGATGGACACCTGACCGTGTTATATGTTCCATTTGTAATTCTGTGAAAAGATTGCTTTTTCTGTGGATGATTTTTGTTTTTAGTACATTTATTATTGTACTACTGGTATCTTATTAAACCATTTATTTTTTGAAGAATGACCATTCTCCTGATTTTCAGATGTAGTTCAATGTCCAGACTCATGCAAGCAATTCAATAATATTCAAGGCTGGAACAGAGACATAATATTGGGAAATCCTTGTCACATTTAAGAGTATCTGAGTTTAGGATGTGTTATCATGAACATTTAACTTTTTTTTTTTTTTTTTTTTTTTTTTACACAAAATGAGTGAGAAGTCTTGCTAATTGACTTTGTTTTGATCCATGCAGAAGAAACCTTTGTGTTAATTGTGCTAGTCATTCAACATAACCAATTTTATCAGCATATTTTACATTTTACACCCCAACATAACAGAGGATTCCATAATTTATTTATTCTTATTATACTCTTTATTTGATATTATTTACTCTTATTTCTGTCAGATGTTTTCTTACCACAGTCAAATTCTGTCTGTTCATTTGTGAATTTCCTGTTGAGATATTTTGCAGATCAATAAATTTACTTTGTAATTCTCTTAATGCTCTTAACAAAAAGTAAACTGTTTTAGTTTTAATTAATACATGCAAAACCATACTCCCTGAAATTTTTAGATGTGTCCTAAGTTTTGAATACATATATATATTGACGTTTTCTTTTTATTATTATTGCTATGAAGGTTTAAACAATTAAAAACAATTTAATGAATGAAAATATGATTTAGCCTTTTTAGCAAAATATTGCAATTTCATCATAAAATCATTACGAAAAAATTAAAACCCTGCAAAATTCAGGCTCTCAATCTACAGATAGGCAAGTCTAATGCTTTAATCCACTGATTTAACTAGATAGGTAAAAATATCTAAAGTGATAAGGAATATATTACTGATGTTTATTGATGTATTTCCTTTTGAAGCATTGTGACAATTTGTTATTCATCCTTAAAGGTTCCATTCAGCTCTCTGGGACAAATGTCAGGAGACCTATTGTCATGACCTTGCGTGTGTGCATCACACTTTAGGGAAAAACATTAACGTTGACTATATCTTTTAAACCAAGGATGGTAGGGCTTTAATATTTCACATACAGATGCCTCATGACCAGACGTTTCATTGGTACTTAGACTTGTGACCTAGTGATCTTGACTTTTGACTTGCACATATTTTCAAAAACTTTAACCTTGGCTATATTTTTTGAACCAATGAAGGACGGGGTTTTAATATTTCACAAATACATTCCTCATAACCAACCCTTTCTTTTGGTACCAAGATTTTTTACTTAGAGACCTTGACCTTGGACTTTGACCTATTTTTCTAAAACTTTAATCTTGAATATATCTTTTGAACCAAGGAGGATAGGGCTTTGATATTTTACATATTGATTCCTCATGACCAGGTCTTTCATTTGGTACCAAGTCATTTGACCTAGTGACCTTGGACTTCAACCTACTTTTCAAAAACTTTAACTGATAGGGTATGTAGAGTTATGTTTCCTGGCAAGCTATGTTGACTTATGACAATTCTTGTTAAAGTTTTAATGCACATGTGATAGTTTATAAATCCTACGCTTTTGTTATTTTACTAAGATGAACACAATACAGTTTTGCTTTCTATAAAATGTAAAGTGTCTTAAAGTAGTCTTGATTAGATAAGACAATGAATGTTAGGGAAATCAATGCATTGTGTTATTAAATCATAAATTAACACTTTTTGTTCTTTGATATGCCATATAACTTTGCTGGCCAAAGTTAATGACATATCATTGACACTGAACACTCCTTGAAGCTAAAGGATCAGTATTTGTGTATTTTCATAATTAGATGACGACTCTAATGTAACTGGGTCAGAGTGGTGTCATTTTTTACTTGAATGCACTACAAGAATATTCCATTTTGGTTTTTCTTGTTTCATAATGTTGAAAATATCAGCATTCTTTTATGTTATACTGCCATTCTCTTCAATGATTGCTGAGGAGTTGCAGCTAAAGTAAAATCTGACTAATGAATCAACTGGGACTGTATTTATTTAGTTAATGACAGAATTACTGTTGTCCAAATTTAGCATTCAATAACTGTAATAGTATTACTGAAAGCTATTGGTATGGATTTCTTAGAAATTTGCAGACTTAAAGACATTTTTGTCTACTTGTGAAAAATTGATAGTGCAACATTTGATATTCAGATATATTTGGATTATACCTCAAAGGTTACGAGTCTGTGTTACAAAAGTGCTTTATTTCAATCATTTTATGGAGACATCTTGATGCTCACGACGAAGCCTGGATGGTTATTCAAAACTATTTGAAAAGGGCGGATAGTCAATCAGTGTGTTTTCCAATGGCTAATAGCTAATTTTCTTGTGAACTTTATATAGTGTCAAGTTTCAGAGATATACAATAATTAAATATGATCTGTTAAAGCTGAAATTTTATGCATTTAGTTGCACCTGTCATATTGGTAGGAGGGCAGTGATTGCTTGTCCAAAATTGTACCCCAAGGGCTTTAGCCAAGGGACTGAAAATTGTCCTCATTCACATTTGATAGCTGCTTTATTGATAGGGATTTTTATTAGATTCCCAGTGACATATTGCAAGAAGGCACTGTACCTGCCAGATGTTTACTGGTGAAATCAATGATAGTGCAACAACAGTTATTATTTGTTTATGTTTACCAGTCTTGTGTTTTGAGAGTACTTTTATTTCATTAAAACATTTGTGATACTCAAGATTGATACTCACAACTATCATATGAACATTAAATAGCATCCAATTTCCTGGAGGTCTCATTCTTTGTTTCTCAAGAATGAATAACCTTTGACAGTTATTCGCAGTACATGTAATAGTATTTGCTGTATATACATATTTAACCATAATATTTAAAGCTACTAAAATTATAGAAATGTGTAAAAGATGTCATTTTACTTATCCTGTCTTCCATAAGTTACACTATATAAAAAAAGAAGTGAAAGAATATTGACTATTAGATGAAATGAACCTGTCAAACTTTTCTGTTTGTCTCTTGTATGTGTAGTCTTCCCTTATTTTTATGTGTCAGGCAGATTAAATTTTGTTTTTTCCATATCATATTATACATTATTTTTTTCTTTTCATAATTAAAATGTCTGTTCTCAGCAGTTTACCCATACTTGCTGCTTTCCATCTGCAAAATATTCCCGAACTTGTTAGCTGTCACCCAAAGCGAAGCTCTATGTTGAATCACATATGTTTTGTCATCTGTTAACTTTTTATGTTTTTGATTTTATCTTCTAGAACTGCTGAGCCCTTATCAGTTATACTTGGCATAGGGTTAAGGAGATTACAAATTTGCTTAAAGGAAGGGTTACATGTCCTCCTGTGAAGGGATGACTAAAGAGAGATGAATATACAACTGTCTCGTAGACCTCAAGAATAGTGTTTTAGGTCACTCTTCTGTCTGTTAAGATTTATGGTGAATTGAAAACTACCTGTCAAATAATGGTGTGAATCAAATTTTGTCACAAAGGGACCTGCATCCACTGTCAGGAGAAATGTTTGACAAACACTTTTTTATCATCATAATTACATTTTATACTAAATTTTTATAGTAAAAGAATGTACAAAAGGAGGGTGAAAAAAGATTTGTGCAAGTAAAAAAGTGCACAGGAGCTAGAGATCATCGGATGGAAAAGGAGGACATTCTATATTTAGTATGTTGTATGAAAGGCATGAAATTAGATACCAACAAGAATATTCCAAAGACAGAAACAGTTTGAACATCTTGCTTCTCTGGGGAAGGGGGACAGCATAAGTTGTAATAATTTGAATTTTGCATACATTGGCCTCCATCATTTGCACATTTTTGTTGAAAGATCTGATCTCATTGGATATTGGCAACTTTAAAGTGGTGTTAACTGTTTTAGTGATATAATTTTTCTGTTGTAGTATTATTAAATACCTAGTTGTATTAGATATTTTTTTTTACCCATAAATCTATTTATCCATCAACCACTGTTTACAAGCATACATTCAGGGTAAGCTTATTCCACTATAACAAATGGTCCTCATTTTCCATTTAAACAAAAATGTCTTTGAATGCAAAATTTTGAAGAAGAAATCTTTTCTTTAAAAAAAACCAAAAACATGTACTTAATGTTCAAATATTATTTCAGACCTGTGGGATTGCACATTTTAGAACTTTTTTTTACAATTCCATGTATGTAACTGATGCAGGGTGACATTGATTACAATGGGCAAATTCTATGTACTTGCCTGTACTCATGTGATGCACTCATGCCAGAAAGTTTAAAGTCCGTTTTCTATTTGTTAGTAATTGTGAAATGTCAACAAACATTGTTGGTAAACTTTTTAGAGTGTGTCATTACCAGTATCAGACTGTTCTTTGAACTAGGATAGAATTAATGTGCTATATATGTGAAGTTCATGAGGTATTCACAGATAATTTACATGTATATGACTATAACATGTATATGATGTTTGCTAGTATTTTTGCTCATGTCTGTGTACTTATTTAGATCAACTGTTTTTGTTTGACTGTTGAAGTTGTTTATTTTAAAGTTTTCCTATTTGATGTTAATTGTTTTTACATTGAAGCCTCCGTCCTTTTTCAAAATAAAATTTTAAATTTGATTTTGTGGTTTGATAATTTTTTATACATCTTTCTATGACGGAAGTGTTTTGTTGTGGCGATCATATCCGTTCATCTGTTCTGCTTCATTTCTGGCTCATAACTTAAATACTATGAGACCTAGAATCCAACTTTGTCAGATGATGCATCTTAGGTAGAGGGTGGGTCACACTTTAAAGTTAGGTCACTGTGACATTTAATTAAGATGATATAGCCAAATATGTGAAAATTCTGTATGACTCGTAACTGGACAATTATTTGGTCTAGAATCATCAAACATAGTCAGTTAATGCATCTTAGGAAGGTGTATTGCACCCTAAATCAAGGTCACTTTGACCTATAATTAAGATGATGTGGCATAATTCTTGTTTGTGTTTCTGTAGATTTGAGTCAAAGAGAATCCATAAACTTTGTCAGTTTGTGCATCTGCAGAGAAATGTAAATTGCCTTTGAAAATCAGGGTATTAAAACTTTTAAAATGGTATTTAACAAGAATACCATAAACAGTACATAATATGCCTGTGAGAAGGTTATATAGGGTGTAATTTTTTTGTGACATTGATCTGCAAACATAGCAACAAGGTTTTCCTACTAAGTGACACTTTGACCTCTGACCTTGAAGAACAAAAGACATCCTCCACTTGGCATGAGGTGTATGTGTACTAAGTTTGATGGTCCTAGTCCCATTAGTTAAATCTGTATACTGTCTACATGGCTTTCTTATTAACTGATTTGACCTTGAAAAACAATAGGCATCTTCTCATCGTGGTGATCAAATGCATCATGTTGTAAGATCTGGAGCTTGTGGTTCATTTTGCATTTTGCTTACAAGATACAGACAGATGGACAATGCCAATGAAGTGATATATGTCAACTTACAGCCTTGACCTTTTAACTTGAAAAAGAAAAGTATGTGTACCAAGTTTGACAGTCTTAGCCCAAATGGTTGTCTGTATCCTGCCTACAAGGTTTTTCTACTACACTATGAGGAAGAGTTTATTTTTTTCACAAGGCAGTAAGGTTTCTTGGTCAGTTTGCCTGGAAAACAAAATTCAGACACTGGCACCTTTATATCTTGCTTTCCTTTAAAGATCAAAGAGTTGCTTGCAGACTTCAAGGAAATTGATGGGCCATGGGAGCCAATTGTTGAGTGTGAGATTATTTAGCACTTGCTGTAGTCCTGTCATTGCTAAAAAAGCAGAAAAATATGGAGGTTTTGATAAAAGTGTGATCCAACTCCATCATCCAAAAAAAATAGGACAAACACAGGCTCAAGACACAGTATTAAGACAAGTAAAGGAGTTGGCTAGGAATGAAGTAACCAAGGCCAAGAAGGAACATAAATTATTGAGTGATACAGTTATGGATAAGAACTCATCAGAAGCTGCATGTTGAAAACAGTGTATTATACCACTGGGCACAGATAGAACAGGAGCAACATGTTCAGCAGAAATGTTTACTCGAGGCTCTCAAACATAGTTTATGAGGAACTGAACAATTAGATGGATCATGTGGAGCAGTTTGTGTTTTTGAAAAAGACAGATTTTATTGGTCAAATATGGTTAAGAACATAGCCCACTATGCCAGGAATATGTGCATGTGTTTGAAGGATCATCACCAAGTGGGAGATGGAGACAGAACTGCAGTTAATCCATTCAACATAAGCCATTAAAGCTCATCTCCATGAATTATGTACACTTTCAACCTTTGAAGGGAGGGTATGAATACATACTGGTGGTGATCAACCAATTTACTTGCTTTGCCTATCTGACCCGCAATAAATTGGGCAGGCAGATTAGCTTTTCAATTTTATTTTAACATTTGGATTTCTTGACCAGATCCACTATGACCAAGGTTGGGAAATTGAGAGCGAGTTGTTCAATCAGTTGCAGAACCAATGTGGGATCATTACTCAAGGACCACACCATATAATCCTGCCAGTAACATTGCAAACAGATGAACTGCACAATCTTAAGGATGTTATGTACACTTGACAAGGATAGTAAGGCAGACTGGAAGGGTCACATTAACAGGTTAGTGCATGCATAACTCTGCACCAGAAATGAAACCCATCTCACTTCTTTGCACTCTTTATTGTGCATTCCTGCTCACTTTTATATACCTCATGCATATCCCTTGTTTAGGTAGAAACATTTTTCCTGTCATCCTCCTGCACAATATCAAGCAAAACATCTACTGATAGTCTGGTAGACTGTTCAAATCATGACTGTAAATGGTGACTGAAGTTGAGAAGTGCTGAGTGGGTGACCATGTCCTTAGAAACCTGAGTGTATGAAAGGGGCCTGGTAAATAGTGCTCTCTTTGAAAGGACAAGGTTCATGTGACCAAGTGGCATTTGTCTGGCAATGTACTGCACTGTAACCTTTTATTTCATTGCAAGCATTTGCCCCTGGAGACAAAACCCTACTACACAATTATAATCAAATTGGAGAGGAATCTTTTATGTTGTCTGGAATTTGCTTTTCAATGTAGTTACATGTTAGCTTGAATGTCAAGGACAGCATTTATTTCTTAGGAGAATTTTTGACATTGTGTTTCTTTCGGGTTTATTAACTTTTACAAGTTTAGATGTTTGATGCTAGAATCTGCATTTTCATGCTATTTCTTTGTATGTGCCACGTTTCAATAAATTCAATAAAAAGAATGTGCACATCCATATTTTTTAGAGGGGGGGTGGGGGTGGTACCATTCCAGCCATGTTGCATATACAATCCTCTTGTTCTCCCAGCATAGAATTGCCATATTTCATACTTATATATAGAAAACACCAATTTAGATTTCCATTGCACATGTATATTTTCATTACACTATATGTAACAAATATATAATCTCTGTATACCAATGTAAAATGGTGATGAGATTTGAATAAATGTACTCAAAGAGTCAATGCTCATATAATTTCTCAAAGCTCTTTAATTATTTTTAATTAATGCAAGTAAAGCATGGTCTGAACATGACTTTACAGAGACCTCTGAATATCCTGTTGCAACTGAAGATGGATATGTAACGACATCAGAGAAATTTTCTCTCCATATTTTCGTATGATAATATTGAACATTTATCAGTAAACACCTATACATATCATACCACAATAAATCTGACAAAACACTTCCTATTTAGACTCTTCAGGTACCCTGAATTTAAACAACTACTTCACTGACTGAACTTGATGTCACAATTAAATGAATATTGATGAAATTATGAGTTTTTGTGATTAAACAGCAAGAAGTGAAGTGCTTGATTGATATAATATGGTACTATTCATTGACCTTGACCTTAGAATAAAAAAAAAATCAGTCTGATAATCAATCTCTGCCAATCTGCAACCTTTATGGCAAGTGTGAAAGCTACACAGCAATTTCATAGCAAAACCTCTTGCAAAATGAAAAACATGGACAGCAAAGTGGAACTAACAAACAGATAGGAAATCCATAATCCCCTCTAATTTCACTGGTCGGGACTAAGAGAAAGTAAGTAAAAAACAAAATAATGATGAATTTGCAAAATATATTTCATGGGTAAATGGATCTCTCAGTTATAACATATATTGCTAATAACCTTTCAGAATGTTTGATTTTAAAAAATGGTACATAACAATATATGTCATATACATTTTAACAGTATTCCAAAGTAATATACATAATATACATATATATCAATAGTACTCCCACGGAATATATGCAATATACATATCAATAGTATTCTCAAAGATTGTACGTAATACTTATTTCAACAGTATCTTCTAGGAATGATTTTGTGGCATTCCCCATTTGAAAATTACTGTAATAAATATTTGACATAAATAGTTTCAAAAAAGGTTATATTCCACATTTTAAAATATCACAGATAAACTCCTGAATAAGTACAAAGTCCTGGTGCTATGAGGACCACCACAGTACTGTTAGTACAGTGTGGGATTTTAAGTCTACATTCATATACCCTACTGTAGGATCTCTTAGTGCCATCACAATATCCTGACTAGATCTGAAAATAAATACAGTTTATTACTGATCTGTGATAACCAACTTATGTAACAACAGAAAATGCTCACACTCAAGGATAATCCCTGAAGTTTATTTATGTGCAGTTTTGATATCTATCACATCTTACTATACCAGCCTTTCACATGGAATACTTCAAAGTATTACTTATGTATCTACTAAAGTACAGAAAAATCTGGGGAGAAAATCTCACCTGTTCAATAGTACACAGACAATAGCTTTATCTTGTCTTACAAAGCCAACAGTGTGAACATCTTTAGGAAGGCTGTTACTGGGCACTAGTTCAATTCTATGTGATCCAGGTGTGATAAACTTGCTGTTCACAGCACATATAAAAAATAAAAACAATTTCATATAAGACTTTAAATGCTTCTGCATAACAATTTGGAATGACAAGCTAACTTATGTGTATCTATCAGATTTATTTTCCAGCCAAAAATTTTCCTTTCCTGCTCCTTTTACATGGATGAGAACAAATTTTTAGAAATTTAAAACAACAAAATTACATGTCTTACACAACAACATTTAAACACTTCTTTTGCAATATATAGGAATATAAAGCATACACATTAAGAATAATCAGCTTACAAAATCTATTTAATAGATGGTCATCTTAGAAGAACATATAATATTAATTACAAGTGTTGTGTGTAAATGGTGTACGTGCACATCTTTAAAACTGGGAGAACTAGACTTTATCATGGTAAAAAAGGCTATTGAATTCTTTTAATTCTAGTTATAAACAATCCTCTTTTGCAAGCCCAATGTAATTTGATAAATATCTTATTAGGCCTTTTAAATAATTTCTAGCCCAACATAAGTTAGACCAGAAGTGCTTATAGAGTAAATAACATGGCTGCATATACATGTATGTGAACGTTTGTTAAAATGATAAAACTTGTCATTACTGTTTGAGCACTGTAAAAGGGCATGTCACTTTCTTATTTGTTATGTAGTAGCTTTTTGACACCTGCCTGAATGAAGTCAGATGAAATAAGAACTATTTTTTGACAACACTAGTATTTTTATTTGAAGAATTTCATAGTAAACTACAGAAATTCAAACACTCCTCTTTTGTAGTTTTGGAAGCTAAATTATAATACCTAAAATGTCCCAGTGCATAAAACATAGGCTGCTTGTAGAATTCATCCATCTTGGAATTGATAATAATTGGACTGTCTACAAAGTTCTTCACCCAGTTTGGCCCACCCTCCATATCCAAGGCAATGTTCCAGTCTGTCCAGCCACTGACAAAGTTGTTCAGATCCTACAAGGCAAATATCTAGACATTTATTGCATTTTCATAATATGAACTATATATAGAGCCCTGCCCTAACATTAAAAACTCCCTGACCCAGAGACATGAATGGTTAAGACTTTTCTAATAAATATTATGATATACCAAGTAATGTGTAATACAAGAGTACTTGATACTGACCCAAGTGACCTAGTTTCTGAGAATCTAGAAAAGATGTTCTATTTTTAGAACACTGATTGAGAGAGTACAGTTGAAAGGTGATGAAATAAACCATTTACTTTCCAGAAATACAATTCTTTGGGATATTCATTTAGTATAAATAAACTAACTTTGTGAAAACAAGCACTCTGCAGAATTATATTGGCTACATTACTGGGGACAGGACTTAACAGCTGATTTTGACAGCACTATCTATGAACAGGCTTATTCTCATATATACATATTTGGTTCAGCAGTGAACAAAGTACAGTTTTATGAACTTCGATTACTTTGGTTAGTATTTTTCATAGATATATTTTTACTGTAGATAATTTTAAAGAAATGTTAAATCTTGCAATTGTGTAACTGATTTTTGCTGAATTTTTGGTAATTTTTTTATTATTATTTTTTTTATTATTACAAGGCATTTATATAGCGCATTATCTAACATTATAAATATTACTCTAAGCGCTTTACAACATACACAATTAATATATCGCCAAACATACATACAACATAGAGAAATTAAGAAAAGGACTAAATGGGGTATTTTAAATTAATTTTCACCAATTGTTTAAAGCAATACGAGTTGTTGCAACCAGTAAGAAGTTTTTGTAATGTAAATTTAAGTCTACACCCTTTTACTCAATGATGAAAATGACAATGAAGATGAAATAACAAAGTTTCACTCCCTGCAACATAGCTTTTTATAAAAAAGAAATATTAATTATTTGTCTTGCAAAACAATATTTGCAAGATGTAAGCACAGTATGCAAGTGATTTTAAGTCAAAAACAGGGAAAAGAAGTTCTGTGCATGCACAAACAGTTGACAACATTGAAATGGATATCATGAAAACATTGTCTACATTAACTGATTCAGCACAAAAAAGACAGAAGAAGAAGCCATTTAATGCTAAATCAGTATAGAATTTGAAAAAAAAGAAAGATAAAAACAATTAAAGGTTCTTTTCTACAACTTTAAAATCCTAAATTGGGGGAGTGGAAAAGGGATCAGTCATCCTCTTTCACTGCATAAGTGAAAGGACATTATAACAAATCATTACAATTATCAACAAGAAGCATTGTGAAACACCAATGCCCTTGTAAGACAGCAAATTAATTCTTGTACCCATAAAAAGGTCTTGCCTCGAAGAAAATACATGTGAAATATGAAAGCCCTATCACTATCCATTCAAAGTTTTAAAATAGTTACTGCCTAAATTACAGTTTTTCAAAAGCAGGTCAAACTCCAAGGTCATGAGATCAAAAACTTTGGTACTAAAGTTTTTTGGTATTTGTCACAAAGAATACACAAGTGAAATATGAAAGCCCTATTACCATTCATTCAAACATTATGGCCAAGGTCAATGTTTTTATAGACAAACAGACAGATGGACAGACAAATACATGTACTATATGCCCCCAAATCTCCAATTACTGGAGCATGAAAATGCGTATGTGTAGGAGGTTTGTGTGTGTGTGTGGGGGGGGATCAGCCGATTTATCTTACTTTGCATGTAGAAATAATGGAAAATGAAGGTTTTCAAAAAAGGGTAGGAATATCCCTTCCTGGTTCTATGTTATTGCTATACACTTACTAGTAATTTGGTTGTTTGAAATCCAGGAGTAAAGAAAATTTTTAAAGACACAAATGCCCACCCTAGCAACAGAACCTCCCCAGCCAGGAGCCATGAATTTCCCAATTTTTGTGAGGAATCTTTATCATGACCATACAGAGTTTGTCTGCTAGCTGTCCTCAATCAAAAAAGACTTTTAAAGATTGCACAATTTTTTAAGGTTTTGACTCAGGCTTCCTCGGTGCAGTGACCATGAAATTCAAAATGATGGTTCCTTAATCCTAAAGATGTTCCATACCTTTGATGAAAATGGTCATGTGCTTTCAAAGAAAAAGTTGACTATGTGCAAATGTCAATACACAACAATGATGACAGACAACTAACAATTGCAGTAGGTCACTTGAGTGAATCAGTTGATCTGCAACAAAATTTTTATGTTTTAGTAAATATAACTATGTACATGTAATTATTGGCTTCACTTTGGACTGCATTGTTTGTTACTATGGTGACTGATACAGGGTGATCCAAAATATCTGATCCCATTTAAAATGATAATAACTCTTCCAAATAGCATACAATTCTTTAATGTAATATTTCAAATTTTAATATATGTTATAACATTTTATACAGTACATGTCATATATTTTATTATAAGAATAATCCCGCCTCAAAATAATGCTGTTATTCAGGACATGCTCTACATGACATCCTTTTTGTTCAATCACTAGTTCAAGTTTTTTCTTAAATTATTGATCATGTTTTTGCTAATTTATTGCTAATTTAGATCCTCCAGGGTGTTTGGCTTTGGTGTATACACTTTGTCATTCAAAAATCCCCACAGAAAAATGTCCAATGTGGTGGTCAAACACAGTCCGTCCTAAGCGAAGTCAGTTTATGACCAAATGTTTTCTGTAACCATCCAAGAACTTGTCCTGATGTGTGTGGGGTAGCTCTATCTTGTTTGAAATAAATATCAGCAGTATGAATACCTCACCTGCGCAGAGCTAGAATGAATTTGTTCTTCAGAAGTTGCAAGTAACGGTCACTGTTAACAGTTTTTACCTCACCATCGATTTTGAAAAAAAATTGCTCAATGACTCCAGCAGAACTAAGATCTGCCCAGACTGTCATCTTATCATCATGCAATGGTTTCTCATTCCAGTAATGAGGTTTCTCTTTTCCCCAAACAAAACTGTTTCATTTGTTTATAGGTGAGTTTAGATTAAAGTGAGATTCATCAGTAAACCAAACAGTGTCAGCAATATCAATGTTGTTGGTCATCAACTGAGCAAATTCAATTCTCATGGCTATGTCAGATTCTTTCAAGTGTTGCATCATAGGCACTGTATAAGGAAAAAGTTTTACGTCGTACCGTAAAGTTCTGTACAAACTTCCATAGCTGGGCGTGTTCCCTAGATCCCTCAGAACACTACTCACTGACTTTTGTGGCATTTCCCTGATTAGTTCTTTAACAACTGCAACCGATTCAATGCTTCTGGTTGTCTGAGACCTTCCAGTGTTTTTCAAACGAGCATCTTCTACTGAACCGGCCTGTAAAATCTGTTCACTAACCTGTGAACCTGTAGTTTTGTAAGCTTAGTATCTGATGGACGTCTTTTTCTCATAATACAAATCACTGTTACGGGTGAATGTGTCTCAAAATATAATTGGACAACTTCTGCAGCTCTCTGATTTGATATCTCCAAGTTGAATAAACAATAACAGTTTTATGATGTCATAATGATGTCAACATTTTCCCGTATATACTTATTTATTAAAATGAAAGGTATAGCAGTTTAAAATGATATAAAAATGAAATATGTAGAATGACTATTGACAATATTATTGAAAGTCAAATTAGTATCAGATATTTTGGATCACCCTGTACCTGTATTATATCACTGAATGTTACTGTGGTGACAGATCCCTATATTATATCATTGATTGTTACTATGGTGACAGATACTTGTATTATATTATTGATTGTTACTATGGTGACAGATACTGGTATTATACCACTGATTGTTACTGTGGTGACAGATACCTATATTATATCACTGATTGTTACTATGGTGACAGATACCTGTATTATATCACTGATTGTTACTGTGGTGAGAGATACTTGTATTATATCATTGATTGTTACTATAGTGACAGATACCTGTATTATATCTTTGATTGTTGCTATGATGACAGATACCTATATTATGTCATTGATTGTTACTGTGGTGACAGATACCTATATTTTATCATTGATTGTTACTGTGGTGACAGATACCTATATTTTATCATTGATTGTTACTATGGTGACAGATACCTATATTTTATCTATTGATTGTTACAGTGGTGACAGATACCTATATTTTGTCATTGATTGTTACTATGGTGACAGATACCTATATTTTATCGTTGATTGTTACTATGGTGACAGATACCTATATTTTATCATTGATTGTTACTGTGGTGACAAATACCTGTATTATATCATGAGCATAGTCTTCTCCTCTTTTCCAGCTCCCCAGATCTACTTTGGGAACATCCCATGGCATGGCCCCAGAGCAGGCCTCTGTGGCCAAGATAAATTTCTCTGGAAACTTTTTATGGGTACTTGAGAGAGCCACGGTGGGGGTTATAAAATCCTGATACCAGTGGACAGCTATTCCTGCCACGTACTTCCTGGCCTCCTGACTGCTGAAAACCTAGTACAAATGTATATGTACTAAATAAGATGCATGTTCATTGAGAAAATTATACATACGGACCTTCCCTGTGGTAATATTACTGATATATCTACAGATCACTGCATTCATTATCACACATTTCAATACACAGTGAAACTTGTTTATTCTGGACATACTTGAAACATATAAGAAAAACAAGAGATACGGTGAGCACTGCTTACTAAGAATACCTCTCACTCACCACAATCTGCCAAACCCAAAGAGATTTTTTTTTACCTTTTGACCCAAAAATCAGTAGGGTTCATTTTCAACCCATGGGTAGTCCATATGTGTGATAATGTGACTCTAGATGAAAAGAATAACACATGAGAGCCCATAAACCATTTTGCTATTTCAATGTCCATTACACTTGAGCTATGACCTTTTAACCCAAAAATCAATAGGGATCATCTTTGTCCCATGGGTAGTCCATATGTATGTCTAGGTAAAAAGGATAACACATAGAGCCCGGAAACCATTCCAGTACCCTTGACCTTTTGATCCCAAAATCAATAGGGATCATCTTTGTCTTTTGTCCCATGGGGAGTCTGTATGTATGGTATGTTGACTCAGGTGAAAAGAATAACACTTTAGAGCCTTCCTTGGCATGTCTCTAAATTATATTCTTAAAATTATTGTCTCATTGTTAGTTTCAAACTAGTCTTTAAGTTGGACATAGTCAAATTGTATGAAAACAAATGCTCCAGGGAGGGTTAAAATGACTAATTAACAATTAACTATCCACCCCACAAGGACACACTGTCTCTGTGTCCCCTTTACAAACACCTAATTAACAAGACTGAGCTAGTCCCAGGCGTGAACTATTATCCTGGTAAGGTCCAAGCAGAAATAATTATACGCTTTAGTGATGCTGGATATAACACTACCACCACTTCAAGAAATTGAAGTGAAAAACAATGAAATATGTGTTATGGGACCAAAATTTCCTTCTCAAGACCGGACATTTGAGAGATCAAGAGTAAATTTGTTTAGTTATATATAGAAAAAAATCGGGACCGTGATTTCACTTCGAGAGATTGAAGTTTGAGCCATCGAGAGTCACCTGTATTTTGCTATTGAAGGGCATTGCCCTACATTTGAACAAACACAAATTCCCTTCACCTAAGGATGATTTTTGCCAAGTTTGGTTGAAATAGGCCTAGTGGTTCTGGAGAAAAAATAAAAAATGTGAAAAGTTTACAGACAGACGGATGGAGAACAACGGGTGATCAGAAAAGCTCACTTGAGCTTTCTGATTAGGTAAGCTAAAAAGCCCATCATAGTGTAAATATTGTACAATGTAAATAAACTCTCAAAACTTTATTATATGTATCTTTTCTCCAAATACCTTATTACTAAGGTAAAAAAAATTCTGTACATACAATTCATCACAAGGTCAAAACTAGGTATGCAAGTTTATACTTCAAAGAAAGTTCAGAAAATCTGCAAACAGATAATATGTTGATGCTACCATTAGGATGAGTGCAGGTCTGTACATCATTATGCATTTAGTTTTCCTTACAGATGTGTGGTTGCAAAGAAGATTTTTAAAAACTGGTCAAGTTTTGGCAATTTTGTCCCACCCCTAAGGCACCAGGGTTGCAAGAGTCCTGAAATTAACAATTTATGTCACTCTTGTTCAAAAGATGCTTCATACCAGTTTGAAAGGAATTGGAAGGGTCGTTATCAAGAAGTCTAAATATGTTCAATTGTTAACACATTTATAAGTTTGGTAAAGGACTACCCGCTCATTCAAAATATTAAATTAATTTCATTTTCATATAAATAGCACTAAAGAACATGTAATTTTTATGTTTTACACATATACCAAGTTTGGCCATACCCTGGAGTCAGGACCTCTACCCTGGAGATTATGAAATATACAATTTTGGTAGAGGTTTTCCTGCTCTACATCACTATGTTTAACTTTTCTTACAGATGTGCAGTTGTAAAGAAGAAATTTTTTGTAAATTGGTAAGTTTTTGCCCCATCCCTAAGGCCGCAGGAGTGCAGGAATCCTGAAATTTACAATTTATGTCGGCTTTGTCCAAAAGATGTTTCATATGAAATTTGAAAAGAAATGGAATGGTAGTTACCAAGAAGTTAAAAATGTTCAACTGTTAATGCATGACAGACGCTGACCAATTGCAATAGGTCACCTGAGTTTACTCATATTAACTCAGGTGACCTAAAAATTGTTGCAACATTTTTATTTCAAATACACATATCTAAAAACTTCATTGCTGCAACAATTTCAGGTGGAAAACCCATTCTGACAACAAGATAATTAACTTTTTGAGGCCTAAAACAATTACCTGTTCTGCCCAATATGGCAACTGTAGTCTGGAATCATCTAGAATCATTATTTTCACATCACCCAATGAATTCTGCTCTAAAATGGGTCCCAAATCTTTAATTATAAAATCCCGTTGCATTTGAGGTGTCCAGCCCATAGCTTGGAAGGAGAATTTTGTGATGAATCCATCTGTCGGTTCATTCTGTCCTGTTATACCCCAAATTGGAATACCACTTTGTGCATAAGCCTTCAAAAACCTGATAATGTAATATGTATTTAAAAATTTTATTGTATAATTTCATTCAGTATTATTTTTGCAAAGAAAAGGATATAAATTATGCATGAGCTCTACAATTAATATCAAAGGCCTGAAGGGCCACAAAGGCGTCAAGTGCAATATCATATACATTATAGGGTTCTCAATAAATTCAGAGAGCAGGTAAATTAGAGAAAGTGAGAAATGTTTGAGTGCCACAGGAGACATTTCTTCATGTTTAAGTACATAAATAAAGCATTACAATCATTTGTGAAATGTCAGCAAATTATGTTTATTTACATAAAAAGAAGCCCCATGGGGATCCGGGTTGTTAGAATAGATCCTCAGTACCCCTTGCTTGTCGTAAAAGGTGACTAAATGGGGCGGTCCTTTGGATGAGACTGCAAAAACCGAGGCCCCATGTCACAGAAGGTGTGGCACATTAAAAATCCCTCCCTGCTCAAAGGCCATGAGTGTCTAGCATAGGCCTAAATTTTGCAGCCCTTCACCAACAATGGTGACATCTCCATATGAGTGAAAGATTCTTGAGCGGGACATTAAACAATATACAATCAATCAAAAAAGAAATAAAGAAGAGAGCTTGGGCTGAAGTTGCTTATCCTAACAAGTTCATACATGTACCCTCCTCTTCTTAGATAATATCCCCTCAAGACTATTTACTTTACAAAGGTTATAATAAATAAATTGAAATTGCAGATGAAAAATGCTGAAAAGAATATAACTGCCTCAGAGTGAGACTACTTGTTTATAGAAGTTGTATCTTCTGTTCATGTATGGTTTAACAATTATACGGTATTGACTCTCTGTTTTCAATAATGTCTAACTATTCAAAAGTTCAACGTGATATGTAGCAAGATTATTGGAATTCCCAATGAATGCTACTTATCCTGGGTTTCTTTGCAAAATAACCTGTTATTTTCATCATGATGCACATGCTACTTTCATTTTGCTTAATTGAGAATCCGGATTACTGAAAACAAAACTGGAAATAATCTTTGTGTTTTGGAATAGGAACCGAACCGTGACAATACGCGATCCAATTTAGTATTTATCTGTTTCTACTGATCTGAAATTAGGATTATTGTTGAAACTATAGATATAAATGAAAACCAAATTTGAGCAGGTTATTTTTCAAGTACTTAATGATATTGTGCGACACAAATTTCACGGGAAAATCTGTTTTGTAGTAAATCCTCCGTGAATAATGAACATTTCTTGCCAAACGATCGTTATTTAACTATTGCACAAAGATACAATAACAAACAACGACATCAACAACGGAAATGGTATTGTGCCTTTCAAATATCGATTCAAAGTCTTGAATCATAAGAAACGTTCAATACCAATTGGCACTATTTGATTTCGCCATTGAGATTGGAAAGGCAGTGTAGTGGCAAAATTTTGCATGATCGCTAGAAGGCTCTCAAGCAAACTCAATGCCATAAAAATTGTAGATCACTAAGTCAGATAACATCCCAGCAAGAATAACCAAAATATACAATTTAGATCTTATATGCAAAAAATTTCAAAGTTTCACTTCCTATTTAAGACCAATAGGAACCTGTCTTTACAGACCCTGAAACATACTACTACACCTCCACAACATTCTATTTTGTTCCATGCAAATCATTCATCATTACATGCAAACTATTCATCATTTCTTGCATACCATTCAGCATTCCTTGCAAACTGTTCAGTGTTCCATGCAAACCATTTTTTACAAGAATTGTTCCATGCAAAATCAAGCCATACCACAGATATGTGCAGACCTTTCAACTCCTGCCCTAGAAACTTACAGACTGTGGAAATCATTAGAAATGTACTGACCATTCACAAGTGACGCCCCTAGTCACATACAGCCCATGCAAAACATGTTAGTCATTAAGGGATCTGGAAAAATTGGATGTAAATGGGAATCCAAGCAATGATTTTAAAATTGCACAAAGGTGAACTTTCAACAGTCAAAATCAGTGTAAAGGTCACCAGGTGAAAGATTTTGGTGTCAATGGAAAGGTCTTGTCATAAGGAATACATGGTGTAAAAGATATGACCAAGGTTAAAATTTTTTGAAAATTTCCAAAAATTAGATCAATAGTCAAGTCATAAGATCAACAAATCTGATATCATTAAAAATGTCTTCTCATAAGAAATGTACATGCTAAAATATAAAAGCAGTACCTCTTATGATTTTGAAAAATATGGCTTATATTTGAATTCTCTAAAAGTAGGTCAAAGGTCAATGTTAAGGTCACCAGGTCAAGGATCTTGGTGTTAATGGAAAGGTCTTGCCACAAGGAATACAAATATCAAATATACTACTCAAAGTTTGATAAGGATCATATTTTTCAGCACTTGTAAAACTTTCAACAAAGGTGAATGACAACCAACACAGAGTGATTTATGTTCAGAAATGTTTACTTCAAGAAATTGTGACAGAAAAATTTGGCAAACATGACATTTCATCGCATACTCCTAAGGTAAAGGGAGAGTACCCTGAAAAGCATGGTAATTTCATGATCACGGAATTGTTTAAACTCTGCACATTGCATTTCACACTGCACAAACAAGTGTCAATAGCGGGTATGGCCTCCGTTAGCTCCAATGACAGCTTGGCAACGTCGTCTCATGCTTCCAACGAGGTTTTGAATGGACGCAAGAGAGATATTGTTCCATTCTTGGATCAGAACATTTTCAAGTTCCTGGAGGGTGGCTGGTTGTACAGGACGACGTGAAATCGCTACCTGAAGCATATTCCAGACATGCTCGATAAAGTTGAGGTCTGGAGAACGAGCTGGCCAGTCCATACGAACAATTGTCTCACGTTCCAGGTACTCGTCCACCACCCTAGCACGATGTGGACGTGCATTATCGTCCATGAGGATGAAGTCAGGACCAACAGCACCAGCATATGGTCTCACGTACACATCCAGGACTTCATCCCTGTAGCGCACTCCGGTCATCGTGCCTCGCCTTAGGACATGGAGATCAGTTTGTCCAGCTCGACTGATTCCTCCCCAAATCATCAACGACCCACCACCATATCTGTCATGTTCAGCAACATTAGCGTCCTGATATCGTTCTCCTGCCCTTCTCCACACTCGTGCACGACGATCTGTGAAGTCAACACAAAACCTCGACTCGTCTGTGAAAAGTACAGGGGCCCAATCAGCAACCCTCCAATTCACATGAGCCCTGGTCCAATTCAAACGATCTTGTCTGTGTCGCTGAGTAAGAGGGATGCGAATACAGGCTCTCCGGGAACGAAGACCACCTTCATGAAGACGATTACGCACAGTTTGCGTGGAAATGTTAACTCCAGTTGCATTCAGAAGATCATTTCTAAGCGCAGTCGCCGTTGCAAACCGATGACGTCGTGCTGAAATCAAGAGAAAACAGTCATCTTGCTGCGTGGTGGACCTTTCTCTGCCGCCTCCATGTCGATGAGAAGCTGAACCATGAGCTTGATACCGGTTCCAAGCTCTGCAAACAACGCTCTGACTGACACCCAATAGCTCTGCAACGTGACGTTGTCTTGCACCATTTTCGAGCATTCCTATGCATCTGGCCAATTCTTCAATAGTCAAACGACGTCTTTGACGTTGTGGAGGCATTTTCATAGAGTAACAGTGACTTAAACGAGGTTAGATGTAAAGACAATGGCCAAATTCAAATCAACGACAAGCACTCAGAAATGTGAATAATGTGGGTACCATGCTTCACGTGCTACTCATGATCACTGCAGCATGCATTTCCCTACCTAACCTGTGTTTTGAGGCTCAAGAGGGGTCAGTCCAACACTATGATGAAATTTGCGTGTCTTATCAATTCATATATTGATTTTATAATGCAAGAACTATATGATCCTTATCAAACTTTGAGTAGTATATGAAAGCATAATAATGAAATATTTCATTTATTATTTTGATTTTGACCTTTGACACACATATATAATAAGGTTAAAAATATGGCAGATGCATATATGCAGTAGAATTAAGAATGTTACAATTGTGGCAGAGACAAGGGTAATTTAAACACCAAATCTCATCATACACAAAATTTCTTGAAGAGAACACATTTAAATGTTGTTTATTTTTCATTCTAGAGTTCATAGCCCTGCTCTAGAGTCTGAACCCCTTTCTCATGGGCCATAAATTTCACAATTTTGGTAGATACCTCCAAGTTCAATATAACTATAATACCTGGATTGTTTCCTAGATGTTATGGAGTAATGAAGAAATTCAAACTTAATCTACTCATTCTGATCCCCAAATCCAAGCGCCATGAATTTCACATTTTGGTTGAGGCTCTCATGGGATATAGCTAATGTCACTAGGTTACATCATAAAAACCTCAATTTAATGCCTACTATTTCTCAAATGGTTCTGCCAGTTAGTCACATGTAACAGCTCCTCATCTGGTGGCCCTGGAAATAATATTTCAGTAGCTGAGTGACAGTACCAAAAGGGAAGTCTCCAGAACCTTCAAATAACAGGAACCTGTGACTAGAGGAAAGGAAATCCCAACAGAAAACCACCTGTCTTCCAAGTCCAAGGGGGTTGTGTGCAGGGCCAGCTGCCCACCATATAAAAACAAAATGCTACAAAAACCTTAAACAGAAAAGCTATTGGGGGGAGGACACATGCATAGCAGGAAACTGGGAGATGGGTGGTTAACAGTTAATCAGGAAGCTGACAACTTGATAGCAGACATTCTCCATCATAAATCAAAATGCTGGAATGTGTGGACCAGAGTGGAAAAGAGGTATACATGGTTAGAGAATGGAAGGCTACTTGGGAGTCAGTGAGACAGTAGATGAACAGACAAGACAGTAGATGAACAGACAGTTTTAGTATGTATGAAAAATTCAGGAAGATCAGATGACCATCATAGTAGTGGGGTTGGCATTATAACATCATCAAGAGAGATGCATAGCAGTTTACTGAAATGGAAATCCATATGTGAAAGAATAATCAGGGCAAGATACAACTCAGCATATGCCAAACTTACCACCAGTGTTTGCTATCCCCCATTAGAGGATGCAGAGAAGGACATGATGTAGTACTTGTTATGAGTGACCAATGAAGACAAGGAAAGTACCATGGGTCAACAGGAGTAAGGAGATTGTAACAACAATGGTGAAACTAGTAACATTTTGCCAAGATAACAGTTTTACAATTGGTGGCACCATATTCATGCACAAGAACATCCACAAAGCTAAATGGAACTCTCCTCATGGTCACATCAAATATCAAACTGATCACATAATTATCAACGAGGCATGGAGAGGCAATCTGATGGAAGATATGTAGCAGACATAGAAAGTGACAAATCCTTAGTTTCTAAAGTAAGACTTGTGCTCTGCAAGACAAGGGAAAAAAGGCCAATATTCTGAAGACATGAAGACCTTATACAAAGAAACTGGCAAAAAAATCCAAACACCTAATCTTTCTGTCAGAAGACATTTTAACATACTGGAAGGAACATTTGTTCCTGCCACAACACGGGGACCTCTGTTCTTAAGGTCATATCTGAAAGACCTATGATTCTCACTTCTAAATGCTGAGCATTTGGTGAAGAAACAACCATTACCTATGTTAACATCTTAGGTATGGCACAAGTGGGGCTCAGACTCACATCCTCCTGGTTATGTCCTAGGGTTGTGATGTAATGGACTCCATCAGGAAACAGGAAAAAAGAGGAAGACCTAGAGAGACATGGAGATAAACCATGGAGAAAGAGATCAAAGTGAGAGGGTGGACATATCTGTAACGTTGGTCCCAGGACATATGATAGTGGAATACTTTGGTATTTTGTAGAAACTAGCATGTAGAGGATTAAATAAGTCTCATGCTCAGTTAACTATGCAACCAGTTTTTTTTGTTTTTGTTGCCATATGCCTTGAAGTAAAGAGGAAGATATCTATCCATAAGGCCCCAAGAAAGCAGTAACTACAAAATCCCAGTTATTTCCCCTAGAGATGTTTCTTAGAAATGTAATGAAAACAGACTGTACAGTTTCTGAGAAATAAAAAATGTTCTAAAGTTAACAGATGGACAACAATAGGTCACTTGAGTATCTCAAGAACTGTAGTTTTCGAAACTTTTGATCCAGGCTACTTAAGAAATACGATATCATTTTTTGAGTGTTATTGGGATATGACATGAAGTTGGTCATTAATTAAATCCTCAAGAAATTAAACCTTATTTCTTATATTTACATTTGTTTCGATTTGTGTTGATCTTATCAAGCTTCCATACTTGTGGAGGCAGACAATTATACAACACAAGATACAGTTCGTTAAATTTTTATCAAATACAAAATTGGGAACAATATCTAAGAGAATATGAAATATAAATATTTATGTTAGAAGGAATAAAAAAGAAACAAGTGTAAAATAAAGATAATTTAGGGAGTCAACTCAAGTTAAAGACAATAAGAGCCAAGGAAACTACATCGAGTCAGTCGGTGATGGAGAAAGGCAGTTGTAGAGAAGATTTTGAAAATTGGTGAATTTTTGGCAGGTTTTGCCCACCTCCAAGGCACAAGGTGTGCAGGAGTCCTGAAATTTACAATTTATGTCAACCTTGTCCTACAGCTGCTTCATATCATATCTGAAAAGTATTGGAATGGTAGTTATTACGAAGTTAGAAATGTTGAATTATTAATGCACGATGTATGATGACAGACGCAGACCAATTGCAATAAGTCACCTGAGTTTACTCAAGTGACCTAAAAAGTTAGAAATTTAGATGAAAACGCTAAATTAAGAAAACATTTCCAACCAAGCTGCAGAACAGTATGTTATGTTATCTAGATGAATGGTCTTCTTACTTTGTGAAATACAAGGCCCAGGCCTTGAAGTATGGCCCGCCTGGCTTGCCAATCAGGGATCCCTTCCCTGTCATGTTTTTGTTTGTTTTCATCCATGCTGGAGCACTCCAAGGACTGGCAAACAATGTTAAGTTCTTTTTGTATGTCTTCATCACAGCCTGTATGATTGGAATCTGACAAAATCCATTAACATGTGTTATATCATACAGACCATTAATCATAAGACTGTGGATTTCCTACTATATTATCATTTATCATAATTGTTTTAATTTTCAAAAAAAGTTTCTTTTCTGTAATAAGTCTCACTTCTACTGATGTTCCACTACTTAAAATAAAATTAAACCTTACGTCCTTCAGAATACAGCACTCATAATATTATATTTTGAATGGCAATTACTCCATAAATAATAATGATTTCTAAGTATTTAAAACATTTTATATGATACTGAGACTGGTTTGTTTATTACTATGTATAATATACATACTGAATAAAATTTACCCTACCTTATACTTGTAATCTTCTGTCGTTAAAGAGAATTTTGTTAAGTTAAAATCTCCATCATTATCATCATATGAATATGGATGAGTTGAAAAATCACAGCTGGCCATAGGGATTCTTCCAAGAGAATACTCAATACCTAAAAAAAAAATTTAAACTTTATTTATTTTACAACGATTAACAAATTAGCTCTACAAGTTATATTAATGCTTCTTGTCGACTCAGATTTTGGCGTGAAGGGGTCAGTGATGTGGGAGGAAACCAAAGTACCCAGAGGAAACCCACGTATCTGAGTGGGCGACCATAATACCCTCTCACATATGACCATCGATCCAAAGGATCGAACTCAGGTCGCAGCGGTGAGAAGCGAGTGTGTTAACCACTACGCTAACCAGACACCCACTCAATACCTAGAACCACCCACTCAATACCTAGAACATGCAATTTACAACAAGAAATATAATAATGTAATGCAACTTTGAAATACATCTTTAGAAACCTGCAATATTTCAAAATATTGTAAACTAATCAAAATCAATCCAATGTACAGGCACCTCTTGGTGAGTAATTTTTACCTTGCCAATTTTCAAGCATCTCAGGAATATATACTCAAATCACAGTGGAAGGCCTTCCCCAAGTAGTTTCTAAATTATCACAGTTCACTTAAAATAAGCAGTTCCTTAACCATCAACAAGTCTCACTACTATGCATGTTTCATTTGCATAAGAGCACTCATCTACCAGTTTCTTATCCTTCAGAGTTCCTTAGCAGTGTTCAGGCAGTTATTTTGGCTGAAAAATTTCAATTTGATACTTCTACAAGCCTTCATCTATGAATATTCATTTGAAATGCTTAAAAACTGCCAAGGAACTGCTTACTTTAACCTCTGACCCTATTCACTGTGCCATATATGGAATACCAAACTGCTCCTTTTTATTCACTGTGCCATACACAGAATACCAAACTGCCAATAAATTTGTGAACTGCTCAAAAACTGCCTAAATTAGCAGTTCACTTTGAGTATAGTATAATTTTTAGAGCAATTCATTGAAAATAATAAAATTCATTAATTTTTGTGCATGCACTAACTGAAGCATTGCAAAATAATATATCTGTATCACAACTTTCAGACTATCTCATTAATAAACACTTATCTGAAATATCATCCAATCTAAATCTAGTGCACATGCATCATGTTTGTGATTAATTTGACAATATTGATATGTTACAAGTCTTGATATATAAATCAAGTTGAATTTAAAAACAAAAATAAGGAAATAAGAGTGAGTCCACAATAGGAGGTCCAAAAGCAATGTATGTACATACACACGAGGTGTACTTCATCACAACCAATTAGGTTCTTGTAGTAATGGTATATCATTTCATATTTTCTCATTCATAAGAGAGTTAAAGTATTTATATATTAGACACTGAAAATTGAATGTTTGCACTGTGTATGTGATTTTGATTACACTAATCAGTATAGAATCCAAAAATATCTCTGCAACATAAATTTCAAACATTTCATTGAAATCTAAAAATGTTACTGATGAAGACATGATTTCAGATGCCAAAAATTACGATGCACACACATGATTTATCAAATTCTGTTTACACCATTAATTAGGCACTTATATCATATACATGTACCTGCAGTGGGATTTTCTTTCATTTGAGTCTTTTATCAGAACGTTATGGCTATTTTATCAGAAAGTTATCGCTATTTTAGTACCCCAAAACTGAATGAAAACCTTTGTTCACCAAGTATGAAATTCCCAGAACTTATGACAAAGGCTATGGTTACAGAGACCAAAAACAAAATGCCTCTCTATCTTTACTCTTTGGAGCATTAAAATGAAAATTTTCTTGAAATTAATTATCCAATCATTATTTGATACCCCTTGGTGAACAAATGACAGATAAAGCAAAAATGGAGATGGCGATGCATCACAATGATGTTGTAACTAGATAGAGTCACAACTCCATCCTGAGAGGATGATGAAGAGATATTAGGAATTCCTATACACAACCTTCTGTAGAATAGTAAGAAGCTAGCAAGTTCCTCTGTGCATTAGCAGACAAGGACTGGATGTTGATTCCTGCAGCATCAGTAAAGGCACCACCAAAACCAATAATGGACTGGAATGTTGTGTTCTGATTCACCAATATTTCTGTAAAATTATCAATACATGACTGTTCTGCATTCAAAACTGAGAATCAAATACAGGGTCTCTTTTGAGACTGTAGCTTTATTTATCAAAACTAACACACAAACTCACAATCAAAGTCCGAGTGACACAGTTATCATTAAATACAAAATCTGAGAATCTTGCATTTATGTGCCTATACCAAAATTCATTCCAGTCTGACAAACATAAGAAGAAAAAACACTTTATTTTCACAAACAGAAGAATTACATGTACATGAAATGAATGCTCTAACATATAGAATTGTGGATCAATAATTAATTATTATGTTTCCTGTTATTTGTCCCTATACTGTCCTTGTAATTCACCCTACTATTTTCACATAGCACACAGGTATTAACAAATGTGCACTATCACTATTTCTTTTGTGTAACTTTACTTTTTTGTCTTCTTAAAACTTTTTACATTTAATATAAATCCATTTATTCAAAAAATTAATGTGCTCATTTGTGGATTTAAACCCAGGGCAACGCACTTGCTAAGTGCTAATCCATTACACCATCACAGCTCTACAGTATTCATGAATAAATTATTCATAGGAATTAAAGTTTACTACTAAATCAAAAATATAACCATTACAGAGAAAACTTGTCCACACATTAGAGTAACACAAAAACAATGAGTTATCAGCCATATGCTCCAGTAGAATAACAAACTAATCAATACGCACTTGAAATATCCACATCACTCAACAATGGAAGTGCATTCAGAGTGATCACCCTTTGTTCCATTGAAACATAAATTTTCAACTACATTTTGAAAAATAATAACAATAGTGTTATGATTTTCATGTACTATGCTGCAATAGCAGGGTTTAACCCTAGTGCACTCGCCTCTAGCTTGTGCACCATGGATCAAACCCTTACTACTATTTTCGTATAATTGTTATGCTTCCTGTTAGTTTCCTCCTATATATATTCAATACTGTACTATTTTTGCATAGATGCATGGATAAACATTTTCTTTTTTGTGTCTTTACTTCTTTGTTCAAATTTTTCATAATACAGTAAACTGAAATAACTCTATTAACTCAAAAAAATAGTTGCCCATCAGCAGACTTGAACCTAAGACCACACACTTGCCAAACAAATGCACTATCCATTAGGTCACAGAACCACTAACACTATATATATATATATATATATATATATATATATATATATATATATATATTAACTAAAGTTTATTTACATATACCAATATTATCGTTATCAAATACTTGTACAAGTATTTAATAACACAAAAATTGATTCAAGAATAGTAACGGCCAGGATGCTTTAAAATATATTATCTATGATGGAGACAGTAGTATCACTCATTTGCTACCATGTTGAATTTTGAGGAATGTCTATTGGGAAACTTGTGAAAGGTGTTGAATACACAAAATAGGTACCATCTATCCACAGTATGCAGAGAAAATGACAAAGTTCAACTATTTTTTATTTTTCAAAGAAAAAAAATATATAAATAAATAAATAAATTTTTTTTAAAAATGAGCTAATTCAAGAGTTACTTGCACATCTTCAATGTATCTATAACAACTGCACAAGGTCTGAAAGATGCCAAGTCAAAGCTGGAAGAGGAATTGTTTACACAAAGTAGGTACCACTATTTAAAAACTGCTGAAAAAATTATGAAGTTCAACTATCGGAAAAGACTCCAACAATATTTATGTTCCTATCATACATAAATCTAAATAAATCTTTGATTTTGCAACATGTTATGACGTCACATGTGGGTGGAAATATAACAACCAGAAGTCAGTTCACTTGACCTTTGACTTCAAATTCACTAGCAATAAATCTTGTCTTATTTATTTTACATTGGTGTGATCTAGATGAATTCAGCTTCAACACTTAATTAAATATTAGTTTTGAAATCTTCTTAATCAGATGGACAACTGGATTAATTTGACTGTCTCAACACAAAATCAGAAATGATCTTTGTTCCATGTCTTCCGTATTAATAGAGTCAGGCCTAATTATTTAAGCATCAACATGAAATAAAATAGTATCTTTTAAAACTTCTTCACCATTCCTTTTCATTTACATGTTCTCTTTACTTGACCTTCTGACCCAAAATAGGGTCATTTCCATACTACCAGAGTTTCATTATTCTAGGTAAATAAAATTTTACTTTTATTGTGTCCTGATCTTTTACCTTTTGACCCAAAAATCATTAGAGGACTAACAAAGTCACCATCAGTGCAAGTTAAATCAATTCAGTTTTAGCCAGTACTTAAACAAATCTTTTAAAAAAAAATTTCACCACATGACCTAATAGACAAGATGAATTCTAAATACACACTGCCAAACTTTATTTGCAGTAAAGTAACGTAAAATAGAAA
The DNA here is from genome assembly GCA_024699665.1 of Ostrea denselamellosa. NCBI lineage: Eukaryota > Metazoa > Mollusca > Bivalvia > Ostreida > Ostreidae > Ostrea > Ostrea denselamellosa. The sequence continues at coordinate 1,407,595 of JAMZEH010000026.1, forward strand.
TTAATAGGCATTGTATGTAAGCACACAATATAAATGCATATACAGTGACTGGTGTATAGACAAGTTACTACATCCCTGAAACTTTATTTTGAAGGAACAATGATTCCAAATCTTAGAAATTTTCATGTCATTACGAAAACCCAATACAAGTGTATTGTTCATATAACCATTTTCCATTTTAATTGTTAATTACCTATTCCCTGTTTCTGTTTGCTGGCAGTTCCATAGCTATGACGTAGACGGTTTCCTGTGATGTCTGATCGATATATGGAGTAACCTCCCTTGCTAGCTTTCTGTGGCTCTGTGTTCTCCACAGTGTCACAGTAGCTTGAATTACAAACACAGACATATGCATTGTCACCAAACGCCTTCAAAACACAGCCTACATGTCCTGTAATGTAGATTTTTTTTTTTTATTTACACAGTACCACACCAGATAAAATCTGGACCAGTTAAAAATTGTTCGCACTTGTGCAAGAATTTAGTGTGTGTGTGTTTTATATGGTAACCAGGGCCTTTATCTGTGATCAGAAGTATAAAAGATTTTTCAAATACAGTATTTAAAACTTGCTGTACAATTAGCTATACATGCTGGGCTGACTGCATGTAAAAATTGTATGCATGTCAAAGACCTCCCAGCCCTGAAAAACTAACTGCTTAAATTACTTTCATCAATAACTTTCGTTTAATTTACAAAAATGATTATGTCACTACAGGATCATATATAATTTCATAAAGCCCCTTCCCGGTTCAGCCTTTCTCCTTTCCTATATTACATTATGGTGCCATTGGACACCCCTTGACTTCAAGTGGAAGTCTTGCAAAATAATCTGAGTTTGGTGTCTTTGATGGTGAAGACAATTTAAGGAGGGAAGGAAATGCAGTTGTCATAGGGCTATATGGACCATGGATATCAGCCTGGGTAACTCAGTGGTTAGAGTTTCTGACTTAGTAATGCAGGGGTCCCGGGTCAATTCCCAGTCCAACCATAAATTTTCTCCTTTCCTACATTACAAAAGTTAGACAGAAAAATCCAAAAAGGAAGTGGGATTTCACATTACCCCATCTGCATATAATCTAAATACAGTTGCAGACCTTGCAATGTTAAGATTTTGATAAGAAAAAAATATGGCCATCAACTTTGTGTAAATGAAATACAATAAACAAATATAATATAAATAGGGCATACACTGATTTTTCATGACTGCCATCACTGAAATGGATGTTATTGTTCTGAATTTGAAAAAATTATCAATTGCTTTGCTGAGGGGTTATGGAATCCAAGTAATTTAGAATACTCCTAATGACTGTACTATTATGGAGGGTAATCATGATCAAAATTCCAGAATAGTCCAGATATGCAACCAAGTTAATCTGTTCAATAGTACTTTAAGTAAAATAAATATAACTCTCATGGTATTGCATGTGCATCTCAGAAATAAATATACATACTAGAGATATGTGTAATTTGTTAATTTCATATTTTGTTGAACTTAGTTATGACCAGGCATAGAAGCTGACGGAAGCTCATAATTATGTTGAGGAAACAAAATGGGCCAAGTTTCAACACATCAATTGATCATACAATGTAAGTTTCATATGGTATAAAGGTGTACACAAATTTTCTTTAAGTAAAAAGGTGTACAGTGACTTTTCTTTAGGTAAAAAGTTGTACAGAAAGTTTTCTGAGCAAGAACTATCATAAAATATAATGTAAAATTATTGCATTCTATATGAAAATTATTTCATATTGTGTATAAATGAACAGCAGTACCAAGGGAAAAAAATGCCAGAAGAATGAAGAAGGTTGCACTTAATAATCATTATATCTTGTCGATCGATATGATAAACAGAAGGGGGCAATGAGGTTCCTGAAAATGGGGTGGCTACCTTAGTACACTATCTCTAAGAAAACTGACGATGTGACTAGGTAGGGGGTTGGGGAAGATTTCAGCAAGTAAATTTAGATCATGTTATGGATCCTTTTGCCATATTCATTGTGTTACCTGTACTCCGTTCATGCTTTGAATTTATAGACAATGTCAAAGCAAACAAAGTAACTGTCAACACAACTTTTGAAATCATGTCGGCTTCCCTGCGTCATGTGACGTTTACACTCCTAACCCGATTGTTTTTGTTTATTTTACATCGGGATCGGAGATTTAATAATTCATACACATTGTTGCTATGTATACAATATGGTGGAAATGTAGTTGTTTTGGGAGAGTGTCAAACCTATAAAATGTCCAAGACTCTAGGGGTTGCCGAACATGTATCAGTAAGACTTAATCTAGTGGTGTTGTTTTAAACAATTATGCACAGAAAACATTGTTCGTCTTTTTAACTTTCAATCTAATAAACAGTTTGGAATGCAGTACGATTATTTAGTATAACATACTGCTGATATACACAAGAAGATCAATTTTATAAGATAACGTTTATGTGTATATAGGGGCTGCTTCCTGTAGTTCCTGGAAAATGGGTCTGGAAAGAGGAAACCAAATCATTGGATTTTGTCAGGTGTGTACAAGTGTATATACACTAACTAATCACTCTGAATTTCAATGACTTCTGATTACTTTTGAATAAATTTATAATTCCATGATAAAATTTTTATAATAGTTTTTTTTTGTGTGTGGATATTTTGTTGTTGTCAGTATTTTATCATGCTTTATGTCATAGGAAATTTCTTACAGATTGTGTAAAATAAACAAAATAAATTTTAAAAAATAAATATCCTCTTTAAAATCACCATTGAAGTTGTTTTGATTAAAATGTTGACATGAAATAACACACTCTGCAAGTACTATTTGCAGGAAGTATTGTATTAATTATCAAAACATATCAACAACTTTATCAGATGACTTCAGTTTAAGAGGATTTTTTTTTCACAATATAGAAGAAAAGTCCCTGTAGTTTATGTAATGAATAAGAACTTCTTTATGAAACAAAATCAGGGATTATATCATTATTTCTCATATATAAGGTGCAGACATTTTTAAAAACTTGGTGATACTGATATGTATGCATGTGCAGAAGTGTCAACAGAAAATGGGAGTAACAAACATTGCATTTCTATAATATATTGATGAGCTTATAAAAGCTTGATAAACGAGGTTTAATTTTTTAAAAACAATATTAATACATGAAACCTATCTAATATGACATGCACTGGGAGACATTTTTTTTGTCAGAATACACAGTGTGTTGGAATAGACAGTGTTAAAAAAACAATGAAAATATGAAATTCAGAATGAAAATTAAAGTTGGAATAACCAGTGAAACAGACTGCACAGGTTCTTGCATTAAACTGTTATATATTTCTAATACAGTCTTCAGAATTCAAGCAATATTGTTGATTTTGTTTTGTGGGGATCATATCAAATAATATCTACATCACAAGAAATTGTACACAGCAATATGTACATTCAGGTTCTGTATATTTATATATACAAAATTTCTTGGGTACCAATATTTTGTTATTCATTTCCCTAATAGATGTGTGGATGCAGGTACACAAAGACTTAAGTTAACTTTAGTTGGCACTTGTCATTAATTGATACATTTGAATTGCATAAACTGATATCAACCTTTACTTAAAATTAACTTAAACCATTGTGAAGCTGGGTCCTGGCCATCATGCTTCAGCCATCAAAGTTATTGTCTGGATTAATGTCTGATGCAGTGTAATGTTAAAGTTTTTGTATTAAAGTATCTTTTAATTCGATGTAATATACAAACAGAGAAAATTTATGACAGGACCAGGATTCAAACCCATACCGCGTACCCCCTGCATTACTGTAGTCAGGTTTCTAACTCACTGAGGTATCCAGGCTGATATCCATGGTCAATATAGCCCTTTCTACTAAATTTTCTTCCCTCCATAAATTGTCTTCATCCTCAAAGACACACAACCCAGATTCTTTTTTCTGACAGGACTTTCACCTGAAGTCCAGGGGTGGTCAATGGCACATAATGTATGTAACAGGAAGGGAGAAAATGCTACAGACCGTGATTCAAACTTGGGCCTTTGAATCTCTAGTCAGGTGCTCTCCCAAATGTAGCTAACTGGTCACTGGTGATTGAACCCAGCTTACTGCCACATTCCTTCCTCTTTAAATTGTCTTTGTCTTCAAAGACACACAACTTAGGTTGCTCCTAGCAGGACTTTCACCTGCAATTCCAGGGGTGGTCAACAGCACCAAATGTAACAGGAAGGGAGAAAATGCAACAGACTAGACTTGGATTTGAACCTGGATACCTTGAATCTCTAGCCAGGTGCTCTAACAACTGTAGCTAACTGGCCACCTGCGATTGAACCTGGCTTACCGCCACATTAATGTAGGAAGGGAATCAAATTCAGACCTCTCCATTACTAGTCAGGTGCTCTGATCTGTGAGCTATCCAGGCTGATATCCACTGCCCATGATACTGCATTGATTGTTTTCTTTATTGACAGATATAAGGTTTACAAATGACATTATGTACAAGAGTAACGATATATGATACTGTAAAGTACAATACTATCTCTGTTAAGTCTTCTGATCACTGTGCTGTGCACATGCAGAACTTTTAAGAGTCCTAGCTGTAGTTCTTAGCATTAAGGTTATACACAATGTTTCTGAATAATTTTTTTTTTATTTGGTTGAGAAATTTCAGGTACAATTTACTTGCATCCTTTGTTGTTCCTACAATAAATTTAGGGTATATTACAAAGTCTGTTTAGAGTGAGCATAATCTGATAGTTCCTGGTTGTGGCAAGTAAAAATGTTACATAAACTCTTTATATGGAGATAACTAAAGTTATTGTAGCAAAGAAGGGGAGGAAAAATTTTGGATCAATTGGTGATCGAACTTGGGACCTTTGCATTACTAGTTAGGTGATCTAACCAGGCTGTAATATTATTACAATAATAAACTTTAAACCTATTTCAGAATCATACAAGAACTCTTGCTATTGAGGAGATTAGAAAATAGATTTAGAAAAAATGACAGAAACATTGTGTATGACCTTAATAGAGCAGGTATTCTCATGATCTACACGTATATTATTCTCCAGTTAACCATGACAATTATTAATTATCAATGTTCAAATTCAAATATAACAGTTTTGGAAAAAAAAAAGAAATTTATGAATCACTAAAAATCAAAATACATGCTTGTCTGTTTGCAGTAGTTTTGTGATTAACACATTTTTTCAAACCATTTCAGTGCAAATCCAATGGCAGATAGGGATAGAAAGAAGAGAACAAGAGAGGGAAACAAACTAAAAGATAGGTCTGTATATTTCCTGCTGTTACAAAATATAGCATGACATGTATAGTGGAAAAGAGGCAGTTAATTGATAAAAACATTCTGGTAATATAGTTATCAACCTATTTCTTCCATATTAGTACAGTCAAACCTTGTTATCTCAAACTTGATGGGACCAAGAAAAAACTTTGAGATATCTGAGGATTCAAGATATCAAGGGTAAAATACTTAAAGTATAAGTGGCTGAGACTTTTGATTCACTTCGACATATCCATGGCATTCGAGATAATGAGGTCCAACTGTATTTAATATATTTAATAGTAGTTTTTTATGCCCCAAGATCAAAGATTTGGGGAGAGGGAAGCTATTGATTTTGTCCTGTCTCTCATTCTGTAATTCAGTCACTGTCATTCTACTGAAACTTTAACTTCCCTAATAACTTTTGAACAGTTCACATGAGGATTTTCTGTTAGTACCAAAATTTTCGACCTTGTGATTAGGGAAAGCAGAAAGGATTGTGCCAAAATAGTATATTTTGAAACCCATGGGTAGAAGTTCCAAGTCAAAAATGGGATTAATATGGTCATATACTGTTCATGTCCATTGCATTCAATAAACTTATATATAATTGGTTTTCATCTCTTACCTCAGGTATTTATTATGCTTTCATATAAGAAACGAAACTTTAACAAGGGTTACTTCTTAAATCAATTTACATTTTATTTATTTCATAAAACTTTTATAACTAACTAGCCTCTGTCTAAGGTTGGCATGTATTTCATGATCTTAGGGATAGGTGTTCTGACTCTAGGGTAGGACCAAAATGATTATATAAAAATATACATGTACAATTTTTGAAAGTTGTCTTACATACTTCTGCTGATATTGCATAAATACTGAATGTATTTTTAGAGAAGGTCTGGAAGGCCTCTACCAAAATTCTAAATTTCCTGACCCATGGCATGAATATTTACTAAAAAGCTTTGTTATATACTTGTAGTTTGGATTCAAGTTTGTCTGAACTATGATCCTTGGGTGATAATTAGGTCACTGTGTTCTACATATATCTGTTCTACATAGGAATATATAGGGAAGAATGTTTTAAAGTTTTCTTTTCCAGAACCACACAGCCAGTAACAAACTAAGTATCCTTGGGTAAAGATATCTTTGATAAGCAAGGGTTTATGATCTTCTTCTCTACAACCCTTGGCTGCATTTAAAGCATGATTTTCATGTCAACAACTTCCTGCATATGATTGGAGGCAGGCCAAATCTCCTGCATTTAATCAGATAGTGTATTACATTAGTTGAAACACACATTTTCATTGGTTGATGTAATCCAAACAGCATTTATTTTTTCCATCCACTAAAGGTCGCCATTCAAAGCTACAAAAATCATGCTAACACAGCCAAGGGTTGTAGAGAAGTAGAGCTGACCATACACCCTTGGCTAATGAAGATGGGGTAAAGAGGATTCAGGTTTTTTTTCAAATGCAGAACCACACACTATTCAAGGAGAGATAATGCTAGAATATGGTGGTATCATTTAAAAATGTTCTTCTCCAGAGCCTCTGAGCCAATTTCAACCAAACTTGGCAGAACCTATTCTGTGGTTTAAGAAAATTCAAGTTTGTTCAAATGAAGGACCATAATCTCTTTCCAAAAAAAATGGGGGGGGTGGGGGTAATAGTGAAATAATGAAGCTATGGTGATGTATTTTGAAAATCTTTATAAACAATGAGCCAATTTTAACCAAACTTTAAACAAAGATGGGTAAAGGGAATCCAAGTTTAAATGAAGGGTCATGTCCCTTTTCAAGTGGAGATATTTGCAAAATGAAGGGTCTTGCCCTTTTCAAGTGGAGATATTTGTAAAATGATGAAAACATGGTGAATTTCTTTGAAAATGTACTTTTTCAGGATAAATGAGTGAATTTCAATCAAACTTTGCAAAGTATCACTGAGTAAACAAACAAGGTGAAAATATGTTCAAATGAAGGGCCATTCCCACCTCTCCTGCTTGCAAAGAAATAGAAAAAATAGTGATAATACTGTTTTGTGTTTTGAAAATTTTCTTTTTCATAACTCCAGGGGACGATGATAGCAAAATAGTGAAAATATTGTGGTGTCATCTTGTTCAAACCATAATCTTGAGAATTCAGCAAGGGTTGTAATTTTTTATTTGTTGCAACAAATTTGTTTAACTATTGTTCCTTTGACTAGGAAAGTAATACAAAAATTATTGCCTAGATATTTTGCTACAGTTGTAAACTCTACTCAGATGAGCAGTGTGGCTCTTGAGCTTCATGTCATATGCATGTTCAAGTGGTATTACAGTGTACAATGCATGTCTAGAGCCATGCAATATGGATCTGTAACATGTACACTGCTTTCAGAATTTCTGTTTCTCAATTCAAATTTAAGCATGTATTTGAAATTTTTATGTTTTCAATGAAGATGTAATCCTAACATTTCAAACAATTCTTTAAATGAAACAAATCACTATATCTTGATAATGATCTTTGTTTCTGTTTATTTCATTTTTTCATACACCCATCTATAATGATCTTTGTTTCTGTTTATTTCATTTTTTCATACACCCATCTATAGATTAGAGGCATTATGGTACAGCAATGTCTGTCCATCTGTGTGTGGGTTTCTGTTTTAATTTTTCTGTCACATATTAAGCTGAAACTTGCTGTGGATTACTGTAGATCATGTTGCAATTTTGATTTCTCTTGTGAGAGCTTTGCCTCTTTATTTGAAATTCAATGTTATATGGATCAAGGGTACAAATTTAACTCCTCCCACACTTTTCAAGTGAGGACTTTCTTATTTTACAAAGTGTTGTTATGAGAATTGAAGATGTGCATGTGGCAAGAATTTAGATTTTCTTTAATTTATGAGAAAATTACAGATTTTTGGACAAGTCAGTTTTGAGGAAATGTTACACTGAGAAGGCATGGTTTGTCTGTCTCACTCCTCACAATTCTAAACTAGGGCTTTCTTCTTTTAGAGAACATTTGTATGGGTATTGTTGATTTACATGTGGCAAGGATTTTGATTTTCTTCAGTTTTTGAGAAAATAACAGGTTCTTGAACTTGGTTTTGAGGATCGAAATATTATAAAGTGGCTTGCCGATTTCACTCAAGCTTAAAGACCTTTGTAAAGAAATTCAAGATGTGTGCATTGCTAGAATTTTAATCCTCAATATTTTTCTAATATTATTTGGTATTTGGAAAAATTACAGGTTATTGAACTTAGTCAAGTTATGGGAAATATTTTTCATATAGAGCTCTTGGTTTTATCTATTTAATGCCTGACCCAATTTTTAGTAGGACACCTTTTTATTCATAAGCTTATGATGGGTGTATTATGTACCATTTCTGATACTCTTATTGTATGTGATTACATACATAAGATAACATAACCTTATCCATATCACACCCCATTTTAGCCCTCAACCAATATCATGTTGATATGGTGTGTGAGATGGATAAGGGTACTATGAATTCTTCATTAACAAAGCTTCCATTATACAACCTTTATGTAAAATTTAGGGTAGCCTCTAGTGTTGCAAGAGGTGGATACAGAGATAGAGGTCAAACCAAAAGAAATGCAACTAAATCACCACATCCACCAATAAAGCAGACGACAGAACATTCAACAGTCACACTGGATGATGTCAAGGGTGTTGCCTACAGCACAATATCAGATGGAGAGAATCTTTCAGAAACATTTGAAGGCATATTCCAGTAAGTTTGACAACCACACTTAGTTTGATTGTTCTGACTAATGATGGCAAATGAAAATTCTTTGAAATGTATAAATTGATTGATGGCATTTTTGTGTGTGTTTCAGGACAGACCAATTTGATAATTTCCTACTCCACCTGTTGAGTTATTTCCATTGTTTTTTTGATAAACTTCATCAAGAACACAAAATAAACACTACAACTTATATGTAAGTAAATCTTGAGATTCATCATTTAAAACTGGGTATCAGATTTTAAGATATGAGGGTGAGTGATGTTTTGTTTTTATCTTTTTGTAAGAGAACCAAGCAAATCAGAGAAAGAGGCTTATGAAGTAGCTTGTGCCAAGCTGAAAGTAGGTCATCGACTGTTAGGCCAATCCTACTGTTTGCTGGTTTTGGGTCTGGGATTGGAGAGTGTGCATCACATGGCTTGTGGAGGGTAGGATCCTAACCTAATAAAATGTCTTTAAGGAGAAAATTTCCTTCTAAATTTTGGATATACGTTTAAAAATAAAGTTTTAAAGTTTCATTGAGAAAACTAAAGGTGTTCTCTGTATGCAGGTCACGAGTCTCATCTACTCTTAAAGACAGAAGTATGTTTGAGGTGAGATATTGCTTGGATATCTGGCATATTTATGCTGTGTCATCTCTTGACTCAATTACCTCTGCCAAGAAGGTTATATTTTATTTCCTGTGTTTGTTAGCATGTACCTGTGTTTTTATGTATGTCTGTGTTTGTTAAATTTGTATGTTATTGTGTGTGTTTTATATCCCTGAACAATATTACCCCCTTCAAAAAAAAAAAAAAAAAATACAGCTTGAATTTGCTCATATGATAGGTGTGCCGACTTAGGTAGAACTGACTGAAATGCTTGATGCAATCACTAATATGACAAAAGTTGCATACAATTAAAAAAAAACATTAGGGAGTCTTGACAGGGGTCTACAGTCTCTGAACACTCTTGTTATTTTCTACTTTTCAGACTCTTTATTCATTTTGTGCATACTTTGTATGGATTGCATTTAAAAAGAAGGAATATGAAAATATAAGAAAAGAAATTGGAAGGTAAGTCTAGTCTGATACCCATTCATAAAATACATTGTTGTTTTTAGATTGGACATAGAAATGCATAAAACATGTCCTATTTATCAAACACACTAACTCTATGAATTATTCAAGGTTAAAGGTCAAGTAGTCAGTCATACATAAACATGTCATACAGGAAAATATAATTCAACTGATCATGATTATGAGCATAAATACAACAGAATGATATTAATGATAGCATATATGATTAGAAACTAGTTTTCTGGCCAATTTTTTTTTTAGAATTTTTCAAGAATATATTGGTTAGGAATTGTCAGGGAGAACTTGAAAGGGCTGTTTGGACACGAGATGGATGATTTAATATGCCAGCCACTTGGTTGGGACAATATTGTTGGTTACTCTTTACTGGTCCCTTGTTCAGAGATTTCTTTCCCTATCTTACGTCAGCCTATTATTTTAAAATAAAGAAAATTTTAATCCTGTATGACTTGTTTTAATCTGATTTTATGTACAACTAACTACTTGACTTCATTGTATGAAAGTTCAAATATTGTGTACAATTAATGCTGGTTTTCTTATAAATGTTTTGTTTCTTTATGACATGTAAAGTAACTTCTTTGTCCTCAGGAAGGGTACTGTCATAAATTTGACAATTTTAAATTTTTTGTTGATAAGTGCTTTATATAATCTCTCTATATATATATCTATCTATAGCTATCTCTCTCTCTCTCTCTCTCTCTCTCTCTCTCTCTCTCTATATATATATATATATATATATATATAATATGTTGACATGATTAATCATTATAAGTTTCCTTTGTGATAGATTGCTGAGATCTGATACATTTAACCCTGCTATTAGAGTGAAAAATGCTCCTGATGGTAAGAATTTTCTCCCTTGAAAACTCTTATTTTTTTTCTTTCTTCAAATTAAATCAAGCTGAAATTTGATAGAAAGAAAGTTTTAAATTATAAAAATGTATAATAAGACATTTATTATTCTAGATGTGATTTATTGAATTTCAAGGTCACCAGAGTGAACTCGGGTGACTCATTGCTATTGGTCAGCATCTGTCCTCTGTCATGCATTAACAATTCAACATTTTAAACTGCCATTCCAATTCTTTTCAAATTTGGCGTGAAGCATGTTTTGGACAAGGAAGACATAAATTGTAAATAAAAGGACTCCTGCACCCCTGGGGCCTAAGGGGCAGGGCAAAAACTGCCAAAAATTGACAAATTTTCAAAAACCTTCTCTACAACCACACATCTGTAGGAAAAACTAAATGCATAATGTAGAGCAGGAAGGCCTCTACCAAAATTGTAAATTTCATGATCTCCTAGATAGAGGTTCTGACTCCAGGGTGGGGCCAAGATTGGTGTATATATTATTATTATTATTATTATACTATTTTTATATAGCGCCTTATCTAATTATATAATTACTCTAAAGCGCTTAACATATAAAACAAGGGCAATATAAAAACGAACATTATATAAATTGAAAGGTCACAAAAATAATAATCATCTAAAGTCGAAATGGGAGGTATTAGTAATTTTTTTTTTTTTTTTTTTTTTTTTTTTTTTTATATATATATTGTATATGCGTAAAACATTTTAATTATACATGTATCTTCTTTAATGCTATTGATACTAAATTGAGTCTAAATAGTTATTTAGAAGGAGTAGGTAGTCAGGCTTTACCAAAATTGTAAATTTCATGATCCCAGGGGTAAGGGTTTTGGTTCCAGGATGGGTCCAAGATTATTATAGTGATTATTTTCCTATCATTTGAAAGACTTCTTTCAGTTTATTGATACAGTATAAAAACTAAATGCATATTTAGGAAAAGCAGAAAAGGATGTACCAGAATTGAGAATTTCACAACCCCAGGGTTTTGACTCTAGAATGGATCTGAATTATTCATATCTTGTTTACTCAATATTGCATATACTATATAAAGTCTTTCATCGGTAAAGGCATTTTTGAGGGCATTTAAGTTTTAAGAACATATATTGTTTATACTATTGCAGATGCTTAGATATGCAGAATGGGGATTTTTTTTCTCTAGATTTCATAGCCCTTGGGGTTAGTGATACTCAGGTGACTGATAAGGTCTGTGGGCCTCTTGTTAAGTCTTTATACAATATTTATACATACACTGTACAGTGCAACTGTCATTTTTTTTTTCAATCTACTTCTGAAGAGAAAGATCTGAAAGAAAAGAAAGACAAGGAAAACAAAGAAGAGAAGAAACTGACCCCTGCCGAGTACAGGCGGCTGCATCCGTAAGTAAAATCTGTCAATACATGTTTTTCTGTAATTAAATCAATTTGTCAACATTTCCAATGTACTTACAATGTATAATGGTACAATGAAAAGTAAGTGCATTGCTGAAGAAAGCTATATTATATAAGTACAAAATTATAATCATATTATGAGCATTGTACATGAATTAGTGGAAAAGGGATAGTACAAAAAGCATGTTTAATTGCTGTTGTATGTATGAGGGTTCTCAGAGCAAGCTATCTTATGGTAAAAAATAATCAATTCTGTGTTCTAAATATATTCTGCCTTTTTGTACACTATTCTTCAATATGGATAGCAAATTCAAATAGATGAATGCTTAAATAAAATGGGTATGGCATTTCATATTATATGTGAAATTGCCTTACACAGCACCAGTGATAACATTAAAGTATCTGTTGTAATAATTCTGCTATGAAAAGTTGGATTAGCCCCACAGTGATCCAGGAATTTCACTGATTGATGCACACACTTGAGCTGCACTTTGATCCACCTTATGCAGGTGAGGGACCCATCTTGCATGCACATTATACGGACATTTGAAAGATTTGCTTGTATGGTATGGACAGCACTCTTACCAAATTCAACTAAATAGGCAATCTTATGAGGGCCATGAACAGATTTCTATGGGCTACATTGATAGCATAGCTGCAGACCATGGGTTTCATTCCATTCCACAAAATGTGGAATTGTGGAATGAAATGAAACAATAATCCATGGTTTGCAATAATGCATTGATAGTGTCTTTCTCAGCTGCCAGTAGCCATTTGTACATGTTTTGGTCTATCATGGGACTCAGTTCAAAAACATTTGCTTAAAAATCAACCAAGTCATTTATATACTAAAGATCTAGTATATTCTGATACGTTTCTGTCATCTCTAGTTGTTTAAAAGTCTGTAGAGGCATCATTCCAAAATCAACACAAACTGAATTACTCTCAGGTGCACCAAAATGTCATCAAACTTCACCATTGTAATTCTGTCCTATTTACCACTTCAAACTTCACCATTGTAATTCTGTCCTATTTACCACTTCAAACTTCACCATTGTAATTCTGTCCTATTTACCACTTCAAAATTCACCATTGTAATTCTCTGCTATTTACCACTTCAAATTTCACCATTGTAATTCTGTCCTATTTACCACTTCAAACTTCACCATTGTAATTCTGTCCTATTTACCACTATTGCATTTCATAATCTCAGTAAATTGCCAAAAATGACACAAATGTCTTGAAATTCTCAAAATGACACCATAATAGATAATGACATAAGATGTATTATTTTTTACACAACCTGTTTCATTTCATTTATTTTATTTTGAAATATTACTTGCATATTCTCTGATCAATTTAGTCTTGTGGCATGGGATCATAGCCATATAGTATCTCAGATTATCAAGCTTTTATTTTTCTTCCATTTTTTCAATAAAAAAAAATATGCCTCTTTAAAGGGACTTAATTGTGATTTCCCCTAAAATTGTTTTTCACTTTTAATGATCAAAATCTCATGTTTAATGTGGTTCGAAGATTTAACAAAACGAAATTAAGGGTATACATTATGATAGAAGCTCATTATAAAGAGTTCATTATTATTTTTGTAAACAAAGTTTGAGGTATGTTATTGTTTACAAAGTTTTCAAAATAAATAGATATCGATCTATGTTTATCATTTATATATCGCATTTCAAGTATTCTTTAGGTCAAATGTATCATTTAAAAGTTAAATTTTGTGCCTGTGCAAAATTAAGATGCTTTAAATTACAACATTAACATAAAAAGGCTTCAGTCTTTGTTTACATAACACAAAGTTATGGCTAAAATATAGCTCTTATCCTTGCATTCAGAAAGTTAAAAGTTTGGTTGTCAACATTAAATGAGATATATTATTAATATTTAGCATCAAAAATGAAAAATGTTTTTTTCAAAAAATGTGAACTAGTCCCTTTAAACAAACAACAAGTATTTGCAAAGCTTAATACCAGCGTTGGGACCCTTAACGATCACCAAACAAATGTGGCAGCTACTGTCATTCCCTATCATGATTTGTAAGAAGCAATTTTTTTTTAATACATGCTTTGATTTCTAATATATTTAAGAAATAAATTTGTTTTTGAAAATGTTTTGGTATAAACTGATGCACTTTATGCCAGCATACTTTGTGAAGCACATTAGCACTTGTTTAGCACTTCATGAAAAGTATGCTGGTATGAAGCATTGCAGTTCATATCTTTGTGCATTTTCAAAAAATGAAATTTATTTCTTATATTTACACTCTACTTTCATTTCGGTCAGAATTACCAGTCATTGAAATTGATGTACTATATTATCCAGATTCACACATTGTTCACAACTGCATCCAATTCATAAGGAAATGGCTATCATTACAACTGGTAATGATATATCAAAGGCAAAATCATTAGAACTGTAAATATTATACACAAGGAATTATCATCACATAATTTAATGAGAAGTATTTCTCACAAAATAAGATCACTCACTTTTATTCTTATACTGCTGAAATACATGTAAAAACTCTTAATCAACAGACCACTTTTGAATTCATGTTCTCGAGTCATTTCATCATATTAAACACTCATATAAAGTAGAGAATCTACAGTACATAACACACTCGTACACTTCTCACGGCAGAAATGTATTCACAATGATTGGAAGAGCCGACATCAAAGGATCAAAAAGCAACGTTGCTATGAATGCTTGGCTGCCACAAGCCAGTTATCCCTGTGGTAACTTTTCTGACACCTCTTGATTAAAACTTAAAATTAAAAGAATTAATAGGCCTTACTCTCACAATTTGTATTCATACTGAAAATCAAATAAATATCAAATATAGTTCTTGAAAGGAGAAAAAACATGTTAATTGAATAGGATATGACCAAATGAAAAATTCAGAAAGTGCAAGTGTTTATACATCTATAACATCAAAAAGAAACTCCACCTCTTATCAAATTTGTCTCCTTCACTATTTTCTTGAAAGATCACATTTGAAATAATAAATAATTTGTTGTTTAACACCTTTAAAAGAAGGTATTCATTATTTAATTAACATTTGATGTTCTGTAAATATGTTTTTCTGTCCATCATGTGACCTATTGCTATAGTGTGTCATTCTTCATTTGTCATATGTTAACAAATGAGCATTTATAATTTCTTCTCCAGGGTGGGAACAAACTTGGTATATAGTATTGTCACAATTAACTCCTAATTGTGTTGGGTCTTTTAAACTTTCTTTCCACTATAGAAAATGGATGAAATTTTGGTCAATCAAGGTTAACAAAGTCTTATAACACAACAACAATTTATTCAGAAAATATGTAATAAAATAAACTAAAACTTCCAAGTTGACAACATGTATTGTCCGATTAAGGCACAAGGAAATTTTTAAAGACTCACACCAGTTCCCGCATCATGCACCCTGAGTCACGAGCAAACATCAACCCACACTGGTTCCCCCAGCCAATGTTTATAGTACCATCAGTTGTCGCCAAGGTTCTAAAATACTCATAGTCATACTCATGGTCACCTATATGAAATATTTAACATTTTATAGAAAACTAACCTAATCTACTCTAATCTATGGAGTACAAATTATGAACCGAAAAATATTGAATTGTGCAACGCATAGGCTATCATAACTTATAAATATTTGACCTATACTCAAGGTACATGCAATTTGAAAACAAATACTTAATGTAAAGCATAATACAAATTTAAAAAAAAAAAAAAAAAAATGAAAACACAAAGATAAACACTTACTGAGTTGTAGCATCTTAAGAAATAAACCACTTACAACCACACAGGTATCTCCCATGATCGCTCAGCAATGGGAAAAACACCTCCCAAGATCACACAGCAAGGGAGTCTCTCGTCAGCATTCTCATGTTACGGCCAACACCCAGAATATATATACCTGGCCAAACTATCTAAAGAAGTTTTAATAGTTCTATAACTAAATATAGATTTTAATCAACTCAGTGAACAGCATAACATAACAATATGTACAAAATAGTCAATAAATTTATCCCTAGAAAAAAACAAAAAACAAGTAATGACTACTCGTGAGAAGATGAAGTAGTCGATAAATATAACAGCAAAAATATTTACAATTGTCACAATATTGTGACATGTGTTTATATGTAAAACATTTAAAAGATAATTTCTTTAATGCTATTGATACTAAATTGAAACTAAATAGATATTAAGAAGGAGCAGGTAGTCCTTTACCAAAATTGTAAATCTGATGATCCCAGGAAAAGGGGTTCTGGTTCTAGGGTGGGGCCAATGTGATTATAGTGAAAACTGGTTAAGTACTATAATTGTAAATAATCTTAATATATTCCAACATTTCCACTAATCTTTAAAAAATAATGTATATCTTTGTACCAGAATACAGAAAATAGTATCCTATTGCAATTTAAAGAGGAATGCCACACCAGAGAAATTTGATGTGGATGAAAGGCTGAGGATATATGTACATTGTACAACAGTATTTTGAAATTGAAAACTTTCAGATTTACTTTATTTAGTCAAAAATGCAGTTTTAGTGAAAGTAATCTGAAAAAAAAAATTATAAAACCCCTGCTGCAGGACTTGAACCTGCAATCTACAGTTCAGCATTGATATGTTTTCTTCAAACTGGTGTCATCAGGTGACTGATAAGGCATGTGGGCCTCTTGTTTGTTAATACAACTGATTACTTGAAATTTATGGAATATTTATAAAAAAAATATTCTTTCATAGCAACTTGAAGCAAGACATGAACTCTTTTCAAACCAATGTCGATATCTTGACCCTTTTTAATGGAATTTTCAATGATGAATGCAGTATTTGTTACAGTTGATTTTTCTTTTATTTTTGTTGTAGAAAACGGCCAGCTATCAAGTCAATAATACAGTAAGTAATGTGTCAAAGAGCATGGGACACTAATGCCCTATTTCAGTCCCAGGATTACATATAATACTGAATAGATTGCATATATGAGAATTTATTTGGCTTGATCTTCTATACAAAATAAAGATTTAATCTTTTCTTTACACTTCATCCTTCTAGTCAAAGATCTCCAGCCATTGTAGCCATTTTACCATCTCCAAAAGAAGAATCCCATTGGCTGTTCAAAATGAGAAATGCCTTGCCACCGAGGTAATTCATAAAGCATATCTTTAATAGTAAACCTTGTTTATTAGAATATTGATACAAAAACGTTTTTCTGAATCCCCTTACAAACTTCCTGTGTTCCTCTACCTAAACAAAAAAAAATCAGCTATAACAAATTTGGATATAGAAAATTACAGATATAATCAACTCATTTTCATTCTCCAATAGCATTAAAACAATTTAATATATTGTACCTATTTATAACAATTTTTATTTTCTACACAATCATCTTCTAACAAATCAATTGAATTGTTTCAACTTTAATTTTTTAAAAACAGATTGGCTATTACAATTAAATTTTTATAGTACTTATTCCTAGGAAGTGAATTATTATTGAAAAAAAACATCAGTTAAAATCTGAAATGACGTTTCGATATGTTTGTAAAAGTTACAAACAAGCCCCATATCAGTTGTCAATAATTATACACAGGTCTGGTTTAATTAAGTGATATCATTTTAAGTACATACCTTCAACCAGCCAGACCCAAACCAACGTTTATTTTAATCAAATATTCTCACTTTAACATGTATTATAACTATTATTATAGTACTATTCACATAAAAATTGTATGTAAACATTATAGGTATTTGTATGAATTTATAGGTGGCAGTGTATGAGCCAGTACATAAACATTCAAAGTGTTAGTGAATGGAAGTTTTTTTGTAATGTGAATGCTTAATTTTATACCATAAACAAAAATAAATATTTGTCCAAATTTTACATTATGTGTATATTTACAAATCAAAATTTGAATGTACTATATGAAATCTAATCTACATGGAGAATACATGAAGTTTCAGGGTTAAAAGTTAATAAGTCAAGGTGATTAATAGGTGAAGGTGATTATTCATAATCAGTAATTAAACACAACAATGATGTAGACAACATATCTGATTCAGTAGGATTATTCAGCTTTCGATCTCATCCTTGCAACAGAAATGAGAGGATGATGGATTTGATTTCTGGGTCAGTTGGTCAAAGAGCAAGGTCATGGTCATAATGCTCATTGCAAGGAAATGGCTTGCTTTGTGTTGCCCCCATTTTAGTGCTGAGCATATGTAACAATGCACTCAGTTTTCAATTTAAGGGCACTTCAGGTACAATATCATTTAATGATGACTTTGTTATTAAAGCAAACTGACTGCATCATTATTTACAGGGGACATTCTTAGAAAGTCATAGGTGACCTCATAGATATGGGGTTTTCACCTATATCAGCAGGGGCAAATTTATTCAAAATGAGTTCATTTACTTGTACTATGTGCTAATTATGATAAAACATTACTTTGTATTCATTTCTTCTCTTTTTATTAAAATTCTGATGGATTGCACATTTAGAACTCTTATTAAAAATAACTATATTACATCTTTCTTCTAAAGGTCAGAATAATACTTAGTGCTTTCAGTACTTTGATTTAAAATGTATGTGTATTCAACATTGTGCACAGGAACAAACTGGCACAATCATGAACTAGTGCTTTAAAAATCTATCATTATATGAATGGATTTATATTTTGGCGTGAATCACAAATTAATACACTAATTATTGCATGGAAACTACCAATATAAGTACATATATGTTACGTATGTCAAGAATAGATCACTCTTCATCCCCCCCCCCCCCCCCCCCCCAATGTATATATAACCCTGGCAATGTACCTGGAATATGATTCTCATTTAAAGTGAACTGGAGAAGATTGGTCGAGGTGAAGAAGATGAGGAGGAAGAAGTGTTTGATGAAGATCAGATTTTCCTCAACAAAAAGAAAATTAAGTATGGGCTATTTCTGCTTCCTTCATCGATTTCAAGATTTGAATGCTTGCATTTCTAGACTCCAGTTTACATCAATTATACTGTACATTTTATAAAGTTGACAAAATTATTGTAGATACATTAACAGTTAATACATTATTTTCAGGATTGGAATAATTGGAGAGCCCTTGGCAATGTTTAACCTCCAGACATTATCACCTCTGGGAGCTGACAATGAGGATGAAGAAAATGAGGAGGAAGGAGAAAAACCGTAAGTTATAGTCATACTGTGTTCTCAACAAAAACAAAAGATATCATTACTTTTTCATTTTTATTATACATATGTTAAAATCCTGTACTATGGTGGGCAAAAATGAGCCTATTTATCATTGAAGAAATTTTTGAGAATTAAATCCAGGGAATTTATTTTGCAGACCTCTAGGAGAGGAGCAGTCAGGAGAAAACGTCCCTCCAGGTAAATTAATCATGCTGGTGTAGAATGGATAAAGATTTGGCTTTGCATTACAAGATTAATAGTAAAAATAAAATATACATGTACCAACCACTGGAATGGTTATAAAAATCCTACTGAGAAAGGTATTATAATTTTTATCTATCATATTCTGTTAGGTATTATACATGTATACATTAATTTGATGTCAGCTGAATTACACATTGTAGATGACAAGGAAAAGAGGGAATAAATTATATACCCATTCAGGGTAGGGTATGGCTAGCCACTGACTTGCTAGCACAGATTTAAGTGTGCATTGTTTGCTCCACATGTATCCTGTGTTGTGATGTCATTTTGAAACAAATTTTTAACATACCACTCTGAAATTCCCATGTTCCATGTTACTTAAGTTGTATTTCTCAAAGTCAATGAATTTGTAATTGGTTTTAATTCATTTTCAAAATTTATGGGATTCTTTGAATAGGCTGCATTTTCAGATTAATATAACAATTAATGTTTTTCTTATCATCCAAAAATATTGAAATTTAATTGAATGATGAAGCATCGTTGTATAGTATGATGTGGCCAAAATTAGCATAATTATCACATTTTTGCCATTGTTAAAGGAATTTTTCTTGCAAACAAAATAGTCGGTATTAACAGGATTGAGATAGATGTTTCTAATTTATTCAGTATATGAAAACAACAAAATCATTTTATTAGCTGATAACTTATGTATCTCTTAGTATCATTGTGGCAGTCAGAAGGGTTCAATCACCAGTGGCCAGACATCTCAATCAGAAGAGCATCTGACTAGAGATTCAAATAGCCCGGGTTCAAATCCCAGTCTGGTCCATTGCATTTTCTCCCTTCCTGTTACATTTGGTGCCATAGACCAGCCCCTGGAACTGACAGGTTAAAATGTCTGCCAGGGGATAAAGATCCTGGATTGATATCTTCAAGTGTGAAGATCAACATTTAACGAGGAATGAATGTGGCAATCAGCCAGGTTCGATCGCTGGTGGCATGATAGCTCAGTTGATAGAGAACCTGACTAAAGATTCAAGGAATTGGGGTTTGAATCCTGGTCTATCAATTGCATTTCTCCCTTTCTATAATTAGAAACAAAGACACGCCTTAATGGCATCAAATGAATAATTGATCAAAATGAGGTTAAATATGTTTTATGTTCTTGGTCTAAAATCAACTTTCAATTCTAGAGAGGTGAATATAATATATTCTTGGTCTAAAATTGACATTTGATTCTGAAGAAAAGAAAATTTGACTGGACTTTTACATGGGTCAGTAACAAAATTCTTCCAAAAATACAACCACCTTGCAAACAAACTGCCTTATATGCAGGTATATGGTAGATATTAGGCCTGAGTATCATGCGCTAACTCACAATATGATACACATCATGATATAAACATGCAATATGATATGTATCACAATACAGTTTTCAGTCTTTAAAACTCTACCGACATCTTAAGTAGACACAGCTGTTAATGACTATAATGAAGAAACCCACCCCATTTCTGTCAGATACTGTTCTCTACCTATATATACCCCAAATGCATTTGTCACACTCAACTGATTTTTCTAGTTTGACTCTAGCAGTGCACATCAGCAATAGTGCATTGGGGATAGGAAACACTTAAAAGGATGCTGTATAAATGAAAATATGTCTTCTAAGTCTTTCATTCTATTAATTGATATAATAAATGATTTTTCACATGTTTCTACATAGTTTTGACATGTTTACTGCATGCACATGCAAACATGTAAACATTAATTGTTGCAGGGTCCAACCAAGATCAAATAAATATTGGTCTGGGTTCTTATACTTAGTTTATTGTGCAAGGAAAAAAGAACATAAGAAGAACACAAACTCTCACTACACATAAAACACTCACCACATTTAAAATGGCTGAAATATTGCCAACTCGGCGTAAAACCCAAATCAATCCATCAACATTTAAACAGACATTTAGACATTGCACATTTAATTAAACAATATAAACTGTGCATTAACAGTGACATAGAAAACAACATTTTGCTGCAAATGAAATTAATTATTTATCAGTAGAATGAAATAATACAAGTAAATATAAATCTTACCAGGCCAGTAATATAATATAAAATGAAGTTTATATCTTTTTTTTCTTTTGAAATTGACATTGCTTTCATCATTGACAATGAATACATGTTTGATGTAAACTAGTCTGATCTGGTTTTTTAGTACACCTGTTCACATAATCTTAACCTAATATGGAGTATTGTCAAGGTTATAGGGTGCATTGGCTGTTCCATTTAAAGTACTGTAAGGAATGGGTCAGCAATATATTTTAGTGCTTAAATCTAGTTTTATAATTGTAAAATATACATAAAAATATAAATATAGACAATAATTATTATTATCATTATTATTAATCAGGTAATGAAAGTAGCAATTATTGCAGAAAAATTTGCATGACCTCCTAATGTGGGTTAAGATTTTTTCTGCAATGCTTGCTACCTTCATCAACAGATAAAACAACAAAGACAGCATTTTATTTTTAAAGTAATATCTCATGAAGCTAATGAAATCAGTGGGAAATTGCTGTTTTATATGATATATATCCAATGATGAAAAAGTACACATGATCCACTTTTTAATGTCACTTAGCGCTTTCACCATGTCGTTAGGCTCTTCAGAGTGTAACAATTTAAAATACAAATATAAAAAGAGTATACCATGTACTTGTTATGACATAGTAGTTAAGATGTTGTTATTGTGATGTCACAAAGACAAACTACGATGTCATCACAAGTACATGGTACAGTGTTTTCAAAATCACAAGCCCTACTGTATTGACATGTATAGTTCATTGACTGTGTAAAATAATAAGGATAAAAAACACTGATAGATTTGTCATACTCAGAATCATTCCAGATTGATTGATGAGAAGTGTAATTTACAACTGTATCACAATATCATACTGATGATATGATGCACATATCATACAGACTTGCGATCAATACACACAATACATTGCTATAGATTTGAAGATTGTGTATCTGTCATTAGTGACATTGGGAAATGGTGACTTGGCATAATTCCTGTAATGTCACACCAACTGTTGAGAAATTTCGAGTCAAAGTGTATTATACAAGAGATTTAGCTGATTTGCCAACCTGGCAACAATGCTTGATTGGGCTGAATTAGATTTTATTATATTATATCAGATGAACTGAAGCAATGACAGAGGTTGCTCAGCAACATGTTTACAATCTTTGGTAAGAAGAATAAACTGCATGAGATTAATATATCTTACTTTCTTAAAAATGAAATTATTTTAATTTCCAGGGATATTTCACATCATATCCCAATATATTATGCCATATAGCAAACAAATAAGTCAGCATATGTTTCAATTTATGTTATCAAAACTTAATACAAAAGATAAATGTAAATTACCAAGATGTAAATGAAGTACTATAAACTTGCTTATTTTGATGGGGGTCAGTATATCTACAATTTTACAGGGGAGGAAGGTGGGGAGGTGGAGGCATTTAACCATGAAAATTGAAGGATAAATTAAAATGGCATGCATTTACAAGCACATTTTCAGACTTTGAATTGCATATATATCATACTAAACATGATATGTACAGCTATAATTTATTTTAGGAAAATTAATGAAATTCAGGCAGTAGTGCTGTGTGTGAATAAATGTGAATTAACAAGTTTTGCTGAAGTCATATTGTCTGTACAGCTATTGGAACTTTGCAGAATGAAACAGAACAGAATGAATCTGAGAGAGAGTCAGCGCTTGTTACAATGGCCAAGTTTGTTTCCAAGCATTTTGCCAATATAATGAATCCACCATTGTAAACAATATGCCCATAGTACCGGTACGAGTTATTTCCCCTTTGTTTATTCGTCATCACAATAACAATGGCAGTCTCCATGCCCCCCCCCCCCCCCCCCCCCCCCCCCCCCCCCCAATTTCTATTTGAAATAAAGAACTTCGTGATAAAATCGTAAAGTTGAATTTAAATTATTTTTTTTTGTTTGATGATGACTTGGCAATCTGACGTTTGAATAGTATTTGTACAAACACAATTTCCATGTGTCGTTTCCAGCCTGCTACAGAATAGATAACCCTCTTAGTAGTTTCAATCATTAAACACAGTTTTATTCCTGAGGTTGCTGAAATGACTGGTTATCTGATCTTGATATTGTTGGGAATTTGGATTTGAACTTGATAATATCTCATTTTTTCGAACATTGAGTTGGGTTTTTTCATTGGTGTTTCTGACATTTTTATTTTTTTCCCACCTCACCTATTACAATTCAGTATAAAAATGAATAGATTATAAATGTGGGTGGGGTTTTTTTCAATTTAATTAGGAGCACCTCTTCATTAGTGTTCTTCTCAGGTTTAATGTTTATTTTATAGGAAGCCATCAAGGTGCAATTATTATTTTTTATAAAAACCATCCTATCAAACATTAATTAGTGTATGATAAACCTAGTCCATACTTTTGATAAACAAATATTACCTTGACAACTGTCTCCTGCATTGTTGACTAGGAATTTAATCTATTAAGTAGTCTTGGTCAAGTGTAAACACACACACACACATGTATATATATATGTGTGTGTGTGTGTACAGTTATTTCAAAATGATCTTAGCATCAAATTCACTTTAATCAATCCACAGTGAGAAGTAGAAGGTCATAAAATAATAAGACCTTAAGATCTTACATTATTGTGTTCACTTGTCTGGACTTTTCTTCTTAATTATTGATATCTGTAGTTACTACATGTAAATTGTATTCAAGTTTTGATATACATTTATTCTCTATATAAAATGTGCTGTTATTCAAATTTACCATCAAGTACAGTGTTAAAGAAATATTGTTGACTCTGTTCACAAGTAAAGAGAATTGCCATGCTTTGGTAGTACGATATTCTCTGTGCTGGTTTCATTTTGTTCTGCAAATTCTGATATCCACATAGATATTGATACTTTGCAGAATGTAACTGCATTGTTTTAGATTTTCAGAATTGTCAGTGAATGACCTGAGACTAGTTTTGAACCTTAAAAGAAGGATGATTGTTTTTAGTTTTATTCTGAAAAGTAAAGAAAGACTTCATTCTATTAAAGTTTGGAAAAGTAAGGAAGTGAAATATTCCTTAAATTGCAACGTTGTATAAATTGAGGTTATCTTCCTCTTGCATAATCAAAACATTTAGTTTTACACTAATCTAAAAAGAAAAGGAGAGATTGATTGATCGATTGATTGATTGTTGTTTATCGCCACACTTAACAATTTTTCAGTTATCTGGTGGCATCCAGTTTTTGTAGGTGAAGGAGAGAACCCAGATACAATGTACCTGGGAAGAGACCACTGGCCTTCAGAAAGTAAACTGGCAAACTTTCTCACATATATCGGCATGAGCAAGAATCAAACCCCCACCGACTAGAGGCCTTGTGAGAGGCCTTGTGATTTTGAGCGCAATGCTTTAACCACTCGGCCACGGAGGCCCCAAAAAGGAGAGAAGAGAATTTATTACAACCACTTTTTTTTTAAAGCAAACAAACTAAAATTTGAAAAATCTATCAACGCACTATCAGATTCTGTGTAAAACATCAGATTTTAGAAGAAGAAGAATGTGACTACATTCTTTTTGTGTATAGAAAAGTAAGAAAGTGAAACACATATCCATAACACATCTAATTGTAAAAGGAAATGCCATACACTAAGGAATAGGTGCTCCTAATTGAATTGAAAAAAAATATTATCTATTAATTTTTATGCTGAATTGCGATAGGTGAGTAGGTGAGGTAGGAAAAAATAAGGAAGCCAGAGCCACCGGGAGGATGAATGTGCATGGAGATTGCCATTGTTGTTGTGATGACTAATAAACAAAGGGGAATAACTCATACTGATAATATTGGCATATTGTAACAGCAGCAGATTCATAATTATAACAGCAAAATGCTTGGAAACAAACTTGGCCATTGTAACGAGTGCTGACTGTATCAACATGGATGTTGGTACTTTGCGGAATGGATCCAAATTTTTAGAAAATTAAAGACATAAATTGTCAATAAATGGCCCAATAATTTAGGGAATAACTATCTTCTCATTTGTTATTTGCAACCATTAATGCTTAACTAGCATTTCCCTCATGGTAGCCCACAAATGTTTCCCATCCATTTCATTCTGCAAGCTACTAATAGTTCACAGTATTTACAAGCCTGAAGAAATTTAATCATCATTCATCCATGTAGTGAGCTTGAAGATATTAAAATATTAATACTTATCTGCAATTCTTGAAGTTATCTGCAATTCTTGAAGTTACCATTGTCATATGTGCTGCAGTACAATTTTATACTGATACACCTGTGTAATTTGTTTTGCTGTATGTTTCAGTTCTCAATTATTCTTTTCACATGTTCTTTTTACTATTATTTGACATATCCTGTCCCATTCCAATCCCAAAGCATGTCAGATTTCATTGAATTTTTCGAAGAACAAACAATTAAGAGAAATATACTTCTTTCTTGGGAAAAACAAATGATGTTATTTTTTGTAAACGATTTACAATTTTTACAGAGCAGAGAGTGAGCAGACAACAAACAACGATCTCCACCGCCACCTTAGATGCAGAGGAAACATAGAACAATGAAGAATGTCTTGATACAATTGCACAAACAAAAAGAACATTATGTGTTGTGGTAGAGCACCAGGATTATAATGCCCACATATGTAAATAAATATATGAAGTCGATTTTGCTCTTCTTTGTTTCTCATTAAAGGAAAGGCTGAACAACAATAACACATTTATAAAATATCTAAACATGTACAAACAGTTCCATGTAAGAACCATCTTCAAACCCTGCTATTTTTAGTTAGATTTTTAATCAATTGTTCAAGTTTATTAGAATGGAAATTCCAATAAATTCCATGTCAGATTGCAAAGCCTATATATCTGTATCTTTTTCTATTATTCCCCAGGTTGACCTTAAATCAGTGTGGGAATTTTGAACAATGAAGAAAAGTGTATAAGGGGTAAATAAGAATATGACAGATATATCCGGCATTTGCAGGGGTAATTTTGAGATGAGTCTAAATGATTTCATTTCATTTGTGTATAATTGTATTAAAAATTATGTATGTGCCTTAGGCCTGAATTGAGACTTATTTACTGCCAGATATATATTGTGTGAAAATAACACATTATGTTTTACCCCACGTTGAAATGGTCCAGGTATAATTTTCCCTTTATGTCCATCGTTCTGTCACACTTTTTACCTGCTGTCCTTGACTATAATAATGTGCTAGTACTTGGTATTATTTAATTTGTGTTGTGAAACTATTCAACTTTGGTGCATCTATCATCAATTTGAGTAAAATATTTCATAAGGATATCACAACTATAAATCAGGGTGGAAATCTATCAAGATGGTTCAAAAATGGGCGCGGTGTAAACAAGGGGACCCCATCTCTCCACATTTGTTTCTATTATGCACAGAAATACTAGCAATAAAATTAAGAGGTAATAATAAAATTAATGGTATGAGAATTGGAAACACAATACATATTATTTCACAATTTGCAGATGATGCCTCTCTCTTCTTAGATGGTACTAAAAAAGCACTAGAAACCACTTTAAATGAACTAAAAGATTTTAAAGAAATGTCAGAACTATTGGTTAATTACTCTAAAAGTCAAGTAATATGGATTGGAAGTAAACAAAATTCTGTGGAAAAATTAGTGGAGGATACAGAATTAGTATGGAATGAAACAAAATCTAAAGTTTTATGAACTGAGTTTGATACTAATTTAGGTCAAATGGTGAAGACAAATTAAATAAAAAAAATTACATCTATAAAGAATTTATTGAAAAAATGGAAAAGAAGAAATCTCACTCCAGTTGGGTGCATAACTGTTATAAAATCTCTAGCAATCTCCAAAATTGTACATTTGTTTATATTCTTATCTAATCCTTCAGAAGATACTATTGCTCAGTTAAACTGCTTATTTTTTGAGTTCCTGTGGAAAAGTCCTGTTCATAAAGTCAAAAAATCTATAGTTACATAGGAGTATGAAAAGGGTGGTTTAAATATGGTAAACCTAGAGAATTTTATTGCAAGTGTGAAAGTATCCTGGGTTAAGAAATTATTACATAGCTCAGCAAAATGGTAATTTGTCATAGGTGAAGATATCGATGTAAGCCAGGTCATTAGATATGGTCCAACATGTGCATTAAAATACATTGAAATTTCAAAAAAAAAATTTGGCAAGATGTTTTTAATTCTTGGGAAAAGCTTGAGGATTGTTTTGAAAATGAATTGACACCAGAAAAAGTAGGTAAAACTGTTCTCTGAAACAATGGAAAACTTGACGTAAATAAAAAAATTAATGTACGTGAAGGAATGGTGTAAAAAAAAAAAATTTATTTAATAAACTCATTACTAGATGAAGAAGGGAATATAATGACTTATACTCAATTCAAAACAATATGTAATATCAAAGCTAATTTTTTGGAGTAACACAAGCAATAAAGAAAATGATGAGAGATTTTAATACTATTGATCATCTGGTTAAGGAACAAGAACCAATTATCCCCTTACATATTATAACTTTACATGTATCATTTAATAAAACAGACAACAGAAAACTTTCCACAATATTTTAATAAATAGAATAATTTAATAATAGAATTTTGATAAAGACAAACAAACTGGACCAAAAAAATGGGATGAACAATTTGAAATATCACAAGAGTGGAGAAGAATTCACAAGAAAGATTTCATCAACACAAAGGCAAATTACAATGGTTGCAACATAGGGTGAATCATAGGAATTTAACAATTATTAAGAAATATGTGTACATTTTGTTTAGAAGAGAGAGAATCTCTAGAACATATCATGTATGATTGTGAAAAGTCAGGATTTTCTTAAGAAATGTAAATTATTTCAAACATTGAAGAATAAAGTGAACCATATTACAACAAAATATCCCGCAATGTTCCTGTTTAGTATTACACATATTTGTTATTAAATTTTTGTTTTTTTAAGAACCAAACATAGAAAGTGAGGTACATGATATGTCTAAAATTTATATCCCATTAACAATTTGTTAAAATGTAGCATCTTTTAGTAACAACCTTGGTACATTACAATATGTATCTGATTGTTAACTAGCATAATATGATATTTATGAACTCAGTCAGAGTACATTATCCAATCTTTCTACTTCATTTTTTTTCCCTTTTGTTTAGAATGAATGTCTTTCAGTGTGAATGTGAGAGATAGAGGAATTTATTTAAAACCTGTACCCCTGGTCAGGTTGGGTTGTAAGGGATATGTTAAAACTTAGAATTAGAAATACTAAAGAAATGTTGTCTCACCAAAACAAAAAACAAAAAAAACAAAAAAAATTCTTGGTATATAATCCTGATGTTGTGTGGAGTCAAGTTCAGGTAACTCACAACCATGGTGCTAGATTGAGGTCGTAATATATCATGGGATTAAAAGAAGATGAATTAAGATCTTATAAAAATCCAAGGTGGCTCAGGTGAGTGTTGTTCATGGGCCTCTTCAGTACATTCTGTGTTTTTCAGGTTTTTTTTTTTTTTTTGGTGTTCTACTTGCTAAAACCTGTGCTCCAGTATATGGTATTTATACTAGACTTTAAAATTTTCCTGATGAACTTTTATTTAAATAATGAATCTCAAAATTACTCAAAGTACATGTATGGAAAAGGCACTGTGTCATTTTTTCAAGGAAGAATGCAAGATACTATGATGTACATATGACCAAACACAGCAAAATAAAAATCGTTTTCCATACGTTTAGAACCTAGAAAACTGTCTTCTTGTCTATTACATGTATTAAAGAATAGTGAAAACCTTGAAGCAGATGTATCAATTCCATAACACATGAATTGTATGATTTGGAATGTAACTTTTAGAATCTAGCTCCAAGAATTTGGCTGTTATTAACAGCAATAATGTAGAATGTATATAAATCAATGAAAGAAATTTCGATGATATTTATTATCCCAAAATTGCTGAGTCTGTAATATTTATATGATTAGATTGGTTTAGGGTGGTAACATTGTCTAGAGATAACTCATCTGCAGGGATATCAGGCTGTAAATATCATCCACAGTGTTAATGAAAGTCATGAAGTTTTTTTTTTATGCCATTCAAAATTTCTCCTTGCACACTTTCCCTCAATCTCTACAACACATCACCACCATTGTCGTGCCCAGTCAATTTTTCTGTAGCTGGTTGACAAAATTACCCAATGCTATTATGTTTGGTTCATTTGCATTGATTTCCTGAAGCACTTTCCCTACAAACTGTTCTTCAAAATTTGCACCAGTTGAAGTTGATGCAATTATCTTTATCATAAAATATTGATAAATCTCTCAACAGAGGGTGCATTTAGCACAAGCTTCACTTACACCTCTGTCAACACTTAGAAAATATAGTTCCTCCATCATGTGTCAATCAATTATATAAATAGTAGAAATGGTGGGTGGAAAATGTGCAATATATGTCAAACAAATAAATTACATGCAATCGTTAATGTGAAAAATGTAAGATATATAACACTTTTAAAGTAAACCATATAAAATTGGAAAGATAAAAGTTTTCAGTAAAAGTCTGATGAAATTAAGTGCAGCAGATGCAATGTCTGAATTAGGCTTATTGGAGACACCATAAGCACTACTTCTAAGAATTAGAGTTGCATGATCCCAAATGTAAATTTTCCCTTACATTGCCAAATGTTCAAATTTGTTCTTCTACACTTCCTAGACATGTGATTATTCAATAGAATTTGGTGTGTATTTATTCATGATATATAATCTGAAGTTTAAGAAAATAATTGGAGAAATTCAGAGGCTTAATTGAAACTACAGTTTCAATTAATTAAAAATTGAAACCTGAATTTGTTGAATTTCTTATTGAATATTGTACATTAGGTGCTATCAATCCTGGAAACTGACAGATTTGAGAAGCCTACAAGGGAATGATAATTCTGGGTTGTGTGTTTTTGAAGGCAAAGGCCTTTAAAGAGGGAGAAGTGTGGCATTTTATAGAATTGAAGAACACCTGAATTGAGATTCTGGGGTTCTATGCTGAAATTCCACTTTGTGTCATTACATTTTCTTTCTATCCATCAAGACATCTATGGTTCCACAGTGCTGCCCTTTCTGACAGATGAGAGACTTGCCAGAAGATGTAGACCCTGGATCATGTGTGTTTGAGAGTGAAGACATGAAAGAGGGGAGGAGTGTGGCAGTGAGCTTGGTTCAGATAGCTCAGTTGGTAGAGCTTCTTATTTGAGATTTGGAGGGAGGAGGTGGTGGTGGTGGTTGGGTTTCAAATCTCAGTTTGTTCCATTCAGTTTCTCATTTCCTGTTACACTTGGAGGCATGACCCAGCCACCAGAACTAACAGGTTGTGTGACTGAATTAATGTATGTTTTTGGTGCTGATGGCCTTTAAAGAGGGATGAGTGTGGCATTCAACAGGGATTGATCTCTTAATGGGCAGATATTTTCAAATTCCAGCCTGGTCCATTCCATTTTTCCTTCACTGCTACATTTGATGACATTGACCAGCCACTGAAACTTACAGATGAGAGGCTTGTCAAGGGGTAAAATACTTGGGGTTAGTTGTCTTTTTAGGTGAAAATCTTTCAAGAAGGTAAGAATGGTGGTCAGCTGGACATATAGTACCAAGATAGCTCAGTTGGAAGAGCACCAGCAATAGGGGGTGTGGGTTTAAATCCTACTCAAAGTGGAAAGCCTTCCCCAAGCAGTTTTTTGACCTTCACAGTTCATTTAAAACAAGCAGTTCCTTAACCATCAACAATCCTCCTTAGTATGCATGTCTCATTTGCATAAGAGCATTCATCTACCAGTTTCTTGGCAGTTTCTTAGCCTTCACTGTTCGCTAGCAGTTTTCAGGCAGTTATTTTGGCTGAAAAATTTCAATTAGATACTTCTACAAACCTTCATCCATGAATATTCATTTGAACTGCTTAAAATACTGCTAAGGAACTGCTTAACTTAACCTTTGACCCTATTCACTGTGTCATATATGGACTAACAAACTGCTAGAAAACTGCTAATTTTTGTCAAATTGCAAAACAGTTATTAATAAACTGCTTATCAAACTGCTTACAAATAACATTCACAATTACCAAAACAGCAACATGAATAAGAATTAATTTCTTGAGATGAATGATTGTACAAGTTCAAGCAATTTATTTGAAACAAACTAACAACTATATAAAACAAACTACTATCAATTCTTAGTTAACAAACTATAGGTAAGAAATCACTAGAACATTGTGGACTGGAGTATCAAATTCCTAATATATCATCATTGATAATTAACAAACTCCTAACAAGATAATATTGGAACAGATCAATTATGTTGTGAAATGTGATAAATCTTGAGTGCACACGTGAAGAATTCACATATATGATCAAAGTAAATCCTTTGAATCTTTCACTTGCTAGATATTTGGTTACAATTATCACAGTTTCATCTGCATCAATACATCCATAATTGTCATGATACACTGCAAAGTTTTACATTTTAGAGCACCTGTACACAGAAATACACATAGCGGATTCTTCAGGTTGATTTTAGTGAAAATCGTCAAATTGATATTGTGGAAATTATTTGTCACAGAAAATGTATTCACAATGTCACAATGACTGCATGTATCTGACTATATCTGTACTCTAACAAGTTTTAACTATAAAACGCCTTGATTAACGTTCCTTATATACCTCCTTGTTGAGCGGTGCCAAATCAAAAGCATCTTGCCATGAACCTCTAGCATGCTGTAGTAGGTAGCGGTACAGTCAGAGTAGTGACTGCCTTGTCAGGATCGATGTCTCTTTAGCTACTGGAATGCTATTTTATACTGGAAATCTCCATGTTTTGTGACTGTCTGGGGTTTTGTAGAGGTCTCATTGAAATGTTCAGCCCCAGCCAACACCAAACTGGAAATAGTAGTGACATACCGTGATGCAATTCTAAAGACTTTCAGATTTACAAAATCTTAATATGAGAACAGTGCTACTTGGAATAATTTATACTAAGTAAATGAAAACATCTTGGTACTAGGAAATAAATAAATCTGGGTAATATTGTAATGATGAACTTACTAGTTTTGCATGCTGACTCCTCGGCCATGTCCGAACGAAGTATCAGAATCACAGTATTCACAATGCTATCACAAAACTGCTCACGATAACTAAATCTAAACAATAACATAAATGTACTAAAACTGCAAACAAACAATATAGAATAAGGCCAAATTCAACTGCTGATCTACTTTTCTTCTTTCAACATGGCACGGTACCCGTTACTCCGTGTGACATCACAGCGATTTGGCGCCTGAACCCACATACACTCAGATGTGATTTTTGAGTTTTTTGCCAATATCCCCGTTAATTCATTTACATATTCGTCAAATCTTCAACAAAGTTTTAATTTGGATAAATGTTTATTCTACTGAAAAATGTGATTACACTGCATAGGCCCT
Organism: Ostrea denselamellosa; assembly: GCA_024699665.1. Classification (NCBI taxonomy): domain Eukaryota; kingdom Metazoa; phylum Mollusca; class Bivalvia; order Ostreida; family Ostreidae; genus Ostrea; species Ostrea denselamellosa. The sequence continues at coordinate 1,440,920 of JAMZEH010000026.1, forward strand.
TTAGCTATAAAATTGAACGGAAATATGTTGGTTTTTCTTCTCTGTCACATATTTTAATTTTTACCAATACGTGACAGAGACAAAAAACAATGTATTTGGGTAATCTTTAATGCATATTTACAAAATATAAGTTGAAAAAAAATTAGAGTGATAAGGTGGGGGTGGGGGGTGATCATGATCCATGCCCCAAGTGCCTGTGCAAAATTCCACATTGAAAATCTTTATCTTAAAGGTAAATTCTATCTAATTTCTAACATATATAAAATACATTTGGAATAGGAAATAGCTATTTATCATGAAAATAAAAGTAAAATGAAATATACATGTACTTATGGTTAATATTTTTGATAATTCTTTAATAATTTCACTCATTTTGACAATTATCCATAATGTTATATTATTGGTAATAAAATTAGAAAATATAAGTGATCAGTGTGTCCATGGGAATATTAATTAATTTATTGTCAAATACTAATATAATATTATTTCTGCATTACATATATATGTTATTATCACTTTCAAAGAGAACTGCTTGTGTAAATACAACTGCTAATCAATGAGAGTGTGCATCTGTGTTGACTGCTTTGATAAACTGCTAACAGTTAAAATAGGATTGAAACTGCTAAGAAACTGCCAATAAATTTGTAAACTGCTCAAAAACTGCCTGAATTGGCAGTTCACTTTGACTTGGGATGATTTACTTTAATGAGTAGATATCCTTTTATCAACACAGTGCTACTTGGAAATTAGCTGTGACGTCATAATAAAGAGCATTTACCTTGGACATTTCTTGAATTGGATATGAAGTGTTTATGCCCTTCAATGAAAATACATGTAATGTACTTGTATTAACTCTAAAAAAAAAAATTTTTTTTTGGGGGGGGGGGGGGGGGGGGATAGATGGGGATGATGAAACAATACTAAAGCATGCAAAAACCATGTGCTCCAATAATCAACTGAATTATCACTCCCATCTATCCTAAAAACAAGACAAGACATTCCCTAAATAAATGAAAGTTAGATTTTGACTTAATTTACATGACAGGCTTTACTGTAATGCACGCATATTACATGTAAGTATTTCAATATTCAAATCATGGCCCTGGGAACTTGAGTGGAGCTAAGTTTTACATTGAGGAATTTGTAATTAAGTAATTCTATTAAAAAATATTAAGAACAATGAAGCTACAATACATATACCTATTAAAAAAAATTACAGATGTGCATCCTCAGGATTGTTCAAACTTCCTGCCTGCAGGGGCAAATTTCCTTGCAACACTTCGTTTAGGTGTAACATTTTACAGGGCTTTGTAAATTGTGTAAGGAAAGTTTTTTTTTTTGTATATCTTATCAAGAAAAGCAAGGCTGCTACAAGGGGGGAGGGGATTGAGGTGTTGGGGGGGGGGGGGGGGGGGTCTGCTTTGTCAGGTCTCACCAACAGTAATATAACAGACTGGGAATCAAACCCAGGTCCCCTAAATTTCTAATGGTCGGTTGTGTTTCTCATTGATTTGAGGTTTAAATCTAGGTTTACGTTTTGCATAAAGGTAAGGCTTACAATACAACTTAGATTTACGGTAAATTCTGAATATTGAAAAGGTGGTTTGAATCTGACATCATCGTCCACCTTGAATAATGGCATGAAGATTTGTATGTTGTGGATTGCGTATTTCTTTTTCTTTTTTTGATATACTGATAAGAATTAAGTGAACAAAGTGTACAAGACTGGTTTTCATAATAAATGCATATTTTAGCTCATCAAAATGCTAGTTTTAATTATTTTTCAATAAATTAATTGTGAAATTGGTGGTGATATTTTGCAGAATTCTTTAGTGTCTACTTTGTATAAAGTTCGGATAAAACTGAGTAACTGAGCTACCTTAATTTGGCTGACTGTAAACAGAGTTGGTTTGGGAACACATATGTACAAAAATGTATACATAACACTTTGGATGCATCAAATGAGGTAGAGTTTTGCTGTATTTACATGATATTTTGTCTTAATTGATCAAAGAACAATGTAAATCATTTATTAATACATGAAATGCACAACTAAAATGACATTTTTGAAGGATTTCAAGTTTTTGTAAATTTTATACATTTTACATTGAATTTTCAAATAAAACTTTGTGAATAGTACAAAAATAAGGGTGGTTTCATAGGAAAATTTTGATATGGGTTTTAAGCAACATTTACAAATAGTTTTACAAGCTTCTATAACAAATTAATTGGGTATCCACTGTCCCTAAAAAATTGATAAAAAAAAAGTATCTCATTCAAGATTGTAAAGTTTTGGTAGCTATTTAGTCAGTTTCAGATTTATTAATGGACCTTGTGGTTTAAATTTGGTTATGCGGACCTTGTGGTTTAAATTTGGTTATGCGGAAATGTTTGCCCATTTTGCACTTTTCTAAATTGGCATTTTCCATCTTTATGAGAATCATTAAGTTGAAGGAAAACTGACTTTTCAAATGCTATGAAATTTGGTGATATCTTACCATGTGCAAGTCCAGATTACCTAAGTAAGCCTCAGTTTTATATAGTGCAACAGATTTCTTCTCAGGTAAACCCGACTAAGTCAGAGTTTAAACCTAGCTTACATAATCCACAGATCAGCTGTAGAGCCATTCTTACCCGAGATTGAGATACACATCTAGCCATAAGTCAGGTGCTCTACCACCTGATCAGTCATCTGGCCACCAGCAACCAATCCTGGCTAATTATTACATTATTCTCTTCAGGTTCTTTGCCCTCAAAGTCACCCATAAATCAGGATGTTTATCTCCTGGTAGGCTTCTCACCTGTCAGTCCCAGGGGTTGGTCTGTCACACCAAATGTTACAGAGCTACGAGGTGGAAAAACAAATGGAACTGCAGAACCATGAGTCAGCATAGACCCCCTGAATCTCTTTTGAGATTCTGAGCTATATGTCCACCAGTAATCAAACCTGACTGACCATCACAGTGATATCTTGTATTTTTGGTGTGGATCATGGACCTCTTGTTTTTCCAAAACATTACAAGGAGATCAGTCTTTCTTTTCTGACCACCTCATAGCAGTATTGTATATACAGATACATATCTCTGCTGTTCCTAAGTTGCTGTTGGACTTTTTTGTGCATTTGAGGAGAAAAATAATTTACTCATTTACTAGAGAAGCTTATTAGGGACACACCTGGGGCCATGGTATAAAGCACTCTAGTGCAGCACCCACCCCAAGGCCCATAGGTCATGGATTAGGTTTATACACACTTGACAGTACCTGCACAGAAGGAAACTTCACATTTTCTGTTCTCTTTCCTACAGAAAAACAAATATTTCTTCATTTGACACCCCCTCCCCCCAACTATTTCAAAATGAATAATTCTTAAATAACAGTTACATGTAAGTCTCCAATAATTTGTTAATTATTGATAAAAATTAGTATTTAAGAAACTATGCAGTATAGGATGCTAGTAGTATTGGGTACATGTTTTATATCTAAGTATTCTTGTAAGTTTATGACTATCCTAGTTTTGATTTATATGATAGATTTATGTGGGGCATATTCTTAACCTTGATTCTCCTATCATTAAATTAAGGACACACGAAACATTTCTCAATATTATATAATTTTTCACGACATTTTACATATACGTACAATTCACTTGCATTCTATCTCACTTCTACAATATACCTTGGGGTATATTATCATGTCTGTTTTAGAGTTAGTATATTTTGATAGTTTCTTAGTAGAAATGTGAGAAGAGGAGCAATTAGTACAATTTCCTCTGTCAGTACATAGACTCTCCACAGCAAGTGTTATGTGATGCCTCCTCATAGAAGCAGATGGATGCTGGGCACCATTTGGCTACAGGCTGACTATGCAAGGGCAAATGGTTTTTAAGAGAAGGTAAACTTTGATTTCAAACATGGGCAGATGGACCTCGTGAATGTGGAAATGTGATCATCTAAGGGAAGGAGACTCTTGGTTCTCCAGGTTGGGGTTTGGGTCTTATGCTTGGGTTTAAAATGATAACGTTGTTACAGAAACCAATGACACTCTAAATTCAAATCAGACTAGTATAAATACCGTTGGGGCTAAGGAAAATGGGAGTGGAGGCTACAGCATGACAATGTTGGACCAAAGCCTTTAAAAAGCCCAGTGCCCAACCAGATTGATGGTTGCCCCCAAAGGATGCACAATGTGGAGAAAATGAAATGTAAGGACAATATATCTGCGGTGGTAGCAGTGCAAGTAGCAAAGGGTTTTTAATGAATGAATAGGTACAGAATGGATATTACCAGGGTAAGTAAGTGTAGATGGACACGGATTGACAAAACAAAGCTAGTAGCAGGAGAGACAACGGTGTTTGTAGTCTCATGGAATGGAGGCCGGTAGGAAGTAGGATCATCAGCACAACATTCTATTCAGCATACAGGTGACCGTAGTACTGGTGTGTGCACCAATGAATAAGGCAGAGGAAAGAGACAAAGAAGAGTTCTACAGCAGGAATGATATCATATTGATGGGTGACTTCTATGAAAAGGTCTGTGCAGATATCAGAGAAGTGTCATTGGAAGGTATGGAGTAGGTGAAATGAATGATAGTGGTGAGAGGCTGTGCAACTTTGCCAGAACAAATGCAATGGTAATCACGGGAACTATATTCCTGCACAAAGAGGTCCACTAGACAACATGGGCATCAGATGGAAGAACAGAGAACCAGATAGACCACATACTGATATCAGGACAAATGAGGTCATTAGTGTTCGACACTAGAGCAATGAAGGGTGCTGATGTATACAGTGATTGCAGCTTAGTGAAAATAAGAATGAGACTTCGGCAGAGGAACAAAGCAAGGAGGGAGTTATGTTATTTAGAAATTGGAGAGCCTGGAGATCAGTGAGAAGTACAGAATGAAGGTGAGGAACAGGTCCTAAGCACAATGAAGCTAGAGGGGGTAGAAAAGGTGAGTAAAGCAGTGGAAAAGGTGAATGCAGAGGCAGCAAAGAAAGTAATTGGTAAGACCAGAAAGAAGACCCAGCCATGGATAAGAGGAGAAAGTTGGAAGGAAGTCGAAGCATGAAGAGTGGTGAAAGTGAAGCTAGCTGGGATGAGGTCAGACAGAGTGAAGGAGAGGCTGAGGCAGAAGTACAGATATAAAGACAGGGAGATGAAGAGGAGTGTGAGGAAAGACAAGAGAAAGAGGACAGAAAATCTGGCAGTGAAAGCAGAAAGAGCAGTGGAGAAGGAGCTGTACAACTTAACCAGGGTATGGCAGGAGGAAGGAGGAGTGAAGGATGCAAATGGCATACTGAGGACAAGGAAAAAGAAGTCAGAGAGGATGGCAAGATGGATAGAGCATTCCAAGGGAGTGATCAACAAGGAAGAACTAGAGCATCCAGCAACAGATGAAGAGATTGAGATGATAGAGAAAGTGGGAAAAACAGACAGCAGACATTTTAGTCAACAAGAGGTGATGAAAGCAATGAAAAAGGGTGAGACTTCCATGGTAGACAATGCGAGTGGAGACCTGCAGATTTGAAGGAGACAAAAAGTGTTCAGCATTATATGGCAGGAGGAAAGAGTTCAAATAAGTGGAAGAAGGGGCTAATTGTGAAGATCTTTAAGAAAGGAGACATGAAAAACTGTAACAACTGGAGAGGAGTGGCACTGCTATCAGTGATGAGTAAGGTGTTTGGGAGAATAATGATAGACAGAATGAAGAACAGAATTGAGAAAGCACCAAGGAGGAACAAGCAGGATTTAGACTGGCATAAGGAACATGTAAACAGATATTCATCCTGAGGAATGTCTTGAATAGGCACATGATTGGAATGCCCAATTGCATTTGAATTTGAGGAAGCATTTCACTCTGTGCACCAGGAGAGCTTGGGAAAATGTTAGAATTGGATGTGGTGTCAGAGAAGATGGTCAAGATGATTATAGAGCAACACCATGGATTCAAGAGTGCCATGATTAAAGAGGGAGAGATCAAAACAAAAATTAAGCAGGGATGAATCATGCCAATCTTCCTGTTCTTACTGGCAGTAAATTACTTAATGAGAAGAGCAGTCAAGAACAGGAAAACAGAAATCAGGTGGACGTTTATGACAGTATTTGAAGACTTGGATTTTGCAGACAACCTAGCACTTTATCCTCAAGTTTTAACACAGGCAAAGACAACAAGAATGAAGGAGGAAACAGAGAGAGTCGATCAAAGCTGAGTAGCAAAAAGTGCAAGACAATAAGGATTGATGAAAAGAAAGACAAAATGATAAAGGTAGGGGAAGATGAGGTGGAAGATGTGGAAGAGTTTGTTTACATGGGAGCAATAATGACATCAGGAGGAAGATCACATGACTTCAAGAGCAGGACAAGCAAGGCAAGAGCAGCATATGGAAGACTGAGGAAGTATGAAGTAGAGTGAACATAGGAGTTCGAACAAAGGTCAAGCTATTCAAGTTGTTAATGAGGTCAGTGTTGTTATATGGAAGCAAAATATGGAAGGTGACAATGACAGAGAAGAAGAAACAAGATGCATTCCAGTTCACATGCTTGCAGAGGATCCAGGGTGCAAGGTGGAAGCAGATAGTGGCAAACAGGGAAGTGGCAGACAAGGCAAACAAATACAATAAGCGGTGAGCTGAGGAGACAATGGAATGGGATAGGAGGGAAGGTGACAGTGACTGTGAGAAGGCACTAGGGAGGACACCATAAGGGAAAAGGGCAAGAGGAAGATCAAAAATAACCTGGAAAAGGACAGTGGAAGCAGAAAGAAGGAGTGCAGGATAGAGAAGCTATAACAAAGTCAAGATGGCACAGAAAGAGTGGTTTGAAGAGAGTGGCATGGCCTTATGCTCCTCTTGATGTGGGAGAACTAAGTACTAAGTAAGTAAGGTCCTGAAGGTTCTGGCCACAAATTGGTCAGCTTCCCCCTTATGTGTACTACACTTGCTGTGCACATGCTGTGATGTGTGCATCTCCCACCTCTCTTTGCTGGGCATTGTCAAGAACAGACATGTAATTGTTGCTTAGCTCTGATATTGTACATTGGGTATGAGAGCACTGCTAATGAAGTTAGATCATAGCGTTTTCTCGGTGTGATCCATCACAACAGAATGGTAATAGTGAAACATAGTATTAGGTCGGTCATTAATCATTCGTATTACCTCCTGAGGTATATCAGGAAGGTTGCCATCTCTAGATGAGTAGTTTGTGATTTCTCATACTTGATGTTGGTGCAACAAGGATATCACTCGAGGAGTACATCATGAGCACATCATGAGCATATGTATTTTATCGCTGTGTGTTTTTGTTGTTTTCTATATCAATATATCAACACATAACTTTGATGATGCTGACATTTTTCGGTTACCATTGTCGGATAGATGTAACCATCACCTTTCGGATTTAGTCCATGCAGGACTCTTCAAACACCCAATCAAGAAATCTAGGATTATCGTCGGTGGTAGAGAGAAGAACCCTAAGATGTACTTACTATGTTTAATATCTCTATTGCTTGCAAATTCAAACGACGTCCATACAAATCCAGGGCCAGCTCTCGGCAGCTCGTACCCATGTGGCACATGTGATGGGCCAATTACATGGGAAGACAAAGGGATTATGTGCGACACTTGTAACCAATGGTACCACATCAAATGTCAATCTGTCAGCTCTAGCACTTACGATATCCTCGCAGAAGACAGTGCCGTTGCCTGGGACTGCATAGTATGTGACTGCCCCAACTACAGCTCTGTGTGCTTTGAACTAGTCCTATCCACAACAAATCAGTTTAGTGTTCTCTCTGATACATCACTGCACAGTCCCGCTCCACATGAATGTATCCGACCTGTACATGCATCTACACCAGACAGGGACAGACGCAAACAGAGAAACATATCCCAACCACTGAAGATTCTGACAGTTAATTTCCAATCTGTTAAATTGAAACAAGACCAGTTGAAAAACCTAATCGAAAGTACAAAACTGGACATCATCTTAGGTACTGAGACCTGGATCGACGGAAGTATCACAAACAACCAAATATTGCCGTCTACCTACAACATATACCGTAAGGATAGGAACACCAACGGAGGAGGAGTGCTGATTGCCATAAGCAATAATCATCTCAGCTCATCCGTCCCAGAACTGGATACCGACTGTGAGATCATATGGGCCAAAATCAATCTGGTAGAATCCAAAGACCTATACCTGGCCTCATACTACAACCCCAAAACATCGAATGAGCGCAGTATTGATGAACTTGGGAGAAGCCTTGGAAGAGCCAACTCCATAAACAATGCGCTAATAATAGCAGGTGGTGACTTCAACCTTCCCGGATGGGAATGGAAAAGTAAATCTCTAAAACCTACAAGTTCACCGACATCCTAGATGATAACGGCCTTGTACAACTGGTGGAAGAACCCACAAGAGGATCTAACATACTAGATCTTCTAGTGACCAACAATCCATCTAGATTCACACGTATTAAGACCATCCCTGGAATATCAGACCATGACATAGTGTTCTCGGAGATTGACATTAAGCCATCAAAATGAAAGCAAACACCACGTAGAATCTCGCTCTATAACAACGCAAATTGGGAATCACTGAAATCGGACATGAACCTAACCCATCAAAAGATCATAGACATGGAATCTACAGGGGGAACAACTGAAGAACTCTGGCAGACTTTCAAGGAAGACCTTGAACACAGTATCTCAACACACATACCTCACAAAGTCGCCAATCCTAAAGATAGCCCTCCTTGGCTTACATCAGAGATTAGCCGACTAATACACCGTCGAGACCGTCTTTATAAACGTAAGAAGAAGTCGGCAGACATCAGTCTGAAATCCAAATTCAAGGACTTAAAGCGTCTTGTGCAAAGAGAAATTAGACGTGCCTATTGGAAATACATCGAAAATATCGTCTCACCAGCAGAAAATGACTCCCAACAAAGCTGCATGAAACGCTTCTGGACCTACATCAAGCACAAAAGGACAGATTATAATGGGATAGCACCGTTAAGAAGTGATGGAATCCTACATACCAATCCTGTGGACCAGGCTACCATACTCAACAAACAGTTCCAGTCAGCATTTTCTGCAAAGGTTGTTCACACCAGTGATGACTTCACAAAGCGATGTAATATGTCAGGAACATTCCCCACATGTGAAGATCTCCTCATAATAGAAAATGGTGTTATGAAGCTCCTACAGAAATTAAACCCCTCTAAAGCTGCTGGACCGGACAACATCCGACCTCGGGTATTAAAAGAACTGGCAAGCGAACTGGCCCCTATTCTCACCATCATATTCAATCATTCCATTGACACAGGATATGTGCCTCAAGACTGGAGATCCGCCAATGTGAGTCCAGTGTACAAAAAAGGTGAACGATACAAAGCTGAGAACTATAGACCAATCTCACTGACCTGCGTATGTTGTAAAATAATGGAACATATTGTTACCAGCCACATCATGAAACACGCGGAAACCAATAACATACTTCATCCCTTGCAACATGGATTTCACAGCAGACGATCATGTGAAACACAACTTATTGAATTCGTGGATGACATTACCATCAACATGAGTCAAGGAAAACAGACCGACGTTCTAATCATGGATTTCTCGAAGGCTTTTGACAAGGTCGGCCACAGTCTGCTAATACACAAGCTCCAACATTATGGAATCCGAGGCAATGTCAACTGATGGATCGAAGGATTTTTGCTAAATCGATCACAGTCAGTAGTAGTCGACGGAGAACGCTCACCAAGCATAGAAGTGGAATCCGGGGTCCCCCAGGGGAGTGTTCTTGGACCATCATTATTCCTGTTTTATATAAACGACATGCCAGAAGGAATAATGTCCACCGTTCAACTATTTGCCGATGATACGATAGCGTACCTTACCATCTCATCAGACTCGGATGCATCAGACCTACAATCCGACCTCGACAAATTAGCCTTATGGGAAAATACATGGAACATGTCATTCCATCCAGACAAATGTAACGTCCTAACCATCAGTAGGAAAAAGAATCCCATCAAAACCACTTATACATTGCACAGACACACCTTGTCATCAGTTTCCAGTGCCAAATATCTAGGGTGCACTTTTTCCTCCGACCTACAGTGGAACCAACATGTTAGTAACATCTGTAATAAAGCCAACAGAACTCTGGGCTTCCTAAAGCGCAACCTTAACATCAGCGCAACATCGGTCAAGACCAACGCATACAACTCCCTTGTTAGGCCTATTGTGGAGTATGCTAGCCCGGTGTGGGACCCTTACCACAAAACAGAAATAGACAGGATAGAGATGGTGCAACGGAGAGGGGCAAGGTACGTTACTAACAGATTTGGAAATAGATCCAGCGTAAGCAGCATGTTACAACATCTGGAATGGAGATCCCTAGAAAGCAGACGGAGAGATGCGCGACTCACATTGCTCTATAAGATCGAGCACAACAAAGTTGCCATCAGTAAGGAGGGACGCCTAATAAGACCAAAACGACTGACCAGGAACACACATGACAAAAGCTTCCAGCAACCATCTACAACTAAGGACTACCGCATGTTTTCATTCTTCCCGCATACCATCAGGGACTGGAATTCATTACCACCAGAAACAGTGTCAGCACCGTCCCTTAAAGCCTTCAAAACTTCGTTGGTCAAACAGGTGTAAATGTTACGAACCGTTTTACCCTGTTTATAAAACCCCACCGCATGTGCATCTATATGGCAAAATAATCAACATGTTGATGGTGGCCAGTATTGGGAAGAAGAAGAAGAAGAAACACTACAATAAAACACAGTTATCATGAACCTCCAGGGCCAGCAAAAAACAATTGCTATAATTATATTCCTTTATATCCATTGAAAGATTTTTTTTCATCTCATAGGGCAATGAATATTACTTCACAATAAGCGTAAATTTGTTTTAAGCATGTTTGTTAGAAGTGTGTTTTACTTCACACTTGGCGCTGCAAGCAAGTTCTTGGGTTTTGTTAATTTGAGGGGAATAGTGCCTGATTTTTGTTTTGTTTATTTCTTTACATTTGTCGTAGCACAGGTTAGATGCTATGTATATTCATTTTCCTGTTTGTTGTGTTAAATGAGATAGCCTCTGATATATGAGTTCCTTCTGGTAGGGGGAAGGGATCTCTGAAACCCAGGGATATTGAATGCCTGGTTAAAGGGAACTGATCAAGAGGGTCTAGTAAATACCCAGTAAGGGCACAGTCAGTGGGGAGTTCTGATTCATGATAGAATGAAATTTTCGTCAGATGTGTGTAGTACACCGCACTCAGCAAGAGGATGCTATGGATAATATCACCCAGTATGGGGTCAGAGATATGATAACCCCTACCAGTTTCTCAGCCACAGAAGGACAAGGTCACTTTCAATCAGCCTGTGGTTGCAGGGAAAGTCATGGGTTTTCAGTCCATAATGCTGAAGTAAAGTCTACATTGTAGCTCAAGGTCAGCCACTATCATTGATAAGCTACAGTATCCTGGGTACCACATTAGGGAGTGGTCAGTCATTAACACATAGCATGTGGAATTGGCCTGGATCACCTCAATTTAATATTTTTATGACTAATGCAGACAGGGCCCAACCACAAAGTTTGATTCCTCCAGGTGGTAGGTGTAGCATAAGACAGAATATTCTAGCAGAAGTTAACGGTATAAAATATAATGGAGATGTAGAGTGGGGAACATTCTAACTTCTCCACTATCACAGAGTATCGTCAGTGGAGTGACCCCAATTCCCTGTTTACCTAATGTCTGACACTTGATGGGGCAGTGCTTAAGTACTTTGATATCCTGAGGTACAGGGTGCCTTACTAAGTTTCGGAGAGGTTGTCCTCAAAATGGTGAAAATTTCCTTGAGGACAGCCTCATAGCTGGAATTCAGCTCAATCACCCAAAGGCCATATGAGGCAGTAGAGCATTGTTAGTGGGGGTGGGGGGAGGGGGAGACAGGGTTATGGATACTGCTCCGAAAGCATTTGGTGATGGAATCTTGCCCAAAATATTTCAGGAGCAACTAATCATAAGGTTTTCTATTGGTTGCAATGATGGTGATGACAGCAGTTAATCAGCTATACCCCCAGCCACTTCGGAAGAAAGGATAAAAAATGTAAAAACATTAAGTCATTGACAGCAGTCTGCTGTTTATGTGTGGTGAAATCTGTTTCTGCAAAACAAGAAGAAAGGAAAGATTCTCACTCACCTTTAGTTCATCATCATAAGATTCTGAGGCCTGAGACTGGCAGTGCAGAGAAATTGCTATTCCTGTGGCCGTATGGAGAGTAAAACAAGGTGCAGATCTGTGAAGGAGAAATCATCAAGTTCAAGGTACTTAAAGGCTTCAAGGTCATTGGTGTATTATGAATGTAAGAAGCCAGGACATATAATGTGAGACTCTCTATTTTATGCATATAAGAGAAGCTCAGTATCCCCACATCCCTGCCTGAAAGACACAGATGAGGAAACCAGGCTGAAGAGGCATGTATTAAACTTGGTTAGTTTGAGTGACCTTCTCTGATGATTTGATGGTCAAGGTTACATGAATTATTCCCTCCATTAGGTCAGGGAGCCAAGGCATCAGCTCTGGGGCTTGGCATGTCCCTATTAAAAAGAGGCAAGCAGATTCACACCAATATAGATACAGATGTCCATATACTGTCATCACATGTTGAGTGTACAAATCATAAAAACCCAGCCCAGCCTGAGATGGCAAAAGACACTGTTAGACTTGCTGGAGAGGGGGCAGGAATTACTGCACAGTTCCTGGGAAATCTTGACACAAGACTTGGGACTTTTGATTTTTTAAACCAGATCTATGCTAAGGTCAACTGCAAACTAAAATGTTGCTTGGAATCAATTTCCTGAGAGCAGAGTGCAGAAGTCTCAAGCTATGTTGTCAAGACAGGGACTAAAGTGGTGGAAGCAGCATAACTCTGGTGTGAAGTCAGAGCAATTAGGACCAGACATGGGTACCTGGAATAGAATTAGATTAAGTATAAGCCAGACTTACTTAAATCGTCTAATCAACTAGGGCGAAGACAGGGGCTAAATTGAAACAATACTCCATCTTTCTGAAAACAAATCTGAAGAGGATGATAGCTCAGTGTAACAGTTGCCAAGATTGGATTTTGGTATTTGGGCATAACTGAGGACTATGCTATGTCAGTGCACAAATACACTTCTCTAGAATGCAGTCTGGTCAATGTTAGCATTTGTTAGCTAATCAGTGTAGGTTTCCACAATAATGTGTGTTGAGTCATGTTGGGTAGACTGCACATCTTATTTTTTATTCAATGAGCATGTTGTATTATTAGTAAAGTATTTTGATGCAGTAAGCCCTGCTAGCTAGGTTTAAACTATGGTTAATGTCTGCATGTACATCTCAGTATAACTGTGCTGGGATACCCTAGTCTCTCAAAATGTGGGAAGAGTGTAGTGGTCCTGAGGGTGCAGGGCATTGAATTGGCCCCCTGCCATGCACATGTATGCTGTGATATATCTGTGCATGATCTCCCATCTCTTGATCTGTCTGGATGCTGTCAAGAACAGCTAGACATGTATTTTGTTGCCTTGGTTCCAATATTGTACATTGGGAATAAAGACATTTTTATTAAAGTTAGACAATAGCATTTTCTCAGTGTGATCCATCACAGCAGAGTTTGTAATAGCTTACAGGAACACCAGCTTTGGTATGGAACTCCTTGTAAGCATAATTTATTTAGTTTTGGGGCTTTTTGAAACACGATTATCACCTGCGAGAAACATGTATTTGTGACAAACATATAAATTGGCATATAATATGATGTTCATCATTGTTAGTTAGTTGTAATTAAAGACTTTTTCTGATACTTTTGTAAATTCCAAGAAAAAAACCCCCAGAATAACACAGTAGTAAAAATACTGTTGCAGCCATTTGAAATAAGTAAATTGCAGGGATACAAAAAAACTGATAAATTAAAGGTGAATTGTTATAGTAAGTTAAAGTTGTGTCATAAATTGTTACTTGCGTTAATTATTTTGGAATTTCATAGTACAAATTCTAAAAGAATTGAAATGAAGTAAATACTTCTAGTCTGCATATTTCTCAGTGATGTCATAACGGTACAGATCAACCAATCAAAATTCGTGATGAGCTGAAGGTGCGCACGGCGCTCACATTTTGGCGTGGAACGAGTCGGCCATTTTTGTTGCTTGACATAGGAAATATATTGTGTTTCTATGTGTAACCTAGTGGTCTGAACTCATTGAATTCATGGCCAAGGCTGAAAGTGACAAGTCTATTTTACAGTAATGTGTTTTAAATGGAGATTACACCCGATTCGTCTCGTGGACTTCACTTTTTGACGGACTCAAGGGCACAACTTCACAGTCAACTTGGTGCTGTAAATGACCCCGATTTTCTTTAAAAAACAACCCAAACAGCGTCCACAGAAGACGATTCTGGCAGAGATAAGTAGATAAAGTGTGTGTGTAAAGATCAAGGGTGTCAAAATTTCGAATGAAGCAACGTATTTTGTAGTAAAGTGCTTCAATCGTAGTCTCACCTGGACGTCAAAAATAATTTATTCAACATGTCGACTCGAACCCCACTGCAAACAGTTCATGAATCGGTAACAACCGAATCCAGAAGCAGCAATCGTCGGGTGAGTTGATTGAAGAATTATGCTATATTTATTTCAGAACTCGACGAGTTCCATGTATGGCTATTATGCACTTCCTGGGTGACCTAATTTTGTTCTCTACTCGTAGCAAACCGATGACAATGCCAACCCAAGAATCTCATCTTCTGGCCGAAGAACGGATGAACCTCACATCGGAAAATACAGACTGATTAAAACAATTGGCAAAGGAAATTTTGCCAAAGTGAAGTTGGCTAAACATGTCCCAACTGGCAGGGAGGTAAGTTTAAATAATGCATTGCAATGAGGTGTCGTTATAGCGACTTTTTTTTTAACTGGAGCTGTCATACTGATCAGCTGACTGTCAAATTATATCTCTAGAAACTAATGCAGGGTCAACCAAAGTATTGATGTAAACAAATAGCTAACCTAGGATTTGCATAAGAATTTAAGATTGTACTAATTATGTTTATTTAAAAACAGTGCATAAAATCATCATATCATTATGTATTTGGAAGTTTTCATAGTGACATGGCATATTCTACCATTTAGGTTGCAATCAAAATTATTGACAAGACACAGCTGAATCCATCAAGTTTAAATAAGGTAGGTCCTCCTGTGTATGTGATCAATATTTACATCAGATGGTAAGGATAAACCAATGAATCAATGTATGCACTCAGCTTGCCAGAGTTGTAGGTGCTAGTGAACTTTTCTGATAAAGATTTGTCGTCATGATCCAAAGTTTTCACATTTTTGATTATTCTCCCTCCCCTCCGTTTCCAAACTTTTAACAATATCCCTAGATAAAAGGAGTCTTGAGTGAGTTGAAAAAAGATTCCTGTCATCATCCAAGTGGAGATCAGTAAAGGGATGGATTGGTGTAAAGTTTTACATGGCAGTATATTGGAAATTCTTATTAAAAATTTCTTTAAAAAAATCTCACAAGGATTCAATTTGTTAAACTGGTAGTCAAGCATCATCATGAGATTTAAATAAAGCAGCATTTAAACAAGACACTTGCCAAATGCTTGTAAAATTTCTAGTGGGCTCATAAAATTGAAATTTAACTAGCCTACATGGTAAGTACATTTCTTCCATGGTCTTTGGTGATTCTTTTCAAAAAACAAGATTAATAAGTATTTTATATTGAGATCTGTATTCAGATAGACATGTACATTGTGTGGTATAGTATTATAACATTTACCAGATGCATTTGCAAAAACGAAAGAATGGGTTGGACAAGTTTCACAGGTATTTCTGTCACTAATTGAAAATGCCTGTTGTCAAGATATCTTGGTGAATATTTCAAGCAATATGACAAAAATGGTGTCGTGAAGTGAGGCACTAATATTACCAATACTTATGATGAGTTCGGGAATCGCTGTTAAACTCAATTAAACACAACTACTTTCAATTTCAATAAACCAAAAAAAAAAATTAATAAAATAAAAAAAGAAATAATTACAAAGAAATAAAAAGTAAGCAAAGATAGAGTCGACTCAAATTTCACAATAGAAGCCTACACTTTTAAGAAATTTGTATAGATTTTACATGTACCAATATACAGGCATTTCAAGGCCAGACATGGGGTCAATTACATTTCAAAGTAATCGATTATAATTACAGATTACATTGAAATATATAATTACAATTACATCCAATTTGAAATGTAATTGATTATAATTACAATTACTTTGAAAAGTAATCAATTACCTTTTATATACTTTTGCTGAGTTTTATTTTTACTACTGCAAGGGTTGTACAATGAAAAACATAACTGTAAACATTATTTATCATAACTTTATATTAAAGCACTAAACTACAATACACTATGCATATATAGAATGAAAATTCTGACCACAAATGATAAAGAGTTCATTTTGTCATAATGTCTTACTGAGGAGAAACTTTTGAGTTGCACTTAATGTTCATAAGTCGTTCAAAGGTTTTATCAGCAAGGCAGCAACACTCTGGTTTAAAGATCTTTCCACCAATGCTGAAGAGGCGTTCAACAGGTGCAGGAGATGCCGAAATTGTAAGGAACTTGCAGACCATAGCAGAGAGGATTGGGGAGTTTTGCTGTTGGCTCTTCCAGAATTGAAGTGGGTCACTTTCCATGGCAAGGCAGGGTTGAGATAGGTATCTGTTGACCCCAGTGCTGCTGTCAGTTAATTTACAGTTGTTGTCATGAAACCAAAGAAGTCCTCTGATTCGTCTGTCTTTGCTATCTTAGCTGGTGGTGGTGAGCAAGGGTTTGATTGTTGCTTATAGTCTGGTGAGCTGCTGCTGATGACAGGAATGTTGACTTCACAATAGACTGTTCTTGTGGTGTACGCCATCATAATTTAAACCTGGGGTCAAGGACTGCTGCTGTTATAAACACATCGTCTTGACCATAATGGGACAGTCTGTGATCGATAAATGTTTTCAGTGTTGGCACCATATTCGTGTTGTACACAGCTGAAATTTGCTGGAGTTGATGCTGAAGTCGTCTGGTCACTAGAATCGTCATACTGGCTGTTACACTTTTCTTATGCTGAACCAACTGAGTGGCATGCTGAAAAGGTTTGAGCACAGTGCAGAGCTCTTGGAGAAGTTTAAGCTCATATGTTGTCAAGTGAACAGTATCTAGCTTGTTGAGTTTCTTCTCTGGTGTATTCAGTTTGGACCGTATCATGATCAGCTGGGAGTTCCATCGGGTAGCATTGGCATTTTGTAGGCTTTTCTCCTCCTCCAAGATCTCTGTGGCATGGATGGAATGTCTGGCAAATATAACTAGTGTGGAGGCTTTGGCCATTATAGTTTTCAAGTGGTTGTTAGCATCTTTCAGATTATCCTTTACAAGCTGCAGGGTGTGGGCATAGCAGGGAGTGTGGTGTGGTAAGCACTCAAAGTCGTTGGTGTGAGTGGTGTCAACTAATTTGATGTCTGCATTTTCATCATTGCTGTCATCTTCTGTATTAGCGTTGTCATCTTATCTTCATATCCAGGCAAGGAAAAGTCGAAGGCCTTGGTCATATTGGATGCATTGATGGTGATCTTGTGGCTGATCTCAACTGCTGACACAGTCTCCTCATACTCGTGTCAGATATTCTCTGTGGTATCACGACCTGTAAACCTCTTGCAAGCTAGCAGAACTGAGCGTAGAGTCCAGTTTTGGATAAAGTGGGCAGTCATTCCAAGGAAGCCTTTCATCTGACGGTTTGACCACAGGTCCATGTTGAGGCAAACACTGGGAGTCTGTTGTAGACAAGTCTTTATTTTGTTCTGTATTTCATTGCTTTCATCCCCGTGGGAATCCAGGTTGTTAGAATAGATCCTCAGTACCCCTTGCTTGTCGTAAGAGGAGACTTAATGGAGTGGTCCTTCGGATGAGGCTGCAAAAACCAAGGTCCAATGTGAAAGCAGGTGTGGCACATAAAAGATACCTCCCTGCTCAAAGGTCATAAGCGTCGAGCATAGACCTAAAATTGCAGCCCTTCACCGGCAATGGTGACATCTCCATATGAGTGAAAGATTCTTGAGGGGTACGTTAAACAATATTTAATCAATTAATCATTGCTTTCATCTGTTAGTAGCTTTGATGACAGGTACTTTCTACTTGGTATCTGATAGTGCTGATCAAGGATGGCTATAAGGTGCTGAAATTGAGGACTATCAACAACAGAAAGTGGCATAAGGTCGGTCCCCAGCTATGAAGTGAAGAAGTACATTGGTGATTTCTCTCTGGTTATGATAAGTGAATGAATACTTGGATGCAGGTTTAACAAAGGAAGTCAAAGGCTGTTGCTTGCGCTTCACTATTGAGGATGTTGTTGCTGCATTACTTGTTGATTTAAGATAAATCTCTCTATGCTTTGTCTGCAAAAAAATAAAAAGACCTTTAAATTTACAAATAAATGCAGATACCAGTATCAAAAATTGTTACTTTATCCAGAAGAAATCAAAATAAATTTAGCTTATATCTCAATCAAATGTAAAATATCCAATCATAATGACTAAAATTAAATACAACTAAATTACTTGTACATGCAAAAAATCCATCTTTTGCGAACATTAGCATTGGTCATTACTATTTCAGAGTTGCTATATGACTTGGGGAAATTCCCTCTAAGTACCCATTTTGCATTGGGAATGGGCCGTTGAGTGGTCCGAATTAGAAAAAATTGAGAGCCCTGAGAATATTATAAAAGAGCTATATAGATCAATTTTGTGCTTCTATCAAATATATTACATGAAAATAGTGAAATAAATTTGAATATTTACCTTCATGTGAGTGACAAAGTTGGAAGTTGTCTTCACTGAACCAGATATCACTGCAGTACAGTGCTTACAGGAGGCTTTGACATTTCCGGTAATATCAGTTGGTAGGTTGAAGTGAGAGAAAATTGAGGCAGACATAGTAACTCCTTCACAAACAATTCAGAAATGATGAGTTTGAATTTGTGGACTTGGTTTTGATATTTTTCACACTCAGTCCTGATTGGTTCCTCTGAAACTTCATTGGTGGGCTCCCAAGCATCAACATCCAGGAGCCCACATGGCATTTGGTGTAATTTTTTAAGTTTAAATAATTTTTCAAGTTCGTTCAAACCATGATTTGTGAGATTAGTGCAAAACAACAGTGCAGACCTGTTTACTTGTACAATTTTGTCGTAATTTGTTACCAGACCCATTCTCACAAACAAAAAAAAATTCCTGATATTTTCCCAATTTGCAATAGCTCAGTGGTGAGAGCGTTCGCTTTGTAACCGGGAGGTCATGAGTTTGAGCGCTGTTCGTGCCATGGCTACATCAAAGCTAAGACGAAAAATAGGTAGTGATTGCTCCTTCACCAAATGCTCGTCATTTAGAGGTGATAATCACGGGTCATGGTAGGCGTTGACACGTTAAAGAACCTTCACTTCTGTGGCCCTGAGCGCTAAGCATAGGTCTAAATTTGTGGTACTTCACCTACAGCTGGTGACGTCTCAATATGGTTGAAAAATGCTGACAGGACGTAAAACAATCAATCAACCAATCTAGTTTACTTGAAATTCCATGCATATGGAATCAGAAATAATGGTTATTAATTTGTTTTCCTTTGCAAATTTATAATTAGAAAAAAATGGAAGTGCAGAATCATAGCCATGATTGTAAAATGTGATTGGCATTCCTCGAGTAACTAAACTATGTTATACGAAGAACTTTGAGTGGCGCTAGTGAACTTATCTGATGCTCCTATCCATGTGGTTGTAAAAATGTTTATGAAGCTTTACTTGTGATAGAAATATTATTAGGTCACCTGGTTGCTTCTTCTTGAAAACTACAAGGCCAATTGTTAACCATTTTTGGTGTGAAGTATCTCTAGGATAAGAGGAATATAAATTATGAAATTTTTGACCCTACCACCTCAGGGGCCTCATGAGCAGTGCCAAATATGCTAAAACAAAATATATTTTAAAAAATCTTCTCTCCTCCTACACGTGAGAGAACAACTAAATGCATGGCCGTGATGTACATGAAACCTCTCTATCAATAAAATTGTGAAATTCATGGCCCTTGAGTCAGGGGTTTAGGTTCTAGGGTGGGGCCAATATGGCCATATAGTGAAAATGTATTAAATCTTTTCTACTCCCATATATATATTTGAGAAAAACTAAATGCATGATGGTGTCCATGAAGCTCTCTTCTAAATTGTGAAGTTCATGACTCCTGGGCCAGGGGTTCAGGCCCCAGGGTAGGGCCAATATGGCCATATAGTAAAAATTTACTTAATCTTAGAAAATCTTCTTCTTAGTAAATGCATGATTATGATGTCCACCAAGTTTTCTACTAAAATTGTGAAATTCATGGACCCTGGGTCAGATGTTGTGACCTAAGGGTGGGACCAATAAAGCCATATATTTAATTGTATTATCTTAAAAAATCTTTTTGTTTACTGCCACATATATTTGAGAAAAACTATAAACATGATAATGATGTCCATGAAGCTCTCTTCTTAAATTGTGGAATTCGTTGCTCCTAGACCAGGGTTTCAGGCCTTAGGGTAGGGCCAATATAGTGAAAATGTATAAAATCCCTAATTATTAGGGAATGTTAAAATGATATATTTGTGCCAAACTTCCATTTTTCCTTCTGTAATTGAAAAGAATTGGTATGTATTTTTAAAGATTGTAAATAAACAAGTACACAGAAGACTCCACATTGAGGCTTATTTGTAAATATGATACTCCCTGTGTGGGCTATGATACTCAAGTGACTGTTGAGGCCTGTGGGCCTTGTGTGAGATGAAAAAATGAAAAATAACAAACAGTGATCAATCTCATGAATGCCATAAAATGATAAAGAATACAAAATTGAGAGTGGAATTGGAGTAAGCATTCCCTGTTAACCATCAAACTATGTAAGGAAACCTTCATGATTTTAGGTCACCTTATTAAACTCGGTTAACAATTGACCACTTTTACCGTCTTGATAACTACCATGTCAGTTCTTTTCAAATTTGGTATGAATTACTATTGGGACAAGGGGGACTTGAATGTGAATCTCAGGATTCCTTTACACCATGGGCCTTAGGGGCAGGGTAAAACCTTTAAAAAAGAAATAAATAAAATTGACCAATTTTCAAAAATCTTATTAACCACACATTTATAAGGAAAACTAAATGCATAGTGATGCAGAGCAGGAAGACCACTGTCAAAATTTAAATTTCATGATCCTTGGGATATAAGTTCTGATTCCAGGGTAAAGCCAAATTTGGTATATAGTATTTATGTGTAAAATATTTAGAAAACATCTTTGATGTTTTGATACTAAATTCAAACTAAAGAGATATTTAGAATGAGCAGAAAATTACCAAAATTGTACATTTCATGATTCCAGGGGTAGGGGTTTTGATATCAGGTGGGGCCAAAATGGTCATTGATTAAATGTGTTGACAGGGATCTACATAAACTTTTTTTCCTACTTGTCCATTTGGACAAGGAACAAAGATATTTACTTGTCCAAAAATTTTTTAAAGAACATCCAATAATATTGGCAATATTGTCAAATTAAAAACTGTATTACTTAAAATATAGTTCATTTTGTGCTTGCTTGATTGATTTCTTTTATCTTATTCAATTGATAATAACAACAAACACATAAAACAAAATTTTATGTAGATTTCCTGTCTTGAATCAATGACTGTATTTGCTTGATGATGGTCTAGAGAATCCAAATTTCATAAGATCCATGGGACAAAAACTGCCAAAAATGACCTATTTGGAAAAAAAAAAATGTTCTCTACAAATGCACATGTGTAAGAAAAACTAAATGCATAGTGATGTAGAGCAGGAATATCACTACCAAAATTTTAAATTTCACTATTCCTGGGGTAGAGGTTCTCACTCCAGGGCAGGGTCAAGCTTACTATATATAGTGTATAAATGTGTAAAACATTTAAATAACGTCTTCTTTAATGCAATTGATGCCAAATTAAATAAATACATAAAAGTAGTGCTTTACCAAAAGTGATCCTAGGGGATAAGGACTTCGTTCCAGGGTGGAGCCAAAATCATCAGTAGTGATTATTGTCTTTATCATTTGGAAGACATCTTGAAGTTTGCTGATACAGTAATAAAACTAAATGATTCTTTAGGAAAAGCAGAAAAGGATGTACCAAAATAGTGAAGTTTGGAACTCCAGGGTTTTGACTCTTGGATGGATCCAAATAAGTCATATTGTGCTAATGTTTCTTGTATTATGGAAAGCCTTTCATCAGTATAGGCAAGGACATTTAAGATCACATCTTGATTTATACTTTTGCTGAATCATAGAATTTATCTGAGATATTTAGAACAGGGAAGTTTTTTTCTAGAATTCATAGCCCTTGTGACTAGTGGTACTTTTAGTATTAGCTAAGGCCAAAATAAAATACAGTCAAACCTTGTTATCGCAAACTTGATGGGGCTAAGAAAAAACTTCAAGATATCCAAGGATTCAAGATATTGAGGGTAAAATATTTAAAGAATAAGTGGTTGGGATTTCCAAATCAATATGACATATCCATGGTATTCGAGATATTAGTGTTCGAGATACTGAAGTTCAACTGTGTTTCTGGTTTCCTGATCCTACCTATATTTTTGCTGCCAACCCTAAGAATTTTACTGATGAAATATATAAATAAAACAAAAATCCAAAATTTCTCAAACAGGAAATTTGTTCTTTTTGTGTTTGAGATTCTCTGATACCATGGGTCTTCAAAATGCTTGAAAAGTATTTGTAATGTATATATACCTGTATTCAAAAACTAAGATTTCAAATAAAATTATTTAATAAAATATGTTTTTACTACCTACCTCACCTAATTTTTTGGGGAGTAAAATAGTAAACACACATATTTTATTTTGGCCTAATACTCAAGTGACTTATGAAGCCTATGGACCTCTTGTTCTTAAGACATGACCTGGTAAGTTAATAACAGAATTTTAAATTATACATTCTGGTTCCTACATTTACAAATTGTAATTGATTTTCTATTATCATCATGTGACTTTTATACAGGCAAGTAAATATGATAAGGGCAGGTGAAATTTGAAGGATTGGTAGCCCTTTGGGCCACTATTCAAAGAGTAAACTTTAATCCCTGTGCTTGTGTCCAAATATTGAAGTATCTGATTGAGCAAGAGTATTCAGTTGAGTGTTGATGCTCATGGGCCTGTGATGATAATGGAAATGAATCGTGAATGAACAGTTCTATTGCAAGGCACATCAAAGCACAATTCAGTATTTCATTATTAATTTTATTTTTGGTTTATTTTTTTGCAGCTTTTCAGGGAAGTAAGAATAATGAAAAACTTGGACCACCCTAATATTGGTTTGTATTTTTCTTCAATAATAGATCTTAAGTTTCTTTGGAAAAATTTTAGGTCACCTTTGTCACTCAGGTGACCTATTGCACAGTAACAAATTCAACTTTTAAATGGTATATTTTACCTAAAGAACAAAATGTGATTTATGTAACAAACTTAGATTGATAACCTAACATTTTGAAAACTTGGAAGACAATAACATAGTCAATCTTTGTTTACAAACAAATAATGAACTCTCTACAATGAGCTTTTGTCATAGTGTATAATCTTACCTTTTTTTGTGGTGAAACCTTTTAAACACATTAGATTCTGATCATAGATGTGAAAAACAAAATTTTAGTGAAATTTATGAATCAGTCCCTTTAAGGCCCATAGGCTTGTTATAAATTATACACAATGTTTGAATTATGCAGAAGAAGACCTCTTTTGATTTTCATGTTGATATATATTTTCTGATGTCAATTTTTACAGTTTTATTTGGTAATGGACTTTGTTAGGGTGATAAATATGGACTTGCATACCCTATTGGGGCTTGAAAAAATTGGATAGCTCGGGGCCAGTATATTATGGATTTGGGCTAGTGCTTTGTAAAGAGCACATGCCTGTGGGACTAGTTAATTTAGATACTTAACAGAACTTCTAAACAATTGGGCTAGTAAATTTTAGAATATGTGCGTCCAGGTTTTTATCACATACAAAATAATTTCTTGATTTCACTTTTGTTAAGTTGTACTATGAAGCAAAACAATGTTGATAAATTATCAAATGTTTCTAAGAACGAGTTGTTTTAAGCTGAGTATACAATCAGTTAAAAAGATGAAGATGATATCAATTATTTTCTAAGTGAAATACATGGATAAGGATAATAACATTAGAATGTTATAGGTTTTTTTTGGATAAAGGCCTTATATTTTTATATGGAATTTGGGCCAGCTGTCTTTATATGCACTGGTCTGAAGGGACAGTAAAAGTTGTCAATTGACCAGTAAAAATCAAGGCTGATAGCCCAAGTGACCAGTGAATAAAATAATTATTTTTAGCCCTGTCAATGTTTTATTCTAATATCAGTGGCATTGCAGAATATTTGAATATCCTCAAAAAGGAAGCAAGAGGTTATACACTAACCTATAAGAAAGTAAAAAATGCAATAAAACTATAGCTATGGAACATTTGTTGGCTGGATAAGTGGTTTTCGCTATTCTGATTAAGTTGCCAAAGAGGCCCTGTGTCACTGCAACTGTTGGCATGATAAAAGAAAGTCCTTCTTGCCATGATCTTGAATGTCATGCAAAGGGTCAATGTGGCACTTTACCTAAACTGTTGATGTCTCAAATTGTCAAGTGGGATAAAAAAAAATTCAAACAATTATATTGCATGGATGATCATTGTAATATAAATAATGGTAGGATCAATTCGTAGTAGCCACTTTTTTTTTTTAATTTATCCACATCTAGGGAATGCAAGGCCTTGATTTTGATGCATTTTATTTTGTAAACTGAAATGATTCCAAATTATTTTAGATTCAGCCATATATCTTTTTCCTATGTCACTTCTCAAAAAATTACGAAAAATATTTTATTTTGTTTACACATTTCATTTAAAATCTTAGTTTTTGATAAGTGTTGAATACAGGTCTATATGCGTTACTAATACTTTTTAAACATTTTGAAAATCAGTGGTAGTTAAAATGTAAATGAGAGAAACTTGAATGCGAAAAGAAAAAAATTCCAGTTTGAAAATTGCGGATTTTATTTATATGTACAGGGCTCTACATTAACTTTTTTCCCTACTTGTCCAAAAAATTTTCAAAGAAGATCCAATCATATTGGCAATATTGTCAAATTGAAAACTGTATTACTTAAAATATAGTTCATTTTGTGCTTGCTTGATTGATTTCTTTTATCTTATTCAATTGATAATAACAACAAACACATAAAACAGAATTTTATATAGACTGCCTGTCTTGACCGTGTTTGCTTGATGATGATCTAGAGAATCCAAAGTTCGTAAGATCCATGTCTCTTTACAAAATTGAAAGTAGTACACAACAAGTGAACACTGATCCTGATTGAGTGTGACTCAATTAGTTTTACATAACGATTGATATCAGGATTGAAGTTAAATTTTCATACATTGCATCCGACTTTGAACTACCGATAAACTTTTCACCAGTCTTATTATTTGAAGACTTCTTTACATAAAAAAGCACTTGTCCAATTGGACAAGTTCTCAGTAATATTCACTTGTCCAAATTTTTTTTACACTGGTACCAGACAAGCATTAATGTCGAGCCCTGATATATCATCCATAAAATATTTAGGATCAGCAGCAAAAACATAGGTAGGTCAGAAAATCAGAAACACATATTTTATTTTGGCTTTATGAACTAATAATGTGTCTTATTCATTTCAATAATCAATATTAATATGGATTTAATTCACAGATAGTAGTAGAAACAATTAAACATTATAAGATGTCTTGATTGCAATTCCTTGAAATTTGAGTATATTTTACAGTGAAGTTATTTGAGGTGATTGAAACAGAGAAGACGCTGTACTTGGTGATGGAATATGCAAGTGGAGGTCAGTATAATGTACACTTGAAAAATCAGACATGATAAGTCAGTACTTATAGTCTTTAAAATCTAAACCCTGCAAGGATATAAAAACACTAGGGGTCTGCTACCCCTCTCCTAAGATAATGCTTGTGACCACTTCCAATAAGCAATGGAAATATGACACTTGCTACTACAGGTGTTTTTGTTTTGTTTTTTCTGAGCCAAAAGCTCAAGTGAGTTTTTTTTTTATAAAGTTTGCGAGTTGTCTGTTGGAGTTGGCGGCGTAGTAACTTTCACACAGTCATCTTGTTTAGAAGAACCTTTTACAACGTTTAAATTTGATATTTAAAAGGCAGAATATCAATTCCATTGCTACTCCCCAAAAAAACCCCACAGACTATTTCTGGTTTTGTTTTCGGTAATAACGATTCCGATTTTTTATTAAGCAAAACAAAAATAGCATGAGCATCATGAAAAAATTAATGGGTTATTTCCTAAAGAAACCCAGGCTAGGTAGCATTCATTGGGAGCTGAATCTTGTTCCATCTGTAGATGCAATGGTTTTCAGGCTCTAAAGTGTTATCCATTTCAATTAAATCCAACATACTAGTCCATACAGACTTGGGCATTAAAATGTTAATTTTGAATACTGCAATTGGATACATGTAAATTTTCTGTGATTTTGCAGGAGAAGTGTTCGACTATCTTGTTGCCCATGGAAGAATGAAAGAAAAAGAAGCCAGGGCAAAATTTCGACAGGTATGCTATAAAATCTCAAATATAATGACAAATATAATTTTTGTTAAGAATTACAGTGTAGACAGGAACACCCTGAATTAGGTGAAATATGACTATTGAATTCCTCAGAACATTATTTTCTAAATAAAGTGACTGTATTAAGCAACACTACGTCTGTAATTCACTTTTCCCGCAAATGTAATAGTTCCCAAGAAAGTTCTTGCAGTTTGAATAGGATGAATTGAGGACTGTTCCAGAAAGAATTGTGAAGGGGTGATAATTTTTTCAGGTCAACATGTTGTCAAATCCTTTTCTGAGTACTGAATTGCTTCTTGGTTGCCCATTATGAATATTGATCTTATCTTTGTCTTCCAAAATACAAAAGTAGGTCAACCAAGTGAAGAGTTTTGTACCACCTTATTTTTTTTTATTATCTTACTTCTCTTCAAGAGAATTAGACTTTTTAATTCACCAGATTATGTTATGGCGATCATGTCGTCTGTCCTACTTCGTGTTTAGGTTGTAACTTAAATACTGTGACACCTAGAATAATCAAACTTTGTCAGATGATACATCTTGGGTAGAGGGTGGGTCAAACTTTAAATTTGGGTCACTGATATATGATTAAGAAGATATGTCCTAAGTCAAGGTCACTGTGACCTATAATTAAGATGATATGGCCATATATGGCATAACCCTTTTTTTGGCTCATGTAGATATGAGTCTTAGAATCAACAAACTTTATCAATTTGTACATCTGTATAGAAATGTAAATTGTAGCTAAAAATCAGGTCATTAAAACTTTCAAAATTGTAAGTATTTTTTTTTTTAAAAACACTGTTTTAAAGGAGGTAATTCCTAAATATGTAAGAGAGTCATGCAGTTACTCTATTCAGTAGTTATAACATCAAAAAATTTCTTAAAATGTGGTTATTTAACAATTAATATGAAGGCTTATTTTATTTTTATCATTAATGATACAAGTATATGCAGTATCGTACTACAAAATTTGCAGAAACTTAAGCACATCACAGAACATGGGAATAATCATTCTTAAGCTGTGTTTCAGCAGTTAATCTCTCTTTTCATTAGCCCTTTGGGAGTAAGCCATGGTATTTCAGAGTTCAGCTGGAGATTCAAAGATCATTTTGATAAGAACTAAATTACATTTGTCCAGTTGAAGATTAATTAATGAATATAATGTAAGAAGGCTGTCTGGGGCATTTCTTCGTACAACCCAAACTAAATAACTCGTACCATGTGAAAGATTGATTGATTGATTGATTATATGTTGTTTAACGTCCTGCTGGAGAATTTTTCACTCGTATGGCGACGTCACCATTGCGGTGAAGGCTGCAAAATTTAGGCCTATGCTCGGCACTTACGGCCTTTGAGCAGGGAGGGATCTTTATCGTTGATAGAATACATCCTCAGCACCCCTAGCTTGTTGTAAGAGGCGACTAAATGGGGCGGTCCTTCGGATGAGGCTACAAAAACCGAGGTCCAGTGGCACATTAAAGATTCCTCCCTGCTCAAAGGCCATAAGCACCAAGCATAGGCATAGGCCTAAATTTTGCAGCCCTTCACCGGCAATGGTGACGTTGCCACATGAGTGAAAAATTCTCAAGCAGGACGTAAAACAATATATAATCAATCAATCTTTTCAAATTTGGTATGAAGCATCTTTGGGACAAGAGGAACATAAATTATAAATTTCAAGACTCCTGCACCCAATTTTCTAAAATCTCTACAACCACACTTGTGTAAGAAATGCATGGTGATATAGAACAGGAAGGCCTCTACCAAAATTGTATATTTCATGAGGTTTTGACTCCAGCGTGGGGCCAAAGCTGATATATAGTATTTATGTATAAAACATTTTTTCTTAAAAAAACACCTTCTTTAGTGCTATTGATACTAACTTGAAACTAAATGGATATTTGAAAGGAGCAGATAG
Organism: Ostrea denselamellosa; assembly: GCA_024699665.1. Classification (NCBI taxonomy): domain Eukaryota; kingdom Metazoa; phylum Mollusca; class Bivalvia; order Ostreida; family Ostreidae; genus Ostrea; species Ostrea denselamellosa. Next base: position 1,469,650 of record JAMZEH010000026.1, read on the forward strand.
CCCTTTTTCCAAATTTTAAATTTCATGATCCCAGTGGTAGCAGTTTTGATATCAGGGTGGGGCCAAATGGTCAGTATATATATGTGTTAACAATTGAACATACTTCTTGATAACTACCTTTCCAATTCTTTTTAGATTTGATATCAAGAATCTTCAGGACAAGGGAATTATAAATTGTAAATTTCAGGATTTTCGCATCCCTGGTGCCTTAGAGGTTGGGCAAAAAGTGTCAAAAATTCAACAGTTGTAGAGAAGATTTTTGAAAATTGGTTAATTTTTGGAAATGTGTAAGAAGACTAAATGCATAGTGATGTAGACCAGGAACACCTTTACCAAAATTGTAAATTTCATGATCCCTAGGGTAGCTGTTCCGACTCAAGGGCAGGGCCAAACTTTGTGTATAAAACATTTGAATAATATCATTTTTAATGCTATGAATGAAAAATTGAAACTGAATAGATATTTAGAAGATTATTAGGTAATCTCTAACCAAATTCTTAAATTTCATTATCCTAGGGTTAAAGGTTTGGTTCCAGGGTTGGACCAAAATTATTATAGTGGTTATTGGAAGTTTATTGATATGACCCCCAGAGATAGGGTAAGTTTTGCATGGAGATATAAAAGATAAATCTTTAAAAATCTTCTCAAGAACATCAGGGCCATGATTACTCAGTAATGTGCAAGCATCCCTAGATTGTACAGAATCAAAATTGTTCAAATTGTGGTACCTAGGATGGGTAGAGTGAGGCCACAATAATGGATCAAAGTTTGTATGGGAATAAGTAGGAAAAAATCTTTAAAATTCTTCCTCTCAATAACAGGAAGGCCATGACTTTGACTATTACCTTGACCTTGGATTTCGACCTACTTTGAAGAAAAGTTAATGTAGGCAATATCCTCTGAACTGTTTTGTAGGACTTTCATATTTGGTATATATAGAAACCTTAGGCAAAGTTTCGCATTGCATACCATGTTTATTTTTATCTCTTCTGACATTATGCCATGATTATATTGTGACTCTCTTGATCTAGGTTGGGGCCACAATATGGGGTAAAAAAAAATTCATGGGAATAAAGATGGCAGAAAATTTAATTTTTTTTTAAAAAGCACAATAGCTGAGTAATAGCAGGGCCAAGTTGATTTCTATGTAGTTTAATCTCTAATATACTGAAGATTTGGTGAAATAAAAATCATATGACAGTCTTATCTACTGGCAGTCAGTATGAAGAAGAATGAATATTCTTAGAGATTATAAGTGGTTACCTGGGTATTTCTGCTATTTACAGTTTTCAATTCATGTGTTATTGCACAATTTTTTAAGGCGTCGAGCTTTCTCGAGAGCCTTCTACCACCTTTTCATCTCAATGGGTGAAATCAAATAGTGCCTATTGGTTTTGAATGTTTATTACGATTCAAGACTTTGAAACATTGAATTTAATTGATATTTGAAAGGCACAATACCATTTCCATTGTTGATGTCAGGTTATTGTATCTTTGTCCCATGGTTAAATAATGATTGTTTGGTAAGACAAATTCATTATTTGTGAATGGATTTACTACGAAAAAATTTTCCCGTGAAACTTGTGTCATATGATCTCATTAAGTGCTTACAAAATAACCTGCTCAAATTTGGTTTTCATTTATATCTATAGTCTCGTAGTTGCACCAAGAATCCTTATTTTAGATCAATAGAAACAGTTAAAACTAAAGTGGTCACAGTTAGGTTGCTATTCCAAAATAACAAAGACTTTCTGGATTTTGTTTACGGTAATCTAGATTTTTAATTGAGCAAATCGAAAATAGTGTGTGCATCGCGATGAATATAAGGTTATTTGGAGAAGAAACCCAAGCTAGGTAGCATTCATTGGGAATTGAATCTTATTCAGAATTCCAATAACCTTACTACATATTACATTGAACTTTGAATTGTTAGATATTATTGAAAACAGAGAGTTAATACTGTATAATTGTTACATCATACATGAACAGAAGACATAACTTTTATAAACAAGTAGTCTCACTCTGAAACAGTTATATTCTTTTCAGAATTTTCGTCTGCAATTTCAATTTATTTATTATAGCCTTTGTAAAGTAACTAGTTATCTTGCAAGAGGAGGGTACATGTATAAACTTGTTAGGATAAGCAACTTCAGTCCAAGCTCTCTTCTTTATTTCTTTTTATGTAGATAAACACATATTGCTGACATTTTACAAATGATTGTAATGCTTTATGTACTTAAACATGAGGAAATGTCTCATGTGGTACTCAACATTTCTTCTCTTACTTTCTCTAATTTACCTGCCTTGTAAATTTATTGAGAACCCTTATGTATATGATATTGCATTCAACACCTTTGTGGCCCTTCAGGCCTTTGATTTTAAAATCATGTATGAAGATGACACATACTAATTTGTGACTTTGAGACATAATGTTAATAAGAATACTGCTTTTGTGTCCTACTATTGAGGGCAGTTGGATTGTTTCCATAATGTTTTACAATACCATATGAACCTTATGAATGAGTTTAGAGTGATGAACTGTACTACTAAATTTTCCATTCATTGATGTGCAGGGATTGTTATTGTTCTACTTGATACTTCGGGGATTTTGTAGCCCAGTTTATACATTGTTGCCTCTGACATAAATTGTTCCATTTTTATCATGATTTGTGCTACTATTTTATTATATTTCTTTTAGATTGTGTCAGCTGTACAGTATTGTCATCAAAAGCATATAGTCCACAGAGATCTTAAGGTAAAGAAATTACAGAAATCATTTACATTCATTGTAAACCACTTAGGTAAATGTCATGTTGAATGTCTTGTTATGTCACAGGTAAAGCATTACACCAATTTAAACATGAAATACATAATACAGTAACTACATTATAATTGTGTGTAGTCATCTTTAATACAGTGTCCAAGTCATTTTAACAAAGCCTTTCAGAGACAAATGTGCAGAAGACAGAAAATATGCAAAATAGATTATGATAAGCAAATTTCTTTAAAAATCACTTTTGGATACTCCTGTAATATAATCTAGCATCTGAATTTAATTACCTCATGTTAACAAAGGATCTACCCTTACAGGATAGAGACTTCATATTAAGTGAACAGTTGTGTCTAGATTAAACCTATGTCAGATGATGGTTATGTCACATAAAATTTGCTGCACTGAGACTTCGTCATGGTTGATGGTTACAGTGCATTTGAAGCCTAAGTGAGCTTTTCTAATTGTTTACTCTTCTGCTGAACCACTGGAACAATTTCAACCAGATTTCTTTGAAACAATTATGAGTGATGTGGATTTAGGTTTATTAATGGATAATGTCACATGTGATAATTATATCTTCCAAATAAAATTGGGAGGGGATAGGAATCACTATATCTGCATGTCTGTCTGCCCTACTATCTTTTTCCAGGCCAATACTTTTTAATGGCGAGAAATTGGAAGTATTGGTCCTCAAACCCTGTCACATTTAAGTTTACCCTATATGTTTTCCTAGTGCCCAAACTTGTAAAACTGCAAAATGGTGTTTCCAGTGTAGTGTGTGTTTGTGTGACAAGCAATATTTTATGCTTCTAGTAAGCTTTTTGTTCAAGAAGTTTTGCTGCTGAACAGACCCGATGAATTGTATCAGTACTTATGTGGATGTGAATTACAGGATCTCAAACCTTTAGATTTTACCAAAGGGGGCCTGTATAAATTTTCTGTTAGACCAAGTTTTTGTGAGAAAGAACTTGTTCGATTTGATTGAGTCTAGGTGAGATTCCTTATATCAGTAGTTCTTGGTTTTCCTAATATTTGTTAAGCTGTGGAAGCAATGATAATGTGCAGAAAGTTGATGGTTCTTGACCAGTTTGTACTAATACTGATAAAGCTCTTAAATGAAAACTTGACATTTATGGGGGAAAGGAATGCCTAAAAACAAGAAACAAATGTGACTATTTAATTACTTGCTAAATTACATGATGTACTGTAGTAATATATAAATGATCTTCAAAATAAAAATTAAAAAACCTACCTAGCTCATTTGATTTTCTAAAACATGGCCTGAGAACCAACATGTTTTTGACTTGGTTTAAAGCCACATACTATTAAACACGGACTGCAGTATGGTATGGCATTGTCCAACAATAGCACATTTTGGAGTTACTGCCTGAACACCATTTTAACCCAAATTTTGCGTGATCCCTCAGATTTGGTTAGCCCTACGCATTTCCGGTTTTAAAACCTAACGATAGTGGCAAGTTTTAGAATGATGGAAACAACTTCTTCAGTCAGTTTTTTTCATGGAAAGTGCCAGGACTTAAGTGCATTCTTTTGGATTGAGGGGTATCATGTTCCCTTTGTCGAAAAATTGATTTAGTTAAATTGTCCAAGCTGAAACTGAAACTGATTTCAACTTCTGACCACAGGTCCTTTTTCTGTGTCAGAAAAGGGTAGAATGTAATGTTTTCTATATAACCATTTTTCCCTATATTCTTTGTGTTCACAATACAGCCTTCCGCTAAGCAGTAGTATCGCACTTTTGATCTCCTCATTTCTTCAAAACACTGTTACTAACCGACACTATTTTACTGGAAGTATCGAAGGCTAACCAAATCTTGAAATCATGTGATCATGGCATATAAAATCTAGAATAAACGTGTGTTGCGGCAGTAACTCAAAAATGTGCTATTAATGGGGCACCCACAGTGAGATAAGTGCCCATTATATATTATAATTGAGCTACAGTAATTAATTCATTATCCAATTATAATAATAATAATAATAATAAATTTATTTTGTAAAGCGTAAAGTCCATACTGCTCTAAACGCTATTTAAACAACAATAAAATAAGTGAAATGAGGTATATAAAAACAGATCGAAGTAGGTCCCAGATTAGTTGACCAAACTTCTACTGGAGGGATGATTGTAGCAGTGGGCCGTGAACACTTCTTCATATTGAATAGCTTGGGCAGTAAGCATTAAATTTCTATTTCAGATATCCCATTTTATATGGTAAAATTATAGGTCCTATGACCATGCTGGAGAGACAAAAAATTAGGGAAATAACAGGATGTGGTTGTTTTTTGGTGTTTTTTTTTTTACTTCAGTGTATTGAAGGAGGCTTATTGCACTAAACTCAATTGAGCACCTTCTGAAGAATGATTACACCATTAAAAGAACTCAATATTAAATCACAATAATTATTAATAGATAATAATAAATCATAGGAATTTTTTGTGATTATTTTTTCTTCAGAATGCTAAAAAATGCTAAAATAATCCATTAGACCAGTGAGGGGAAAAAAAATATTCAGGAGTTTTCAGGATTCTGTTAGTCTGACATAGATAATATTGCTCTATGATGCTTCAGGGGTTGATTAATAAAATGAAGGAAGACAGTTTAATTTGTTTTTTAATTGAACTAGTGATTATGGACTAGTGAATTTGCAAGCTCAATATTCCTAGGACCAATGAATTTAAACCACTGTTTGAGTTTTGGCTTTGTTTAATTTGTTTTATTTTTAGTTCACTTAAGTCAAAGGCTGAAGTGAACTTTTCTCATATCAAAATATTTCTGTTGGCTTTGTAAACATTTAACATTTTCATCTTTGTCTCCAGAACTATTGGGCCAATTTCAACTGAACTTGGCACAGATATCCATGGGTTTTATTAAAATAAAGGGTCGTCTCCTCTTCCAATGGAAAATAATTAAGAAAGCACCAAAATTATGGTGGTCACCATGTTGAAAGGGTTGTGGGCCGTGATTTTAACGTCTTTTAGGATTTTTATAGTTTTCTAGGCTTTTTTGACTATCCCTGTAGCTATTGAATTGAAAATTTATGTATAAACTTCTATCAATGGATTAAGTTTTAGCTTTGTTGCCCTATTTTGAAAAGGTTATGGACCTTAAATCTAGCAAATAATGCCACAAAGTATAGCCTTTTTGTTTTGCTTGCCATCACATAGATATTTAGTTGTGATTTATTTTCTCTTGAATCATTTCAGGCAGAAAACTTACTTTTAGATGGTGATATGAACATAAAGATTGCTGACTTTGGTTTTAGCAATGAGTTTGTTCCTGGAAACAAACTAGACACATTTTGTGGGAGTCCTCCGTATGCTGCACCAGAGTTATTTCAGGGTAGGAAAGACTTTATTAAATATAAATTTATTTTGCTGTTCATTTGTTTAATTTATGTAAGTGTTTCTTACCTGCATCACCAATTGTGACAGCGGGCCTAGTAGCAGCTCTACTCTGTCTGTTTGTCCGTGCATCATGCTTATGGTTGTATACTTTGTGTATTTTGTAACTCAAACTAGGTAACATATATTGTTCAAACTTCGCAGTGTGCAATGTTGTGTACATATTGAAGATGTGCTCCCCCTTTTATGATTTGGGGAGCTGGGGAGACATTTGTTTTTTACAAAAATTATCTCTAGTTTTAGGGGTATTAATAGGAGGTAGGTTTTCGAAGTCTCTGGGGGAAATTGCAAAATACAGTTTTTAACCAATGAAATTTGGTATATAGGCTGTTGTTAAGGATGGCAAATGAAATGATAAAATTTAAATTTTTAGAATGTCATTTTCAAAATGGCTGCCAAAAATGCATCAAATTTTCAGTGTATTCCAATCTTGAAAGAAATTCAGTATGTATGGGTAGTTGAGAATGACAAATAGTTTACTTGAAATTTTCAAAATTACAGATATTTTGAAAATGGGCATCAAAACACATAAAATTTTTCAATGTCACCCAATCTCAACAAATTTTGGTATACATGGATAGTTGAGGATGGTGAATAAAATGGCTGGTGAACTGGACTTGAAATTTTCAAATTGGTCATCAGAAATGCATAAAAATTTTAACCTTTTTGTTCTTTGTGAAATTTGTATGTAGTGATAGTTGAGGATGGTGAATAAAGTAGTAAACTCAAAAGTTTGAAAATGACTGCCAAAAAATGTGCTGTTTTCATTTTAGTCTGATCTCAACAAAATTTGGTATGTAGGGGTAATTGAGGGTGGCAAATGACATGGTGAACTTGCCATTTTAAAATGGCCACCAAGAACACATAAAAGTTCTGAAAAACTGTAATGTGTAGAGGAACCCATGACCAGCATCCCACATGCTGTTGAGGATACAGTGTAAAACTGCTCTGTAGGGGAACCCCTGCCCAACACATTTATTTTTCTTTGTTGTCGAATCTCAATAAGATTTAGAGTATAGGGATAGTTGAGGATTGGGAATAAAATGGTGAACTCAAAATTTTCAAAATGGCCACCAAAAATGTGCCAATTTTTCTATGTTGTCTAATCTCAACAAAATTTTGGAAGTTTGGGATGCACTATTTGGTCTAGAATCATCAAACTGAGTCATCTTAGAAGAAAGTGTGTCATGTCTTAAATTAAGGTCACTGTGACCTATGATTCAGATCATATGGCCATATAGAGCATAATCCTTTTATAGACTCCTGTAGATATGAATTGTAGAATCAATGAACTATGTTAATTTGTGCATCTGTATAAAAATGTAAATTGTAGCTTAAACTCAGGTCATTAAAACATTTTAAAATGATAAGTATTTAAAAAACAAAACGATGTTTAAAGGGAGGTGATCCTACATATGTTAGAGAATAATGCAGTAGTCCTATTCATTATGTCAATACACATTACTTTTTTATCATAAAATGTAGCTATGTAACAATTAATATGAATACTTATATTGTTTTTACATTAATGATATATGCAGTATTGTACTACAAAATTTACAAAGTCTTGATAAGCTTATCACAGAAAGAGGAATTGTTTCATGGGAATGATATATAAGCTGATGGCATTTCTAATGGTTTAATCAATCTGTCCAATTAAGATTCCATTAGCCCCTTGGGAGTAAACCATGATTTTTCATTTTGATAAGAGCTAAATTATGTCAGTGCAGATTAAAGATTATAATGTAAAACTCACTCCTTTTCTTTGTACAATTCATACCAAATGAAAGAAATTATCTGAATATATGTAATAAAATTAAAGTATGTTCTGGAATATTTCTGTAGTTATTTGAACAATTCAAGAGATATATTTACAAGTCATTTGCAATGTTCAATAGACACATTTTAAGGAATAATCTTGATTTTTTACCTCAGACCTAAAAGCAAAGATACCTGTGAAATATTGGCACCAATCAACCATTTTGCCGATTACTTTCCCTCATATGATAACACTAGGATGATGGATGATATGAAGATATATCATGAAAATGTATATATTATGTTTAAAATCATAATGTTTTAATGAAATAAGATATGGTATTGAAATTTGGTACATTGATAGGAAACATGTTCAGGTATATTAATTCATCATGTTCATACTGTTTGAAAGGTCATCACAGATTAATTTGCAGGTAAATCAGATATGACAAAGCAATTAGCTGGTATAATCTGAATTTTAAAAACAAATCTTTTCAAAACTTCAACAACACAAAAGATTTATTCAACAAACAATGTCTACATTTTTATCTGTCCAGTCACTTTTTTTTTTCAAAGTTTCTGTGAAAAACATGGGAAAAGTTCAAAGGGGAAGAGCTCCCATCAAAAATTCTTTGCAGTTCAGACCTTTCCATAAATTTTAAGTCACATGTTATGGTGTTTTTGAATTGAAACTAATCTGTCTAATGAAAGTTAATATTACAATCATACGCAGCAGCCAAAAAGCCAATGAATTCTTCATTATTTCTTCGCATTTAGGATTTGTAAAATGATTAAAAGTTCCTCATCTCTAGCACAATATAATTCAACAACTCTCTCATCATTGCATTTATTTTGACTATATTCACCTTCACTAGGAAGTACTGTTAAAATCCTTATCTCCGAGGTCAGCCATTACTGTAAACAAGTTCCCAAATCACGTAAAATCTCTTTCGAAGCGAGATTTTATCTTATAATTGATGGGAAAATTCAAACATTGCTAAATTCCTGTATACCTGGAACAGTTGTGACGGAGTTGAGAAAACGTAATCTCGGCCTACCAGGAACTGTCGATGAAAGGGTTAATGTTGACATGATTTTGTGTCATGCACTTTTATCTGTTTATAATGAATAAGCATCTGACAAGCATATTATGTGCCTTGGCGGTGGATTTTATTTTTAAAGCTTTGAAAGGGGTGCAATTTTCATAATAGGTATTTGAAACTTACCATTTCCAGTTGGTTTGACATGTTTGATATGTAAAATATAATGTCGCCATTAACTAATAGTGTACTTAATGCTTGTTCTTCTTTGTCACACATATTACACTAGTACTGAAAGGGTTTTGAGGGATCTCAGGGGAGTTAACTTTCTGGGTTTTGCAAGAGGAGTGCAAGTCTGAAAACAATATGCAGTTTATTTTGCAGAAAGTTGACTTCAGGCATCTTCTTTTTGGGGGTAGAGATGTAGGTGGTGTTTGTTTGGGAGACTTTTATAACAGCATTCTGTTATAGTTATTACACTTGTTTATATTAGTTTTTCTTCTCACACAGGGAAAAAATATGATGGTCCTGAGGTGGATGTTTGGAGTTTAGGAGTAATATTGTATACACTAGTCAGTGGTTCCCTTCCTTTTGATGGACAGAATTTAAAGGTATGATAATGTTGGAAATACAAAATGACTACATTCCAGTCACCAAACTTGATGTGAATATTTTTCAAGTTGCCCAATATAAGTGTTGTTTATGCAAAGTCACATAGGGTATGTGCCATGGGAAAGAACTCTTTCATACATTAGTTCTCTACTTATTACAGGAGGCAGGGAGACAAAGATCTCGATTTCCTGTCAAGAGGTCAGGGTCACAGTAATGAATTGAACACAGACAATTGAAGATTGATTTTTTTTGTGTTACGTCCCATCAAGAATTTTTCACTCATACTGAAACCTCACCTATTTTTACGTCTTAGGTTTGACGCGGCCATGCACAAGCGGGGCTTAAACTCATGACCTTCCAGTTCTATGTACATTGTTTTGTGGGAAAGAGAAGATACCTATGAATGTTTGGGTCAAAGGTCAATGAATAATTGTACACATTGATATGATGCTATTTTGTGAGACAATGCCTTTGTTACATTTTTGAATTACTGGAATTTAAAGTAATTTGAATGGCTGCCACAGTTATCAATAGTTTTCAGCAGAAACTTTTTTGTACAAATTAGCTGCGTCTCGACTATTGCCATTTTCTATCTATCTGTCGTCTTTAAAAAATTTTGTTTTTGACACATCAGTTCATAACTACAATGTCACGGAAATCTCTGCAACTGCACATCTGTAAGATAAACTACATATAAATCATGTAAAACAGGAAGGTGTCATATCAAAATTATAAATTTCATTATCCCAAGGGTAGGGGTTCTTACTCTAGGGTAGGGCCAAACTTGGCATATTAATCTTCTTTAATGCTATTAATACATTGCAACTTTGTTGTTACATTTCTTATTTTTTACAATAAAAGAATGCAATACTGGGGGCAATGTAATAAACATTGCTAATGAAATCAAATAGAAACATCACTTAAACATTGCATTTTTCATAATAGGGGGAGGGTGAATATTTCTTTGTTGTGTTTCCTTTAAAGACTCAGACACTTGAATTTATTTACAGCTTATCTGAAATGTCCCAATTTCTTCATGTCCTAATCCTCTCTTTTCCTGATTAGTGTAGGATGCATATATGTTGATAATAAACTTTGGTTATCTGTGTAATCTGTATTTGTCTCCACCCTTTCCTTTAACTTCTGCTTCTTTACATAATGCTTTTATATAAATTTCACTCAAGAACTTGTTCATATCAACATCATTTATACATAAAAGTCTACACAAAAATATTGTATTTATTGATAGCTCTTTATTTAGCACTATTTATATTATTTGTATTGCTATTAAGGCACCTGATAAAAATTGACCTACATTTGGTTTATTATTATCAAAACAAACAAGACATTATTGTATTTTTATTTTACTTTCTAAAAATTTTCTTGCCCATGGACAAATTCTTCAAATTTTATATGCCCAACTCATTTTGGGAAGAAAAAAAAAGAATTGGCTGTCCAAGGCATTGGGCAGTGCTATTTGTCTATCCTTGTTCAGGAAAAACAGAAAGGGATGTTACCAAAATTGTGAATATTGCCAACACCCCACCCCACCCCCAGGATTCTGACTCTAGGGCAGATGATTGCACGAATCCTAATTTCATGCATTGATATACCATAATACTAATATATGAGAATTCTTTGCCCATCAGTGTTAATTTGTTTATTAACCTTAATGAAAAATGTAGCTCACATGTTGTCTTACTGAAATTTCTGATTTTGTAGGAATTGAGAGAAAGAGTGTTGCGTGGAAAATATAGAATCCCATTTTACATGTCAACAGACTGTGAAAATTTGTTAAAAAAGTTTTTAGTATTAAATCCTACAAAGCGAGTTTGTTTAGAGGTAAGTTTTGATTATATAAGTAGTTGTTCTTTTCCTTGTTATATTTCATTTTACATATTTACAATTTAAATGTGCTCAGAAGACTTTACATGTTATCTTGATGTACTGCCAAGGTCAAACTTCATGGGCTTCACATCTTTAATTATGCTGATGAGGCATAAAGATTAAGGTTGAATGAGTATTTATTTACATGTACAGTGCATAATTCGTTTATTAAAAAATAGTAAGGCCAAAAAAAATTAATCAGTAGTTTCTCGGGTACCAATTAGGTGTTGAATAGTTAATGCATGGAATACAATAAAAGAAAAGGTAACTTGTGCTACAGTCAGCATAGAAACTAAAGATAACTCATACTCATGCTACAGCTATGTTAAAAAAACAAAAAATAACCTGCCTCTTCAAAATTTGAAATTTTTGGCCTGAGAAACTATTAAATTTTTTTTGGCCTAGGATTTATTTTGATATCTACACATTCCTTGTTTCTTCAATTTGAGATCACAGATTTCCTCATGATTTAACTATTTTATCATTTCTTTGAACTTCCTGCTATCACAGAATATTATGAAGGACAAGTGGATGAATATAGGTTGCGAGGATGATGAACTTAAACCTTTTGTAGAGCCCCCTGCAGATGTCCTTGACCCCTTGCGGATAGGTAAAATCCCAGACACACACTTGTATTGTCCTGTAGAGTCAAGAGGCTCATTGTAATCAAGATTTCTGGATAATATGTCAGAAGGAGAGCAGGATTTGCCACATCCAATAATTGTCTCTAAGAAATCTTGGTCAACGAGTACTCTACTTAGAAGCAAGTGTGAACAGTTCAGATGATGACCCATGATTTGCTGAGGTTCATGCATGCAGAATTTGTAATCAATTTTATAAAGTAATATCCTTTCATGTATGTTCATTTTCTGCTGCTACCTAAACTTGTCATTGGTGATTAGTTGAAGTTAGTTCATACTTGCTTGATGTCAATATTGTGTGTTGTTTTTATTTCATTGCATTTCTTATTTTGTGTCAGAATATAATGAAAGACAGATGGATCAATATGGGTTATGAAGAACGGGATTTAAAGCCCTACAAGGAGCCACCAAAAGACCTCCTTGAAAATAAACGAATAGGTACATAAATTTGTCGGCTGCAGACATGGCAAAGAGAACGACATGCATGTGGGTCCAATATAAATTTCGGTGTCTCAGATTTAAAGTGGCACATGGATGTTTTATTTCTTTGCTATAAAGTTTTCTTTGAACTTTTGAGGTAGTACTAAATTTCCACTCTTTTTAACTGAAGTGTTAATTACCCATCTTTAACCAAAATTGTAAAGGGAATTTGTGGAGAATATTTTGGTGCTGTGTTTAATTTTCACAATACTTCAAATAATGGAAACTAACCATGCCAAAAAATTTAGCCAAAATAAATATGTATATATTTTTTTCGACTGGATTGCAAAGCATTTCTGGATGATTATCTACAGGATGTCTCTGTAAATCTGTATTGCATCAACAATTTAGGTTTAGTTAAGATTCTCTTGTTGTTTTTATGCCCATGTAATTGGAGATTTTTCACATGACATTATATTAGAAAATTTTATATGTCTTGTCAAGACAACAGCACCATGATTTGTCACCATTAATTTGCAAGGATCCTCAGTAGTGCAGATTCAGTTTCCTTCAAAACATGGTCTGGTTTAGGATGAGGCCTCAATGGGGGATCAAAGTATGTAATTTTTGAAACTTTTCTTGTGAAGGACCACTGATTAAGTATATTATGCAAGGATTCCAATGAAATGTAGATTCATATTTACATAGGCCAAGGGCTGGGTTAAATAGGGAATTGGAGTTTCATATATATGTGTGTGTGTGTGTGTGTAATGTCATTTGTGTGGTGTATATCACTAGTGTGATATTCCATAGCTTTATCAAATGTATATTTGTATAAAGCACTTCCAGTCCAGTCCAAACTACTTTGGAGATCATCCTCACTTCAATATTCCCTGGTTTGCTTTCCTGATTATAAATAGGATAAACAAAGTTTGTTGTGGTTTTTTTTAAATCAACAAAAAAAAAAAAGAAAGAAAGAAAACTAAAATTATTTTTTGTTTATCTTTTCAAATATATTCATCAAATTAAAGTATAAACTATAACTGGAGCCATTCTAGACATAACAAATATGAATATACAGTATACCAGGCCAGGCCATGTTGTTGACTTGGGAAGTCCAACAAAAATTACACTATTTCAACTTGTTGGATAGAGCAAATGTCAAATCATGGAATATAGATATCTCGTATATAACAGGGCCTCACTAAATCATATCAATATGCAATGTTATGAATTCAGATGGGCGAATTTTTCATAATACATGAATATAAGGAAGGAACATCTTTTTAAAAACTTTATCTTCTGGTAGGAAAAGATTTTGTCCTTGAACTAACCTTCACACAAGTACCTTGTTCATTTTTTATTGGGGGGGGGGGGGGGGGGGGGGGGGACTCAGGAGACCTATTGCCATCCACTACCAAGCTTCTTGAAAGCTAGAAGGCAAGGCCATTTGTTACCATTTTTGGTGTGAAGCATCTCTTTGTTAAGAGGAATATAAATTGTGAATTTTTTTTTATCTTACCACCCCTGGGGCCTCATGGGTGGGACCAAATATGCTTTAAAAAAAAAAGAGTTATATTTTCAAACATCTTTATGTTGGAGAAAAACTAAATGCATGGTTATTATGTCCATGAAGACCTCTGTCAAATTATGAAATTCATGGCCTCTGAGTCAGGGGTTCAGGCCATAGGGTGTGGCCAATATGGCCATACAATGAAAATGTATGAAATCTTAGAAAATCTTCTCTACTTCAATATATATTTAAGAAAACCAATAGGGGTGTATTTCTTGTGGCAAGAACTTTTCATTAACACCAAAATTTTTGACCTGGTGACCTTTGACCTACTTTTAGAAAATTCTAATGAGCCATATCTTTCAAATCATAAGAGGTACTGCTTTTATTCTTACCTTTTGCATTTCTTATGGGAAGACCTTTCAAAGGATACCAGATTTGTTGACATTGAACATTGACCTAGTTTTGGAAATTTTTGTAAAAACTATATTGTCTTAAAGTTCCACTTTGTTGTAATCTGGGGGCATCAGTATTTAACAAACACATCTTGTTTGTGAATTGGCAAAAAGGTTGTTAATGAATAGGCTCTTAAACCTGAAAGAAGGTCATGTGGCTGTGGTCAAGGTCACTCATTGAAAAAAGAGAAGAAAATTTGTCTTGGTCATATTCATGCTTGGCGCAGAGGTTATTAATGATGAGGTAGTATATCATTACCTAAAACCAAGGTCAATTTCTCATGAACCTGAATCAAGGTCATTTAATGAGGGGAAAGTCACTGATAGAAAAGTTTAAAATTTGTCTAGGCATGAATTTCTTAATTTGGAAGTGTAGATATTGTTCATTTTGATGAGGTAAAAGCACAACAATGTTTGAGCACTGACCATTCAGACCTTGTATCTGGACTGTTTGCTAAACCTAAGAGAAATTCATTGACTCAAGTCAAACACATACTGTTAGTTTTTCTCAGTGTTGAAAAAACCTTTGAAGAGAACATTAAATCACTCACAGGGTTTTAGTCAAGATTTGTTCAAGTGTGATTATTAGAAACACTGTTTTACTGTTGATTCATTGTATTTCAATTTAGGGTAATATAATTTTAACAGAAGTTCTATGATGTTGATGAAAAACACAAGCCAGGTGGTCTTGTATGTGAAATAATTTTGCCAGCCCGACCCTGATTTTACTGGACTTGGTCTTTGGGCCAATGACTAACTAATTTCAAGTAGGAAAGATGCACTTATTACATCATCGGTCTTTTGTGTTTTCTTGTTCTCTTTCATAGCTTGTTTTTTATTTCAGAGACTACCATTATAGTATGCATCTATTCTTTACTCTGTATGTTATGACACAGACTTTGCTAAAATTATGAATATATGTATATACTGCTTTTCTTTTGCAATCCAGTCATAATTTCTTTGATGATTCTTTTGTTTTAAAAAATGAGTAATGAACCAAAGAGTAAGTGAAAATAAAAGTATATTTGCAATATTAATGGGAGAGGGATGGGCAAAGATTCATAGGGTCATTAATATAGAAGACATTTGTTTCAGAACCAGCAATACATTAATAAATGTCCATCAAAGTATTAGTGTAATCAGATCTTGGATATCAGTCAAAATATTTTTATTAAAGGGTTGGGAACACCAACATTCTCAGTTTATTGCTTGTTACTGTTGTCTGAGTTATTGTATTCTGCATGTTTATTCAAAAGGAAATCCTGAAATCTTGCACTGAAATCAAAGTGCTGTTTGACCAATTTTTGACTTTCTGGATCTCTCATGATTTGAGTGATATAATTGTGAACTGCACAAAAACTATGTCATATTACTAATATTACAGAATTAACCATACATACCATTTAACTCTCCTATCAGTGTGATCTGAATTATGATAATATAATAAGAAATGCACAATGAAAAGTGATATTTTAAGCACACTAGAGCTGAAAGCTTAAGTGAGTTTTTCTGATCATACTTTGTCCATCTGTCTGTTGTTTGTAATCTTTTTATATTTTCAACCTTTTCTCAACAACCACCAGGTCCTTTTTAACCAAACTTCCATGCAAAGTGATTTTGAGTTAGTTGAAAGAAGGACCATCAGTGTAAGGGAAGGGGGAAGCTTTAGATAATGAAACCAGGATGGATGGCCCCCCCCCCCCCCCCCCCCCCCCCCTAAAGTTAGCACCACAGTACCAGAAAAGTAATAAATTCTTAAATAATGAAGTTTTCACTTATCTGATACTGTGGTTCTCAAGGTTTTGTGAACACTTTCTTTTGTAATGACCATTTACAGTTGCATTGTGACTTAGAGGTCGTGGGTTTGAGCTTTGCTCATCCTTTGGCTGTGTCAAAGCTAAGACATAAAATTAGGTAGTGACTGCTCATTTGCTGTATGCTTAGCATTTGCAAGTTGAGAGTGGCAGGTCTTTCAGATGAGACCCTAAAAATGTCTCAACACAATAAAGAAATCTCACTGCTGTGGCCTCGAGCCAGGGCTAGAAATCACTGGTCACTTGAGCTTTCAACTTAAAATTTACTTTCTTTCATTGTTGATTTCACACATTACTATTCAACTATGCATTAACTACTGGTAAACAGTAAAGAAAATAGGATATTCTTATCCATGTAAACTAGGAAAGTTGTTGGTTTTGTTCTGGAATGTAGAGTTGCTGGATTACAAAAGCCTTGCAATTAGACAACTTGTTAACAACCATTCATAGAAATAGTTTGTTTAAGAGAACTTGTTCATAGGAACATTTGTGGATTTATTTATTTCATAGTAAATGAAATCAAAAACTTATTTTGCAACCTGGATGCAGATGCATCAAATTTACTAGTCTGGTAGTCGAGGAATTTTTACATATTCAAATTAAACAGCCCCAAGGGCACATACTCTTTTCAAAGCCCTAGTTCAAATCCATAATTTACTG
The DNA here is from genome assembly GCA_024699665.1 of Ostrea denselamellosa. Taxonomy (NCBI): domain Eukaryota; kingdom Metazoa; phylum Mollusca; class Bivalvia; order Ostreida; family Ostreidae; genus Ostrea; species Ostrea denselamellosa. The sequence goes on from JAMZEH010000026.1 coordinate 1,486,646, forward strand.
GCCCCAGACCAGTGGGCCATCAATTATTTTTAGCTCTGTCGTGATTGCCATTCATTGTCTAATTTGTGGCACATCACTTACAACTAGTGATATCTTGGTATCTGAATTTAAAATTCTGTAGGGTCATTAACAAACAAGACGAAGTACTATATAATGAAGACTAGATAATGGAAAACATGATCCTTAGGGCTAGGGTTGGACCACAATGGGGTTTTAAGTTGTACATCCTCATATGTTAGAAATCTTCTTGTCAACAATTGCAGTGCAATAGTTTGTTAAATTAATAGGTTAGCATTCTTTTAGATTTCTATATTTTGTGCACCAGGAACTGGTTAGGGATTTCAAATTTTACTCACAAAAAATTCTTTACAGATCTTGCAGAAAATCACAATAGTATAGTTTGCCAAATTAATATGCAAGCTCCATTTTTTTTATTTACATTCAACTTTTTTAATACCATGGCCTCTGGAGCCAGGGAAAGGCCACATTAAAAGTTTAAAGTTTGAGAGCAGACACAATTTGAGAATGAATCCTTGGTTGATAGTCACAATGGGGAATTTAAGTTTTTCCATGGGAAAATTTCAGGTGAGCATTGTGGCCCATGGGCCTCTTTATAAAATGTTTATATTAAAGATATCTGTGTATTATATACAAGTTAATGAATTTTAATTTGTACTGAATTTAGAACTGATGGTAAACATGGGATACACAAGGCAGGCTATAGAAGACTCTATCACACATCAGAAGTATGATGATGTTCAGGCCACTTACCTTTTGCTGGGAAGGAGGACAACAGATGTATGTATTTATTTCCAAAATCTCATTAGGGCCCTGGAAGAGTTGACAATCTAATTTTTCTGTTATTTTCATATATGTAAATTTAATTTGTGAATTGTTTGTGCCATTCTCCCACTTTTCTATGGCAGTAGTAAAGTAGTATTTCAACTGAATTTGACCCCTTCCAACTTTGAAAAACAATGCCAGTGGTGGATCTGACCCAGCCAGGCAATTTTTGTGGGGAAATTCCATGACATGAGCTTATGATATATGTCTGTTGATTTTTGCAGTTGGAGGGCAGTGACCGTTCTGGTAGTAGTCAGTCATTACGACATTTAGGACAAATATCATCCAATAGGCCTCACAGTGAAAACACAGCCAATAGTCAGTCTCCCAATAAAGTGACACGAAGTCAGTCTGCTACCAGTAGTGGCACTAATCAAGGCAGACGGCGATACAGTCAAGGCACAGAAAATAATGGTAGTATCAAACGTAAGGACACAAAAGTATGTCATCCAAATTCCTTCTCATAGATATACTTCATGTTGTTAAAAATTGTGTGGTAAGAAATGCCAGATACATTTATTTTTTAAGGCGTCGAGCTTGCTTGAGAGCCTTCTAGCGATCATGCAAAATTTTGCCACTGCAGCACCTTTCCGATCTTAATGGGCAAAATCAAATAGTGCCTATTGGTGTTGAATGTTTTACGATTCAAGACTTTGAAACATTGATTTTAATTGATATTTGAAAGACACAATACCATTTCCGTTGTTGATATCGTTGTTTATTATTGTATCTTTTTTTTCAATAGTTAAATAACGATTGTTTGGCAAGAAAATTTCATTATTTGCGGATGGATTTACTACAAAACAGATTTTCCCGTGAAATTTGTGTCTTACAATATTATTAAATACTTACAAAATAACCTGCTCAAATTTGGTTTTCATTTATATCTATAGTCTCATCAAGAATCCTTATTTCAGATCAGTAGAAACAGATAAATACTAAATTGGATTGCGCATTGTCATGGTTCGGTTCCTGTTAAAAAACAAAAACATAAAGACCAATTCTAGTTTTGTTTTCATTAATCTTGATCCTGATTTTCAGTAAAGCTAAACGAAAGTAGCGTAACAAGTTGTTTTGCAAAGAAACCCAGACTAGGTAGCATTCATTGGGAATTGAATCTTGTTCAGAATTCCAATAACCTTACTACATATTACATTGAACTTTGAATCGTTAGATATTATTGAAAACAGAGAGTTAATACTGTATAATTGTTACATCATACATGAACAGAAGACAACTTCTATAAACAAGTAGTCTCACTCTGAAGCAGTTATATTTTCAGAATTTTCGTCTGCAATTTCAATTTATTTATTATAGCCTTTGTAAAGTAACTAATCTTGAGGGGATATTATCTAGTAAGAGGAGGGTACATGTATGAACTTGTTAGGATAAGTAACTTCAGCCCAAGCTCTCTTCTTTATTTCTTTTTATGTAAATAAACACATATTACTGACATTTTACAAGTAATTGTAATGCTTTATTTATGTACTTAAACATGGGGAAATGTCTCCTGTGGCACTCGAACATTTCTATTCTTACTTTCTCTAATTTACCTGCCCTCTGAATTTATTGAGAACCCTATAATGTTTATAATATTGCACTCGATGCCTTTGTGGCCCTTCAGGCCTTTGATGTTTACTGGCAAATGGAAATGCTTTTAGCTCCCCTGAACTGAAAGCTCAAGTGAGCTTTTCCCATCACATGTTGTCTGTCGTCCATCTGTCTGTAAACTTTTCAAATTTTCGACTTTTTCTTTGGAACCATTGGGCCAATATCAACCAAACTTGACAAAAAGCATCATTGGGTGAAGGGGATTCAAGCAACAGGTAAATTTCAATCAGATTTGGTACAAATCATCCTTGAGTGAAGGGGATTCAAATGAAGGACCATGCCCTTTTCAAAGGGGAGAAAGTCACAAAAATGCAAAAATAGGGATGTATCATTTAAAAATTGTTGAAGAACCCCTGGACCAGAAAAGTTCAAATTTACATGGGAGCTTTCTGAAATAGTGCAGATTCAAGTATATTAAAATCATGGCCCCAGATGGTAGGATGGGGATACAATTAGGACTGGATCAATCAATATATCGATTATCTATATAAATCAGTATTTTTGAGCAATACAAATACAAATACAGCGTGCCCTGTATCTTGCAACAAGATTTCATGAACGAATTAACAAATAAATTAAAAATATTCAAACAGACTATCTAAATATTACTTGCTCCATGACTACATACTGTCGAAAGTGTGTGGTGGTGTCACTACAGTGGTCTTGGTGTTCAGAAATTAGCTTGAAAAATCCAGTATAACGATTGTGGAAAGGGGGTTGCAAGCTCTGATGGTACAACTAATTTGGCAACACAATTTGCAATGATGCCACAAAGCCAACTGTTGGAAATATGGCATAAAATCTTTTGATATTGATGAATGGTATATGTAGTGATCAAAGCCAAATGCAATCTGCGGTCATGATTTTTGTAAGAATAAATTTGAAGATATGTATGAACAATTTGTGAATATTCATCTTGAAAAATAGTTGATTCCCTCAGCTGCCTCAAACTCTGGATTGGAGCAGGTTTTCAGTTCAACAGGAGATAAATATATCAGCAGCAAAGGCTTGTTTAAAGCCAGGACAAATGGATGTCCTTGTTTCCCTAGAGAAAAAAATATGGTAACAGTATTGATAAAAGCAAATAAATATTAAACACGTGCACAAATGTCTTTTGTGATAAATTGATTCAAGCTAAAAATATAATAAGGAAAAGTTTTATTTTTGATATTTGATTATTTTAATCCTTGAAATTAAGTGTAAATTTAATTATATTGTCAATACATATCACATATACTCTTTAGCGCAGTATGCATTGTATCAAAAAATTCCCAAACGATACCCAGCCCTAACCACAATAGGGAATCAAAGTTTTACCATCAAATATATAGAAAAAAATCTCAAGAACCATTGGGCCAGAAAAGTTCAAATTTGTTAAAAACAGGTCCCTGGGAGTAGGGCAGGACTACAATATGGGATCAAAGATTTTACATGCGATTATATAGGGAAAATCTTTTAATATGGTGACTCAGGTGAGCGATGTGGCCCATGGGCCTCTTGTTCATCATAATCATAAACTTGTATAGATGAATTTGACATTGCCACCTACTGTTTTATGGATCAAGGGTATATGAAATTTCAGATGATATACATGTACTGTTCAAATTACTTCCTGTGATCTGCTCACTTGAACCACATTGAAGGTTACATTCTTTTGACCCAAGTTAATTGCATTTGAACACCTCACTGATAGAAGGCCTACCTTATATAGTGATCATAAAATAATCTTATTTATGGAAGTATTCATTTAAACTGGAAATATAATTGTTTGATGAATATGCAGGTACTACAGGACCATCCAGTTCTCAATCATCATCACACACCCCACGTAGACAAAACACCATTGATTCTTCCTCAACCAAGGAAAACGCTCTGTCGGGACGGAAAACTCCCTCAGGAGGCCCAGTCATGGAATCTCCTAAGGTAAAAAAAAGAAAACAGAAAATTAGTATTGAAAGACTATATAGATTTATTGTGCACAAAATGTTATTAAATTGCAAAGTCATATCACAGTGTAAGTTGAGTATGTATGAAAATATTGTAAACTGATTGGCTTGGTATACATGGTATATTTGCATGTGAATGTATCCATACAATAATTTTACAATACAGAATGGTGGCCTACAAAGAAATTACATGAACTGCAGAGAAAAGGATTTAGAGGGAATAATACACTCATTGTAATGAAATATGAAAGACATCTGCAAAGTGCATATTACAAAAATTCTTGAAAAAGTTTTTAGCTCATCTGAGCTGAAAGCCCCCAGAGGTTGGATAAGGTTGCAATAAGGGATCAAAATTTTGCATAGGAATATATTACACTTTAAACTTGCTCCCATGTTTTATAACATAAGAGTTAAGAGTTTTCATATTTGGTATGTATTTCTTGTTGCAAGACCTTTCCATCACACCAATATTTTTGATCTTGTGACCTTAACATTGACCTTTGACTTACTTTTAGAAAAATCCATTATAAGCCATATCTTTCAAATGGTAAGAGGTACTGTATCTCATATATATATATATAACTTTATATTGTGATCTTGACATTCCTAGTTGGAAATTATTTTAAAAACTTTAACGTTACTCGTATCTTTTACACCGTAAGAGATGGACTTTTCATATTTGGTATGTGTATTCCTTGTGTTAAGACCTTTCCATTGACATCAAAGTTTTTCACCAGATGACCTTAGCATTGACTTTTGACCAACTTTAGAAAATTTGAATATAAGCCATATCTTCCAAATTGAAAAGGTTCTGCTTTTATAATTATGTGTATTTCTTGTAAGACATTTACCAAGTTTGTTGACCTTGATATTGAGCTAGATTTGGAAATTTTCAACAACAAAAAACTTTCACCTTGGTCAATCTCTACACCATAAGAGGTAGACCTTTCATATTTGATATGTGCATTCCTTGTAGCAAATTATTATTCATTTATGAAACACAAAATTACATTCAGTTTCTATGTGCTCTACAATGTTTGGGCTAATGATTAATGATAATGTGCCAATGAAAAGACATGTGTAAGAGAAGTTTCTTAAAGTCAATGCCCTGGGGTTTGGTCCTTTAAAATTTACATGAGAATGTAAAGGGGGGGGGGGGGGGGGTATAGGAATATTAAAATTTAAATGTGGATTATGGGGTTAGGGTAGGACTAGAATTTGGGAGAAAATTTTACAAGGTATTAAAACATAGGTCACCCCAAATGTTGTGTGGATTCAAGTTTGGTTAAGTCATGGCCCTCTTTGGCTTAGGTGGGGTCATAATATGAGGTCAAAAATTCTTCATGAAAATTACAAGGGTAGAAAAGTTGGGGTTTTTTGTTGTTTGTTTGTTTTGTTTTTGTTGTTTGTTTTTTTTGTAAATCTGATAAAGAACAGAGGGACAAGATTGACTCGGGTGAGCATTTTGGCTCATCGTCCTTTTGTACTTTTCTTATCCAATGCTATTATATGGCCTCTAATAGAGGAAAGTGTACGGATATTGTATTTTAACAAGAGGGGGATGGAAATGGCAATGGAAATACTGCTAGTTGGGTTTATGGTCCATCCAAGATTGTCTTTCTCTCTGGCTGGAAGTGTAAATCATGCAGTCATTTTCACAGTAATTAATATAGATCAAGCATTGCACTATTCATTATGATCAACAATACAAGAAATAAACTGTCTTAATTGGACTTGTTGTACGACAAGATGGAATGCAAGATTAACTGATGATTTATAGGTTCTATCTCAATCCCTTTGTATTTCTTAAGTAAACATCACAGTTACATTTGCAAGGAAAATTTGCTGAAAGACAGATAAAATTTAATTCCCCTGTAATGAAATAAATATCAGATATGCTTCTGGCAGGATGATCATTATCAGGACTGTGTATTGACCAGATTTTTCAATGTAATCCAATATTCTAGCAATGCATGATATATTGGATTTATTTCAGTCTTTGAAATTTTCCACTGAAGAGAGAGATTAAATTAAAAAAGAAAATGGGTATTTCCAATTATTTTAATTTTGTCACGGATGTATATATATTGAATATTCCATAATGTTGGCCATCTGAATGTCGGGATGCTCTTGATGCGTGTGAGGGAGAAGGCTTGTAACTCATTACAGGGTACCCAAATTCAGCTATTAAATAAAAGATAGCTTATACTGCAGTCTGTAGCTTATAACTTGCATATCATCTAGATAATCAATAATTTCATATAAAGTTTTGAGTAATGGTAAAATGTTTTTACCTTTGTTACCTTGTTATTTAGTTGACATTAGCCTAAATCTGCTGAGCACTCTGATAACCTTACATGCACACAGGTGGCATTTGTGATGCTCTTGACAAATATTTGCAAGCCTCAAAATAACAAACAAATGGTTGAAATTTTGATTTAAAATGTCTGTGGCGACCTAAAATAAAGGGACAGTCACCATGTGGCAACCTGGCTTTTTTCCTTCAGATCGATGTAAATGAATGGATTGTTTGAAGTACAAGCTAATGCAGCTAGTCCTGAATTGGGAACTTAGTTTGCTCTATGTTGACCGAGTCCTTTATTTCCACAAGTCTTCCAGGCCTTCAATATGGCAGTACACTCGTATAGGAAATCTGCAATAATAAAAAGGTCATCCACGTAAAGGAGTTTCCATGGTGCAATACAAGGATGAAGAGAAGTGGCTGGATATAAAATGAATTTATAAGGCACTTGTAATTACAAAGAAATACACACAGCATTGTTTTCTTAAAGGATTCTTTTCTAAAAGTTGTATATTCAATAATGTATTCTTCAATATTGATATACAATGAAGGAATATTGATATACACATTGTATACCATTCCAGTACTTTTTAAATTTGGTATGAAACATCTTTGGGACAAAGGGACACATAAGTTGTCATTTTGTTTTTATGTATGGATTAAATATATTGCTGTTGAAAAATACCTGTTTTATAAAATTAATGATGCATAATAAATATTTCAGCAAATTAATTTCAAACCTATGAAATACAATAATTGCATATTCAATGTAGTATTGCAGATGATACATTTAAAATTGTTGAAAGAGTGGAACTATCTTGATGACCAAGTTATCATATACACTTGCTAGCCATACAGGCAGTAACATTTATGAGGACATACTGCAACACGCATTTCCTTTCGGTTTGAAAAAAAAAAAAATAAGTGGGTCACATTCTGTTATTCCTACATGATTATATTTTTTATTATTATTAGAAAAGGAAATTTGCATGAAAGTGAAAATGTGGCAACCAGTTTTATTACAAACTGGGAGTTGACATGTAAGCACTTATGTAGTAGATGTCATGTATCATTTAGATATTATCCAATGTATTGAATTTCATACACCATCTTAGAAATGTATTTCAATAGTATCATGTGTATTGTTCAGATTATATTACATTAATTAACATTGTGGGCATGTGTATTGGCTGTGCATGCTAGGATACTAACACCTTGTGATATTAGTCAAAATATCGATAAAACTGCATGAATTACAAAAGGCAAGAGATTATTGTATTACTCAATAACAATGTTATGAATTTCTGAAATTAGAAGATTCTTGTGAAAAATTGACCATTTTAAGATAGAAAATAATAGGGATTTTTTTTTGTTCTGAAATTAAACACATGATATGACCTTCAACATGACTTAAACTAGGTTAGGATTACTACTTATAGTCCATTAACTGCTGTATAACTAACAAATGGTTGAAAGAAAACCTAAAAACTTTGGTGGTAGATATACGTGTGTGTGTGTGTGTGTGTGTGTGTGTGTGTGTGTGTGTGTGTGTGAGTTAACACCTCAAAACCAGTATTTACACTTTCCCATGTAATTGTCAGGTTTCATTAAATTTCAGAGATCTCCTTTTGTACGAGAGAGTATCAAAGGACAACAGGTGATGTTATTTGCCACTGACTGACTTTTATTTGCATGAGAAAAATACTGAAATTTCAAAATATTGGTGTTTAAACAAATCTAGGAATTTTTTTTAAAGCATAATATTGGTGTCGAAACAAATCTAGGAATTTTTTTTAAAGCATCTTCAGCACTGGTTTCTTGCCTTTTATTTGAAAATTGAATTGGTTGCAAATGAAAGTTGGTTTTTAGTATTCCCTAATGAACAAAACAAATTTAAACCGTCAAACACTTGTATAGATTCCCTATTTATGATAGAGTTTATGTTTTTAATAAAACATTCATCATCAGCATGCTTTTAATTGAGAAAATGTTTGCTTTGTATATGTAGAATAAAGAGTTATCATTGCATGTGATCATTTGATGCAATGCTTCTTCATTTGCCATCCTGAGTTTCTTGTTGCTTGTGTAGCTTGAAAATGTCCATTGCACCCTATCATAATTCCCTATGCCAATAATCATTAAAAAGAGAAGCAGAGAGCTAACAAATGATTGATTTTTACAGATCAGCTCCACACCAACCCGCTCTACAATGCCCAAAAAATTAAGTTCATCTCAGACCTCATCTTCCTCCTCCTCTGCAGCCAAGAACAGCACCATTCACAGTAGTATACCACGCCGCACAGGCCGCAGTGAGACTTTCAGTCCAGGGGATGGACGCGTCCAGCCTTCCCAGGAAAAACCAACCCGCACAACTAATGGCCAGGATCTCAGAGGGTATGTGATATTTAAAAAATCAACCAAAGATATTTATTTCATGTATTCCATGTGCAATTTCAAAGAAATTAAAATCTAGAACAGTGGTATAGTGGTAGATTATTTTAAAATTAATATCTATTGAAATAAATGCAATGTTTTTCAACCATAACCATGATAATTGAACTTGCTTTGTCAGAGAGAACTATTAGTTTACCCTCTGTCTGTCTGTCCATCCATCCATTTGTCAGTCTTTTCTCCACATTGGATGAAGATAGTAAACTAAAATTTTATACATGGCTTTGTCTTGGGTTGTTACAGATCAAATTTGAGTTCGTTACACTTGACCTACTTTTGACTGAGTTATACCCCTTGATGAATTGTTAGAATCTTTTTTTCTTTACTTTCTGAATTTGAAATTTCTGAGCAGTGCACAAGTTAAATTTGGACTTCTGTAATTTTTACAACTTGTGTTTTAATCACTTTATCACAATGTTTGTATAATGCCATATAACTTAATGTTAGTGTACATAAATTTTTACTATTTTCAAATCTAAAGAAATGTTTGTGAACAGAAAATGGTATGATAACACTTATAAAAACATCAATTTTATTTTTAGAACATTGCAGTAAACAGCTCGCACTAATAATTACAGTGGTTACAAATCATAGCCCTATCAATGCATTAATAAAATATTTCAATAAAATTGGGATGCAACGATATACTTTCTTCAAGATATGATACATATCATGACACATACATATCATGATACAGACCTGACGATATGATGGGTATCAAGACACTATGAATTATAACTAATAACAATTGCACTGATTTTGGTACCATTTAATTGCACCTTGCTGTTACAACTGCATGTTTTTCTTTTTAAAAAATCAAAGCGTTTACATGATCTACAGTTTTCTCCTTTTGCATGGAATCCAAAATGCTCCCATATTGGAGATTTATGGATTGCAGGGAGGGGAAATGAATTCAGTGGCATGGTTGACACCACATTTCCATTATTGTAAGCCATTTTTACAACATGATTTTAAAGACGAAATGGACAGTTCAAATTAATCTGGACTAACAATACCAAACCATGGTATAGTGTAAAGTATCGTAAATCAAACATTTGTGTAATATTACCATGATTAAACCCTCTCACAGTTAATTGTTGCACCCTTACTATAAAGTATTCTGTGATACAAAATCGTCTTTGCATGTATTCTCTCTCTCTCTCTCTCTCTCTCTCTCTCTCTCTCTCTCTCTCTCTCTCTCTCTCTCTCTCTGTATTCAGGGGGAAATAATTCATGCAGCATTGTGAAAAACAGATCAAATTAACTCTTCATCACAATATTTATTCTGTATGTGTCTGGCTGCAAAAATCATTGCTGGTCTCATTTACAACAGACTATAGATCAAACTTCACTTTAACTAATAAACAAATATCTGAACGTGAAAGTACAAATAACCTGTTTCATTTTATGATGTTTTATTGCCAGTAGAAATAGTATGATAAACAGATAATGTTGCACACTTCTAGAACCAAGCTTGCTATTAGCAAAGTAAATATTCACATTCAGGCTCGTGGAGTCTTGTTTAGAGGCATATTTAGATGAATTTAAAGAAATGAATTGTTGATTGTAGACCAATGTCCAATTCCACTGGTGGTACAGAGAATCCATCTGTTCGGCCTAAAAGTCATGTAAAGTCTGCAAGTCTAACACAGTCTCAGGTTGCACGTGTTACAGACCTACCTCCATTGAGTGATGGTGACAACTTTCGACCAACGTAAGTAACACATATGGAGGATGGGAATTCCTAGTAATTGTAATTTGATTCATGTAGTCATTTAGTTTTTAAAATAAAACCTAACCATTCCCCATTCCAGACCCAATCCAAATCATAGATGTGTAGTTTTATCCTAGATTAGTGTTTTATGTCCTAACACAAATGTTTAATTTCAGTTTGAAGAGCTACAAAATAGTACAAAATAGTCAGTTGTACATGATCACACACTACAGCTATAATCTGTAGATCAAAATAGTGCAAGGATGAAAAATTCAGATTTTGTGGTCAGTAGGTGGTAGGTGAGCGTTGTGTCCAATAACACTCCATATTTTTTAGGACTGCCCCGGGAAAAACTTTACCTGTATCTCCTGTACCACCCAAAAGTTATCTGAATAGAACTGTACTCAGAAACACATTCCATGGTGGTCCAGTGAGAGACAGACGGCAGCCCAGAACATACAATGGACCCGAGCAAACTCAGGACACCTCTGCCATGAGTGCGGCAGGTCGCATGTCATTTTTCAATAAACTAAGTCAAAAATTCAGCCGAAGGTATGTATGCTTTGAGAAAGAACGCATGGTCTTTCAACTGGTTAAAGCTTTTCATTGATTTTTTTTTGTTTTTGGTTTGTATGTTTGCATAAGGTGGATGGAATTGTGCATTTCCAAATATTATAATTGTAAAGTATAAATGGAGACAATATCTACCCAAGAAAGAAAATCATTCAATTGTAGCTTTATTTGATTTATCATTCTAGTGTACTTTATCCCAAGAAACAAAATAGGTGTTTTTATGTTGATTTAAAAGTGAGATCTTTACCATCTGTGAGCTGAAATTCAGTATTTCAAGAACACCAATGTTCTGTTTATTTTATTTATTGCATATTAGCAGTAAAATTTATGTTTGCATAACAACATTTAAATGAGTGCATACACTGCTCATGATACATGTTATTTTGGCTTCACTAACTCGTATATTATTATAGAGGTCTTGTACTATCGTAGTTGTATTGGTTCAGATTGTACAATTATACATGGTTTATTGAATCCTCATCTATGGCTTTCACAAGTTTTTTGACCATGTGTTGATATATCAGCTGCATGCATATCCCACAAGATACATAAGCATCATTTCCATAAATGCATAGACATGTATGAGATTAGAAGGAGAATATTTAGATGGTTGGCTGTGGGTTCTGAATGCAGCATTTGTGGTTTCTGGGTCAATCAAGATCTGATTTTCTTCACTTTTTCACAAACTCCTGAATCTTTAATATCTAAGAAACACATTTGATTACTATTCTTGTTCACCCTCATTTTCTTCAGCTTTTAACTGTGTTGCTTCTGTAATAAGAAGAAATGATTTCATTTATTAAAATTTCTCTATACACATGTACATTCGTCCAATCATCTTTCAGGGATAACACAACTTTGAGTGGGGAGAAGGTGGAACATAAAGCATTGAGTCGTGAACTGTACGTTTCCACTCACAAGTATTGTTTAATTAATTTATTGTACAGAGAAAAATGTTGAAAATCTGCCAATCTTACTGCAATATGTATTTAAATACTGGCAGACTAATAGAAACCATGTATAATTGTTGTATTTTGATATATTATTGTCATGCTATTCAGTTTGATTATTAAGTATGAATTATAACTAACATCTTTTTTATCTTGGCTACCCTCACAACACTGAGACTTTAAATATTGGAATACATATTCAGAGCACACATTCTAATTGGATAGTATCTAATACAGCTGATTCTTCGAAGAGGGGGGATTGTGGAGCTATTGATGTTTGGAAAACTGAGTAGAAAATGTCACTAAATCAAACTTCTTTCCACCCCTCAACCTGGTTTCTGTGTGATGGTTGTTGCTATAAGAGAGATTTTCATGTTTATCTACTGTTTCTTACTTGATACTATCTACTTGCAACAGTAGCAGGGGGAAAGCAACATGCTTACACATCTAGAAATTTTGTGAACACTATATAGAGAGAAGCATTCCAGTTGCCAGTTGATTTCTGGTTCAAAAGGTCATACATAGGTCAAGGTCATATTCAGTAATGGAATGTACTTACATTAATTTTGTGTATATGATATAAAAAATATAATTCCAGTTATTGTGTTATGTAATATACAGAGAAGGCAGGTGGGGAAAGATTTCTGGGTCAAATAGTCATAAGTCAATATCTCGGTCTTAACCCTCAGAGGCTTCTTATCCATTTTGTTCTCAATCTGTATATAATAGGGATGTCAAAATAGTAAATTTCTTAATCGATTATTTGCTAGCTTAGTTGAAGAATATTTGATTATTTGAACTTTTTTAACAACTGTTACAGTGATTGATTGATGATTGTTTATTGTTTTCCGCCACACTCAACAATTTTTCAGTTATCTGTTGGTGTCCAGTTTTTATTGGTGGAGGAGAGAACCCAGATACAATGTACCCGGGAAGAGATCACCGACCTTCCGAAAGTAAACTGGCAAACTTTCTCACTTATATCGGCGAGAACGAGAATGGAACCCGCACTGACTAGAGGTGAGAGGCCTTGTGATTTTGAGCACAATGCTCTAACCACTCTGCCAAGGAGGCCTCCACTGTTACAGTGATGTTTTTTATACAATGTGTATACGTATATTGTTCAGTATAACTTTCATATTTACATGCCTTTACCAACATTTGGATATGCATTATAAGCTACTTCAAGGCACATTGAATCTAAATTTAACGTTATGTTTTTAAAATGAAATAAATTTGTTTTGTAAAGGTGTTGTATGGAATAAACATGATCACCACCTTGAGTGTATATAGTATCCCAGGTCTAAATTCCCACCGATTAGTGTTCATTTAACTGTAGAAATCTTGTTCCATAGACATGTAAACATCCATTATGACTGTTACTGCAATTCACCCTTGAATTAGAACGTTTTGGTTGATACAGTAATGCATTGTGTGACAACACAATTGAGTCTGTTTACAATGCAATTGCAAAATGCGACAAAAACTCTTATTGGTCCATATGTATAAATCTGCCCAAATTCCCATTTATGGGAGTAGTTGATAAATGCATTACACCGATCCACAGAAGTTCATGATATTATATTTTTGACCAATGAAATGCACTAGAAAGTAAGCTCCACCCATCACATGAACCTCTGACAAATATTGGACATCCGCCATTGTTTTGTGTAGTAAACAGTGTATCGACCTATCATGCATTAAGAATACACATGCACAGATATTTCAAAAACCACAAACAAAAAAAATCCACACTTCTTAATTAAGGTAATTAGTGCATAAATGTATTCAAAAAAAATTTCAACAGCAGCCTGCATTGACAGTCGTTGATGACACCACAAGCAATATAAAACTTTTTTACTTTTTTTTTTTTTTTTGCCCATGTCTCCAATGTTACCTAACCATTATGCAGCAGCAGTGGGGATATATATATGTGTATATATATATATATACACACACACACACACAAATCTCTCACATCCACATGTTTTTCATGTGTGCAACAGCCTGAGTTGCACCTCAGCAGTAAGTATTCTCTGCTATCAACAGCATACATAGTGTTATTTTTGACGACTAAATTTGGAAAACTCGCCCTAATATTCCAATAAACATTCATTGATGTTTCTTTTCTGTCTCAAAAGTGAGAAGCAAAAAAGTGGCTGGGCTGGAACCAGCGGATTGAAACTCTATTCAAATAGTGTCATTCAAATGTGATGTCACTTAACACAATACTGTATCGGACAAAGCGTTCAAATTCACATGTGAATTGTAATAAGACAACATGTATGACACTATTTATTTAAAATTGAATGAAAAATTATGGCATTTTAAATATCCTCGCTCATTGGAACACATATACATTTAGGAAGAATATCATTGTTAACTCTGCTTTCGGCAGCATTTTGATTCTGACGAATTTCTATAACAACTGCAAGGAAATTGGATAAATGTAATTTTCTTTGGTTGAGTGAATTCAGAGCAAGGACACTTAGTAAAAATCATGAAAACAGTGGTGGATCAAATGCCTGTGTGTAATTCAATTGGTAAATTATCAGTAGGCGGAATTTTTACAGACTTTGAATAAGAAGAAAAAATCAAATGTTGGTGGTATTGAAGAATATTTGAATATTCATTGACATCCCTAGTATATAACTATCTTAGAAAGGATGACTCAAAATTGGACACTAGTTGTAAAGGTTGTAAACAAAGTTCAAATTCACCTTAGTTCCAAGAAACAGATTGAATCCCCCTATTCAAAACATGTTAAACATCTCCTAAAACAAATCCAACACAGTCAATCCTTTCATATTTGATTTGATGAGTTTTATAGATGAAAATAATGTGTTGTCAATGACCACTGACAAGAAAAAATTACTATAGCAATGACACTAACTTTGGCTTTCGGAAATACTCAGGAGTATTCATATATAGAGTGAAAAACCCCTAGGGTAGGGGGGGGGGTGCAGATGACACTAAACAGGAATACTTTCTTTCTTTTGTAGGTAATGATTTATTTTAGCCTGATTATAAAGGCAAAAAATATAGAATAATTTCCTCTTTATTAAAAGAAGTATTAACCACTATATACTGTATTTTTGAATTAGACAATACTTCTTATTACCAACTGTTAGAGTTGTCATGCTTCATTTTTGTGCATCATTGGTAAGAAAGCAAGTATTGCGAGCAAGTGAGATTACTAGGATGTAAACTAAACATTGTTAGAAAAAAGTTCTAACACTAATGTTTTTTTTTTTTACTCTACCCCTATTCCAAAAATTGATGTTTTCTAGATCTGAATTCCATAATTTTTTTGTAATTTCTAAAATAGCATAGATGAAGTTTGAAAATGCATCAGATGAGTTATTAGTGTTGGGAACATCTTAAAATTTAGAAATAATGCAGTTTGACCTATGGATAATTTACTTTAAAATAATGGAAAAGTTGGGTGTGCATAGGTTTTTCCCTTTACAGCTCTTCTTGCAATTGATGCTTTATAGATATCAGTCAAATTTGGCAAATATAGGTTAAAAAATTTTAAGGAGTAGGTGTGGCAGGTGGAATATATTTGAATTCCTTAAGAATGTTAAATGAACACTCAATAAAATTGTAGGATTTATATTTTCCTGTCAGTGGTCATTGACAACACAGACAATTTGAATTCTTTTCATAAAAATAAACAACTCATCAAATCAAATAAGAAACTATTGGGCTTGTTTAGGGAGATGCTTAACATATTTTGGATATGGGGATTTGATCTGTTTCTTAGAATTAAGGTGATTTTGACCTTTGTTTATAACCATGTCCTATTTTCAAGTCATCCCTTGTTAGATATTATGTATATATGGAGAACAAAATGGATAAGAATCCCCTGTGCTTGAACCCACCAAAGGGGTCATCATCATGGAATGTTTTAACAATTTTGTGGACACCATTTAAACAATAAACTGCTTTCTGTGACTTGGTAAATGGGATGTAAAGATCATAAACATTTCAGAAAAATGCATTCCAGCATTAGCAGGTTTTGCAAATTTTTTCCATATTGTTTGCAACTTTAACCTACCATTTAACAAAGTAAAGAAAGACATTATTTATATTTTCTGTAATTTCTTTTAATATAAATGCTTTCAAGTACATGAAATATAGATATTATTGATGTTAAGGTATTAATGTAACAGCTGTAAATCTGTCAACCTTGACTTGTCCCATATTTGATAATGATTTCCATATGTGAACGATGGTAAAGGGAAATAGTCCAAGAAAGACAAACTATATGCATAAAATGCACCAGATAATACAAGTTAGCATTATTAGTAATTCTAAATTTAGGTAAAAGGTAAAAAAACAAACCAGAAAATGTATTTCCCAACAATTTTTCCATTAAAAGCCACAATGTATGTCATGGAGTTTGTGGAATGTGTATTTTCACATACAAACAGTCAGCACCAAAAAAAGCAAATCTAACTAGATTGAAAGAAAATGAGTCTTCATATAATGGATTTCAATAGAAGTTAAGAAGAATATGCACAGTGAATGTAAATATATTAGGTCTTCAATATTAGTTGTGTACTAAAGAGAAGGATAGAAGGGAGATTCTTACAGATTTGATGAAATATTGCCTCACACAAGCAGTGTTTGAGGATGGTACTCTTTACCAGTGTAAATGTGATCTTTTGTTAATTTGAACCATAAGTATTGTTAGGCTATTGTGTATTACTTTATTTGGTGTTGGAACACTTCAAAGGTAAACAATAGATGATGATAGATCAAAGAAGGTTTTAGAATAGGAAACTAAAGATCTAGACATTTATTGATTGTGAAGCCAGAAGAATCAACTGTATTCTCCATCTGCTTAAACATACTTCCAGTAGAACTATATTAGGTGGAAGAAATTTACTTTATTTCATGTATGATTAATTTTCACAATTTTCTTCAAAACTTACCTTGAATCCTTTTGGTTCTCTTGTAATGACACATTTATCAGAGATATTTTTGAAAATGGAGATAGAAATCAAGTGTAGATCTTTTCACAGATTTTATAAAATATAGACAGTAATCATACTAAATTTTTGTATTGACATGCATGAAAATTATGTTATTCAAGTTCTAAATTGCATGGTACACTTTACATCTGAAAAATTCAGAGTATGATCGATAGCAGAGAAAATGTCTGTGATTTTGACAATGGGATGTGCTGCATGAACCATTTTATCTATATGAACCTATTACTAACTGAAACTGTTATCATGTGCCAGTGTTGGAGGGATAGCCATGAATTAAGTATTACATTGTTGTAATTTTCAGCAAATTGTTCCGCAGGTCAGTTGCAGAGGGCCAGTCAGAAAACCCAATGGTCAAGCCAAGGTCTTTGAGGTTCACATGGAGCATGAAAACTACTAGTTCAATGGACCCTAATGACATGATGAAAGAAATAAGGAAAGTGTTAGATGCCAACAATTGTGATTATGAACAGCGAGAAAAATTTTTGTTACTGTGTGTGCATGGTGATCCGAACACAGACAGCTTAGTGCAATGGGAAATGGAGGTGTGTAAACTCCCGAGACTCTCCCTCAATGGTGTACGATTCAAACGGATTTCAGGGACCTCTATAGGGTTTAAGAACATTGCTTCAAAAATTGCCAATGAACTTAAACTGTGATGCCATGTTAAAGTGCTCGAATGTTGAATGGATTCTATGGTTGCCACTGAAGCAGGTCTTAGTGGTCTGAGACCTGAACCAAACAGCCCTATGTGAGCAATGGTCAGTGGACAAATGATAGATATTAACTTGTCTGTGGTAAAATTTATATTACAATCGCATTAACATATTTTTATTTTGTACAGATGTGTAAAGAAAATATAAAGTATTTGTATGATAAATAAATGGAGCCCATGCTAAATGCTGGGATGGTAATATGTACACAAGTACAGTATATGTATATTTAAGACTTGTATGAATGAAAGAAAGAAGGTTGATTGTGAATGTTGGCATGTATGTGATAAACTAAGAGGGATGGGCACTGGAGCAGATGGTTATTGTCAAAGTTTGAACATTTTTCACAAGCTAAATATTGCTAAAACTGGATAGACACTGTTTACATGTTACTGTGATGACATGTTAATAAATGTTATGAAGACAAATTGATTTCAGGATATGAATGAACTATTTATTAGTCTTGCCATTGTTGTAATATAATTTAGAAAAATGCACTTGATGTACTTCACAGGAATGATTGTACTTTGTGTTTTATCATGTGACAGTGTCATCCCTCAAAAGTTTTACTTGTCCAGTGCAATTTACTTTCCAAAGGTAAAAAAAAATGTGAACAAATGACACAGGTGATGTTCTTTTATATGAAATGTTTTAAAATGTGTCTGCATGTGTATGCTATATGCTTCCATGAAATGATTTTAAACTCCATAAAGAAAGAGCGCCCACCAATGCTTATTGCATAGGAGATGTTCCCATGATATTTCAGCATAATGTTTTGTCTGTCACAATTTTTTGATTTCATGGACAACATCTGGATAAAAACACAAATGAGATTAAATTTGTAGAAGTAGGGAACAGTATTCTGCAGGGCTTGAGTGCCAGGATATGTTTGGCTTTTATTAGAATTTCTTTTGTTTTCAAAGTGAATTTTTAATGCATTAATGTTTATATACTGTAATTGCACTTCCCTAAGAAAAAACTTTGTCACTATATGTGTTTTGTTGTGTAATGTTTTTTTCCAATCAAACCGAATAACAATGGTCATGTTGTTAAGCAACAAGTAGAAATCATTGTGTTCATCTGACAGAGAAGTTTCAGTGCTTAAAAAAAAAAAGATTCTAATGAAAATGTAAGAAAATCAATTTTGTTCTAGAATGATTGGTAATTTTTTTCTTTCTGTTCACTTGGGATTTTTTTCTTTGCATTTCTGTTTTTAAAACAGGTTGCTCTGCACAAACTATTGTTAACAATATCACCTTGTTCATGTACCAAGCAATTGTGCCAAGGATAGCCCAGTTATTTCCAGTTTTATATGTATCACTTGCACATGAGATGATTAGAAATGGATGCATTGGTTGGTTGTTCCTTTTTCATATAGCATTGTGCATAGATCTTTCAGTCCAGATGCTGATTAATATCCTGAATAACTCAATTTTGGACCAAACCACAAAAAATAAATTATCTTGAGTTAAAATTACTCTGCACATTAGTGCATATTGTTTATATAATTTGAGGGGAGAGAGATAGGCAAGTACAGAAATTTTCTTCAAATTTGCGTATGCTATTGTTTCTATATGAATTATTCTTGGGAGAAAATTTGGGATATTTGTTTTTGGGTGTGTTTTTTTTCCTACATTTGGTGTACTAAATCATTGCTTTTAACTGGTCCATGTACTTTGTACTTAAATTAATCTGCAAGTCCATGAAGTCAACTCAGGAAGGAAGCTTTTCTTCATTTTTGTCTCGCAGCATCATACACAGCAGGGTGTTTGGTAGGTACACATGTGGTCATGGAAAATGTGATAAATGAAAGGTTTTTATTTTCAACATCAGACATTTGTTAGCGATTCATTATCTTTATTCAGGCATCTGAATAGATTGTATTGTTTTTATGCCTTTGAGTAATATAAATGTGGTGTAACAGTAATCGTGTAGGAAGTAACACTGTATATCTAACCCCAACATGCATGGAAACAGGACAATCCTATTTTGATGTCTGGACATTGTTGTTTGTTACCCAGGATCAAGAGTTCACCCTATCAGAAATTAATAATCTTTTTTATCAATTGTCATACAGTTACTTTTAGTTCATCATAAATAGTGAACAGGCAATTAAAATTTTCATGAAATGAATTGTGTTCTCTGTTATTATTTAGTCAAAAGGTCGAAACCAAGCGTTTTGTTCAGTGAATGAGACAACACTGGATACATCCTTGTTTTAATTTTATTTGCACAAGTCACAATCCTCAAGACAATTGAAAATGGCACCACGTTTTGTACACGGCTTGACAGATTTGTATGGAGGTCTGCTTTTCTCGAGATGCTGTAGATGATTGTTTCTTACGAAGTACTGGAAATGAAAAGGTACAGTGTAGCTAATTTGTTTCGTAACTTAAAGAAGACGCACCATCAATCTGACGATTATCTTTACAACACATGGTGGCTTTTCTGAACTGCGGAGAGCTCACTAAGTAAATAAACGGATTGATAGTGAAATTGACATATAGACCAAGGCGACCAACGTACTGGAGAACGGCAAGCCAATACACGTTTACTTGTGGAGTTCCTGATTCTATGTAAGCAATTTTAATGCAATCCGCAACGCTGCTGGGCAGTGTAGTCACCATAAAGGTCGTGATGATCAAGGTTACCATACGAGACATCCGGCGAACGGTTGATCTACGACAGATGGCAAGTGATCGCAATAAAGTACGAGCCTTCAGGATATGTAAAGTCCCAATCAAAACTATGGGCAATACTGACATCACAATTGTTACTGCAAGATTGGTGACTTTTGCAAACTGGATGTTGATGCGTCCATTTATGACAACGGCATATACGTATAAGGACGCAATGATGATTGCTAGAAACCACACTCCTAAAGATGTGAGTTTAACTCTTCGGACGGTCAACCAGACGTGGCTCTTAAGAGGGTGAACCACCATAAAGTATCTCAACATTGACAGTAAAATCACATGTAAAATGGATGCACATGCACCCGATATACTAAGCGCATCACACGCTCGAGAGAAATTCACACTGATATTGTCAGTCTTTTCCATGTACCAAAATCTCATATTGTCTCTGGCAAATCTTGATGTTATGTAGACAAAGTCGGCCAAAGCTAGACACGAAATGGAGACGTAGGTCACGGTATGGAGACGTTTTTCTTTACCGACGACAGCAAGGACCATTCCGTTTGAAAAGATACCAGTTGCTCCAATTATGGAACAGGCAATGTAAAATCCCAGACACATAGTCGAGTGAATGCAGGAACTTGCGATGGCTGTAGTAAATTTGTTTTGTTCAGTGGTATTAAGAGACCCGTTGGTGTCCATGTTGACGCAGCTCGCTTTTCACGTCGAAGTTCAGGCGTTCAGAATGCTTGTTGTTAATTTACGTTGTAGAACTGAAACAGGTGTTCTTACCAAGGTAACGAATGCTATTGAGGAGAATCAAAGTTCAAAGGTTGTTTTGAGCGTAATGACGACATACAAACAGCATTATATTTCGCACATGTTACACCACTGGATTTATTCATCGTGTGACATGAATGCAAGAACTTGAAAATTACAACGCAACAGTATCGCTACGTGGATCTAAGCCCGGGGCAGATAATGAGAAAATAACATAATGAACAGTGATGAGTGCATTCATCCAACATTATAAATCGTTACAGTGAATTAAGATCGTTTATCAAGAAATAAGAGGAGGAAAGCGCGATCAAGCAAATGTTGAAATTAAAAATTCTGGAGGAAGAATAATCACTATTCTCTCTCTCTCTCTCTCTCTCTCTCTCTCTCTCTCTCTCTCTCTCTCTCTCCATCGTAATGTCTTACAACACGATTTGAGTTATTCGCTTAAGAGCATAATAATATCTTGAATAGCCTCAACACACAGACGCTCGACGTTTTAAATACCTATAATA
Source organism: Ostrea denselamellosa (assembly GCA_024699665.1). Classification (NCBI taxonomy): domain Eukaryota; kingdom Metazoa; phylum Mollusca; class Bivalvia; order Ostreida; family Ostreidae; genus Ostrea; species Ostrea denselamellosa. The sequence goes on from JAMZEH010000026.1 coordinate 1,508,674, forward strand.
AAACTATTTTCTTCCTGTAAAACAAACAAAGCAACATATATCACGCCGCCATCTTGGTTTTATTTTTTACCAGCTGCATCGCTTGTAATTTTCAGCGAAAAGTTCAATATAACATTATAATTAGACTCGTACCGTTTAGAAGCAACTCTGTTTAGGTGTCGCCATGGTGAACGGGAAATAAATTCCATTCATCGGCTATAATCATCGTCTATTGCTTCTCATGCAAAAAAGTGGTAATAGGGGGACGGAAGTTGGCATAATTATGCAATGAGAATTCCCTTGCTGCTGCACTGTCTGATGTTTATGTGGGGGAAAGAGGGGGGTGGGGGTGGGTGTAACAATGAATGTAGGGTAGTGTACAGCCCTACAAACAATAAAATTCGGGCGCAGTTGTGTGGATTAATGTGGCAGGCTGACATGGGAAGTTTAGTAAGCCTATCGGATCGCAATGCCCCCCCCCCCACCTTTTTTTTAAATTTATTTATTTTATTATTATTGTTATTATTATTTTGCTTTGACTCCAACCAACTAAGGTTTGTCACCCTTTGTGACAATGCTGAAAATTTATAAATAAGCAGATTGCATCTGGATGTATAAATGTCACTTTGAACGTTTGAGAGTATGCCCCCGTACATTATACGTGTGTGTGGGTGTTAATTCGATTGTGAAATTTCCTTATTACGTATGACATTTACTTTCAACTACTTTTGATACAACGAATACATGAATAAGTGAAGTTAACATGTTTGACGTTCACAAAAAATAAGTATAGACCCAAGATCCATTACGTAGCTATCTACATGATCTATAACATATTTAACTTTACTGCTAATTATAATTTTACTATTTTTAGTTTTATCGACCAATGAAAAATGGGTTATCACGATTTTTTGTCAACTTCCCTCCCCCTATTACTAATTTTTCGCATTTGAGAAGCACTAAAACGATGTTTGACGGTTGATTAAAGCCGATAAATTGACTTTATTTCCAGTTCACCCTGACGATGCGAGAGGTAAGACCTTGACAGAGTTGCTTCTAAACGGTAAGAGTCCAGTTACAATATTATATCAAACTTTTCGCCGAAAATAAATTGCAAGCGATGCAGATGGTAAAACTGAAAACCAAGATGGCGGCATGATATACCTTGTGAGTAGTTTGTTTACAGGAAGACGATTTTTTTTTTTATCATAAATATTTAGAACTTCGAGCGCCTGTGTCTCAACACTATCAAAAAATGCTGAGCGTGTGATGATTTCGGGAAAAAAGGGGGATAAAACGATATTAATGCGTATTGTATTTTATTTTTTAGACCAATGTCCTGCTTAATGGTTCTCAAGTTTCTGAAGCATACAGGTATATTAAGATTGAAGGGGCATGCTTCTGCTTGATATTGACCCAAAATACGATTACGATTTCTGATGTTAATCAAGATCGGATGTATTGAAGAATGGTGCTACAAGATCGATCCTGTTGGAAATCTTTGCTGATGTTGTTTGTGTCTGAAAAATACAGCTGCCAGAGAATACATTATGTTCTACAAGTCGAGAGCCACCTACATTTGTTTTAAAAAAATATAAGGCGTTTACTTTTTTCATATTATATCGTTCCAAGAACAGCGTGTCACTTTCCTTGATCAAACTAACAAATTTCACTCACTGATTTGTCGTATACTAGTAATCTGAGTAAAAATGAGTTTGGAGAACAACGCTGTGTCATGCATTCATAGTGACTGGTCACTGAGAAACAAAAGTAAAACCTTGGACTTTAGATCAAGCAAAGTGGCAACTGTTATTAGAATGATCTAGTTGTAAGTAAGGACGAAACTATCCATAGTCGCATATTTTTCAGGTGGGATATTGAGTCCCTCTGCAAATTCTTTTGGAATCTCCGATTACTCCTTTTAACCCATTCGTTTTACACGATGGTAGGGAGGAGGGGTCACGAGAAACAACTCACATTGTTTCTTATTGCAGCGTGCACAACGTTCATTTCCCTGAGTTTATACATGTTGCTATCGAAAATGTTTTCTATATCCGTTGTAATTACGGTAAAATAATGAGCTGACAAGATTACTTCAGTATGCTGTGCTAAATCAGAGCTAGAAAGAAAGTCGTGGGGTCCTTGCGGTTGCCACAGAGCTATAGGATAGTGTATTTCTTTATTTACAGTTGAGATTTCAATTCATTTTCACGAGTCAATAAACATGACATGGAGAAATGCATAAATAATCAAAGCAAAATTGATATATACATGCGTATTGAGGTATATATGCAATATAACTAGTGAGCAATATTGCAGTATATAATTGGCAAATCAACTTGGAGGATTGAACACCTCATATATAGTTGAAATAAATCTAGATAGATAAAGGATGTATTCGGAAATCAAAAGAATTTACCAGAAAAATTCGTTTTTGAAAATCAATGTTCATTTGTTATTTTTTACCGTATATATTTCTAAATTTTTCAGATTTGTATCTTTAACCTAAAATTTCGTATTAACAATTTTTAAAATAACCTCCAAAGTTGGCCAAAACAGCATATTCTCAGTAAAATAGCTTATTTTTGCATGAAATTTGGCTAAGGAGTCCTCCAGGGCAGGCCTGTCCCTTATAAAAACTATGGGATTTTGATAGGCTTTGATCTAATGAATAATTTAAAATAGGATTTTATCTAGGAGCACCCCTGCCCTGGGGCCGAGATTTACCAAAAAAAAATAAATAATAATAATAATAATAATAATAATAGATAAATAAATAAAACAAAACAAAAAACAAAACAAAAACAAAAACAAAAAAAACAAAAAACAAAAAAAAAACAACCAAAAAAAAACCCAAACAAACAAACAAAAAAAAAAAAAAAAACCTACAAAAAAATGCGAAAACCTATTTCTATCGTCGTGGTTCAATTTACGCAATTATTGATATTCAAAGTTACTATAGTTTAGATGGTTAGACCACAGATGTGCACGATCAACACTTTTAGTGTCCTGGTTCGAATCCACCTGTTGACACATTTAGTGTTTTAAAATTTTCACCTTTATAAACACCATTTTAATTTCTTTGAAAACAGGCATCTGTATTTTACTTCAATTTTCTTCCTTCAATGCATGTTTGCTCTTGATACAAAAGACATCTAAGAGAAGGCAAAATGCATATCATAAATTCTCTGTAATTAAAATCAACCGGAACTATTCCTCAGTGTAAGCACACTTTGTTCAAGGACGAGAATCAATCACTCTGTGTTACTCGATAAAAGTGTCACGAAAAAAAAATGTTACCGAACAAAAAATGCTGCCTTTGCCTTTCAAGAACATCACTGGGAAATAGTACTGCTGTGGGAAAGATAACTCTCACACACTGGTTCCTTTCAAAAATCCAAACATCTAAGATGCAGCAAACACTCTTGAATGAATCTCGTCGAACATGGTATTGTATTCATTCAATTACGGCAAGACCCCAAACTTTTTAAGCGTTCGTCTACATGAAATCTCTTTATACTCAAAACATAGAACAGGGCCCTTGCTAGGTTAGGCCTACGACAAGGGGGTGCTAAATACATTAAAATTACATTTAAAAATTTTATACCTTGAAGACAATACTCTATACCCTGATAAGGTTTTTAAGCTGTAAGGCTACATTTCAGTAAAGACGGTTAATTTCTTGAATTTCATTTTCATAATTTGTATTTCTTACATCAATGACTTCTTTAAAATATTATTTCCAAAGAAATGAGTTGCAAGTAAACGCATATGAAGTAGTTGCATTGTTAAAAGTAAACTGAGAAATACGAAATAAAATTCAAGACAAGGAACTAAAATGTGTCCACAATTCATGCTGCTCTGATATCGACTGTGAAATGGTTTCTTCTATCTCTACAAGTTACGTGTATTGACTAGAACTAAAGCAATGCATGAGAAACACATAGCTACACGCATGTGGCCTAAAGTCATCGACTGGAACGGAAGTCAAATTCATTTATTTATGATAAAATTTGCTTTTCATATCCAGCAAGAATGTTTAGACCTCGACATCAAAATTTTTAATCTATTTTATTTGAAATTGTAATCAAGTGTCTTTGTTTACATTTGTACACGTGGAAATCGTCGTCTTTATGACAGACTGCCAGAGGGTGTTACAGATAATTTTTTGACATAGTCTAACACTTCATCCACATCCATTTTTACTTTTCCCCTCACATTTGAAATGAGCGCTAAGTTGGCCAAAATTTGTGGTACTTCACCTACAGCTGGTGACGTCTCCTTATGAATACAAAATTCTCGACGGGAATTTGAAATTGTAAAATTTATCCAAGATCTTGTTTCATGGCATACATGTTCTTTTCCTCTCCGTCAGCGAGAAGTATCTTTCAATTTCTCCCTCATATTTCTTTCTGACACAGCTTTTGTTCCCACTATTTTCAACAAACAACACTTGTATGTACATTTTCCCATTCTGTCGGCATGTTATGATCATGTGACTTAATTAACGTCCCGCCCTAGAATCTTTCACTCACATGGAGACGTCATCATTGCCGGTGAAGGCCTTCAAAATTTAGACCTATGCTCGGCGTTTATAGCCTTTGAGCAGTGGGGATCTTTAACGTGCCACACCTACTGTGACACGAGGCCTTGGTTTTTACGGTCTCATCCGAAGGACTGCCCCCATTTAGTCGCCCCTTACGACAAGCAAGGGATACTGAGGTCCTATTTTGACAACCCGGACCCCACGGGGTGTGACTTATTGTAACCGTGCGATTTGAAAGTAGTCGTAACTGGCTACCTGTTTCGCATTCTCTTCCCAGAATTTCGTGCGCTCTCACTACAACTCTGTCAATGGCTATTTACATAAATTTTGTAAAACTCTTTAGTATGCATCATTTATGTTGTGGACTAAGTATTTAGTCATATTATGAAGTGTTATTGCTGCAATTAAATGATGTTTACTTTGGATTGTTGAAAATCGCTGGGTTTATTTTTTAATCCTGAATTTGGAACTATTTTGAAATACGCGTATGAATGTAGGACATTTACGTGATGAAGATTTTATGTAAACGTTGAATCGAAAATAATAATAATAATGAAAAAAAAGGGGGGGGGGCTGTAAAAATACGATGAAACTTAAGAATAAACAGATAAATCATGAAGATGTGCTTATTAATATGCCAGTGAGTTATGAAAAGAACCTGGTGTATCATCTGTTGCCAGAAGTTTTAATGGAATGAATTGATATCGTGACGTCACGTATAAGTGAAACTTGCATAACTTGACCTCGGGTGAGAAAATGGTTTCGTCCGAGGTTTTTTTTCCGGCAAAGACCAAGTGATGTTCTGATTGGCTATTTTGTGTCAGTAAGCCCCCACCCCCACCCTACCCCATTTGGAAAAAAAACCCTCCGATTCTACGAACCTGGGGTCCGTTTCACAAAACAATCTTATGACTAAGATCTGTCTTAAGACCAAACTCTGTCATAAGTTTGGATCATTGCTGTTTCACAAAACAATCATATCTTATGATTATCATAAGATCTGTCATAATCTTAAGACAACCAGGTACATGTCATAAGTCCAAACTTAACATGGCGGCGGCCTTTATTTTGATTCAGAACAGAAGTCAATTAAGAAGAAAACGGGTATTTAGAGATCGAAATAATCCCTTGGACTACTTGGATGACGAAGATATTATAGATAAGTTTCGGCTTCCGCGTTTTCTGATCCTACATTTATGTGAGGAGCTGAGGGTTCACTTGGAACACCCCACAAGGAGGTCCCATGACATTCCGCCATCCCTGCAAGTCATGGTAGCACTCAGGTTTTATGCCAGTGGAAACTTCCAGACGGTTAATGGTGATCTTCACGGAATAAGCAAGGTTAGTGCATCAAGAATAGTGAATACTGTGACATCAGCTCTTGTAATTGTAAGTGCACATTATGTCAGATTTCCACGAGATGACAGAAGCATAAATAACACCATACTGGGGTTTTCTCGTTCATCTAATCTACCAAATGTCATTGGTGCCATAGATGGAACTCGCATCCCCATAAAAGCTCCAAAAGATGACGAACATCTCTTTGTTAATCGAAAATTTTTTCACTCTATAAACGTTATGGCAGTGTATGATGCAAGTTTGAAATTCACAAATTTAGTTGCTAGATGGCCTGGTTCATCTCACGATGCTTTTGTGTGGACTAATTCTATCCTGTGCGATTTATTCGAGAATGGAGACATAAATAGAGGGTGGTTACTTGGGGACAGTGCATACCCTTTGACAAAATATTTGCTGACCCCTGTCCTGACTCCAAGCAACCCCCATGGAGAAGCATACAACGAAGCCCATGCCAAGACAAGAAATCCAATTGAAAGAAGTTTTGGGGTGCTGAAGATGCGTTTTCGTTGCATTGACCATTCCGGCGGAACACTTCTGTTTCATCCTTCAAGAGCATGTCGAATCATTACAGCTTGTGTGGTTTTACGCAATATCTGTATACATAACCGTGTACCAGCTCCACGCCCACAGAACCCCCGGGGAAATCGATTAATTCCGCCTGACAATTATGTCTATCAAGGGCCAAATAACGATGGGATGGAAGTTCGTCGTAGACTGATCCAAACTAGATTTTAGAGCGTTACTTTGAATGAAATTGTTTAATTCATAAAACAATAATAATAAACATTATGTGATGTTTTACCACAAGCTATGACGACATTATTCTTGTTTGATCTCTTACTCAACTTTTAATTTTTTTTTATCTACCTTTTAAAATAGAATTGATGTTAAATTGTATTAATGTTCATCTGCATGTGTATTCTGTTTTATGAAAAAAAAATTATTAATTACTAATAAATGTTAAAATACATATTTCCAATTACATTTTATTACTCATTTTCAGCCGAAGGCACACTAAGTGTGGCATTATTAACGATCCCAAGTTGGCACAGGTGAAGTGTGTGTTGCTCCCGTTGTATCTTAAGCTTTTCCTCAGCAACCGCAAGACGCCGGTCCTCAATCTTGAGACGTTTTTCCTCGGTGTCTAGTTTTTTTTTCCCTCAATGTCAAGTCTTCTTTTTTCAATATTCAGCCTCTCCTCTTCTGCTGTCACAAGTCTTGTCATTAGATCATCCCTTTGTTGTGATTCACTGATATTTTTTTTGTGCTCCTTCTGCATGAACTTGACTTTTCAATAGGAGATCGGCAGTCTGTTAAAAAATAAATTATATGATTCTATATGCAAAGCGAAGTAAATATTAATATATATTGTTCTTAAATTTTAGAATATATAAATAATTATTGATTATTCCTCGTAACATATGTGCACATGTAGATACCTGTTGTGGCATGTGTCTCGTTGCTTGAAGATGCTAATGGTCCATCCGTGGTCGTAGTGTCTAGGATATCAATGCCTCCTTCAACTCCGGATATAGATGTTTCTCCAATAATCCTCTCAATCTTCTCGTCTATAGGTCTTAACGTTGCGTTTTATGGTAAACACCCCCCTCCCGTCTTTTTCTGCTCTCTCCTATTCAATGCTAGTTTTTTCCTGCTCTCGCTACTTAAGCAAATCCATTTCTTCTTCATTTCATCCCACGCCCTGACATACCCCGTTGTATTTACTGCATTCACTTTTATTACCTCTTTCCATGCATCCCGCTTCAAAGAATTTGAAACAGTAGAGTTTTGTTTTGAAAAAAGAATGCCTCTCTTACTTTCAACTTCATCTTTCAAAACTGATATTTCAGCTGCTGTAAAATTTGGACTCCGTTTTGTTATCCTGTAGCTCACTAAACCTTGGTATTTTTTTCTGACTGCACGAACTTCCGAGTTTCTACACACTTGCTGGTCACAAATGAGTGCATTCGAACACCGTGTAAGTTTTATTTAGACACAAACGCAGGGGTGGATCACAATTCATGTATATAAATGTAATAGTAATATGATTACAATTCTTTTTAGATCTATTATTTTCTTTTAAAAAAGTGCATATTTAATGTGGTTTTTTTAACCAAACTGTAATCAACATACATACAAATGTATAAAGCAAGACAACAATACCGGGTACCCCATCACAGGTAATGTAAATATTATAAATACAGATATACATGTAGTTGCAACTAGGTTCATGTATATATTTCATAAATGGTGAAACTTATTAAAATTGTTTCAATCATTATGTAAAATATGTTTCAAATCTTAAAATAAATTTATAAATATCGAAAAAAAATAATATTCTTCTTATGAGTGGATAATTTCAAATCATTTAAAACATATCACATTAAAAGTATATACAAGCGTAAATTTGTCTTCTGATTTCTTACACTTAATATTGTTTTATGAAACGCAAGTTATAGATCTTATGATTGTCATAAGTCAGATCTTATGACAATCTTAAGATCAGACTTATGACAGATCTTATGATACTTTTGTGAAACGTGCCCCTGAACTATAAATACCTGCGTACATCAATAAACAACAAAATATCTTACATTAATCTCTCTGTGTGTATATATATATATATATATATATATATATATATATATATATATATGATTAAAATATCACAAAGCCGATCAAGAAAACACTCGACTAGTTTCTTCAATTCTTCAGAAGTATACTGAATATTGCTTCTATTGAGTATATACTCAATCGGTTTTGTGATATATTTATTATACTACTACTTGTGTAGATTTTCTATACATATTTCTGGATGATTATATATATATATATATATATATATATATATATATATATATATATATATAAATTAGCTGATTTTGACGTCTGTGACATAAAGCAATCCACGACATACACTTCTGCAACACAGTAACACAGGTACTTTGGTTTTAACACTTGAATACAAATCAAACCTTATTCATTGTAAATAATCAACAACCTTGTTGACTATTTACATATATATAAGGTTAGATGTGTATTTATATGTTAAAACCCAATCACTTGTGTTCTGCAAGTTTGTCTTGAGTTGATGGGAGTGGTATGGATTTGACTCCGTTAAGTTTCTCTGGATACGTATTGTCTGATTCACAGATTCAAGAGGAAAATGTTCAATCATTTCTCATACAAAAAGATCTGTACGTGGTGTATTAATGACGCATGGTCGGTCGATACACTCTGTGTTTACTACACAAGACAATGGCGAATGTCCGATATTTGTCCGAAGGTCTTGATAGTGGGCGGAGTTTATTTTTCAGCTCATTTCATTGGTCAAAATATAAGGTCACGAACTTCTGTGGATCGATGTATTCGCCAAATATCATAAATTTTGGCGTACTAAGCTTCAAATTCAATAGAATTCTGCAAAATGCACCTTTTCAATAACATCCATATTATCAAACCCTCATATTTCGCATCTAGATAACAATATTGGCACAATAATTTTATCGAACAGATGTAATTGATCAGTAATCAATAAATCTAAATTTCGCGGTTTTTTTTTTAAAGATGCCATACATGGCTTTTGTTACATTTTTTGCTAAAAAAAGAAATGTTTGGTTTCGTAGTTCTAAAGATCCAAGTCTGGAGAGGAAAACGCCCATATACATAAAATGTTTAACAATATCTACCGTCATAAAAAGATGTCTACCTCTGAAAAAAAATCAAATTTGTTTTGTTGACATTTACTTTGAGTTTCCACTGCCGACAATAACAATCAAGCTGGTGTTGTAAAATTTTCCTTAGAGTTTGACATAACTGCTGCACCATAAGCGTAGAGGATAATCATTATTTTTGAAAATACATTTAAGGACAAACACGGAGGTCCTCGATGATATATAATTTTTCGTGTAAATTCGCGTACAATTCACTTGCATTGTTACCATGCCTGTTTTAGAGTTACCATGGTTCGACAATTTCTGATTGTTGCTAGGATAAATGTAAATTCAGTTCTATACTGCATAAATGGGCGTTACCGAAATAAATAATAATAATGATGATTGGTTTTTATATAGTGCTTATGCTCTCAAAGCGCTTCACAATACATTATTACCCCAGCAGACCTTTTAACATTCCAGAGCTTTCTCAGTGCAAGCTGCCATTAAGGTGTTAGAGCAGTAACATTCTAACATTATCTTTCACTGTCTATGGTCAGGTAGACCTTTTACACTTGGGTGGAGTGAGGAAATTCGTGTAAAGTGCCTTTCCCAAGGACACAACGTCGGTCCTGCCGCGGCCAGGACTCAAACCACAATCTTTCGGTCGAGAGTCTAAAAGCCTAACCACTAGGTCACTGACGCCAATAAAGAAATAGAGAAAAATCTTTGGAAGAATGGGGTGTTGAACCCGGTACCCTTATATTATAAGTTAAGTAATCAAACCACTGAGTTACCTAGGCCGATGCCGATGTAAAAGATTTGGTAACATTAGTACATTACAAAATCTAACCTATTATACAAGACCTCTTCATATCGAGGAGAAGAAAAAATAATTTTGGAGAAAATGTCCGAAACGTCGCCTATGTCCTTAACTTATTTTTCATTTCTTCTGACATCCCTTGAACATAACTACTAATTAGTTTTTAAGGTTAAAATAAGGCAAAAAGGAGGAGTGTATAAAAAAAATCCTCTTGTCTCACGCCAATTTTACATGGAAAATAATTTGAATATTCATTGTTTGGAGCTATTTTTGATTTGCATTCATGGTATTTAATAACATAAGACATTTGCCTGTTGTATTGTAATCATTTACGCCATAACTGCTCTCCAAACACTGACAAATGCTCCTTTGAAGTCTATATAAATGAACTGAATGGTTTCTTTTTAGCCAGAAAGCACAACTCAATAAATGAATATAGTACAAACATATTATCAAATATAGAATATTTGGCTTTAAAGCCTGTTTGGTTTTCATTCAGTACATCAAAATTTTAAGAGAAATGATCTATTTTTCGGGACAAAATTGAAGTGAAAAAATTCCCAAGCAACTTTAGGTGGCTCACTACACCTTGAAAGAGCTTATCAAGTCAACACGAACTGATTTAATCATGATAGTGATTTTCAAAAATTTATTTCAATAAATAACGCAAAATACACTGCGGATTTGAAGTCGGGATCTGCGGTTCAGTAACCCGCTATCTTATCCACTGAGCTACAAAGATATATAACCATTTAAATCGCCATCTTGTGATGTAGTCTTATAAAATGCGCAAGATGTAGTGAGCTACATTAAAATGATAATAGGTCTCTGATTGTTCAGCTCATGGGTGCTAGCTTTGTTCTTATAGATTGGTATATTTTCAGTCAACCATGCTTCAGGCAAAATTCCTGTGTCTAACACTCTACTGAATAAGCAAACACAAACAGGAAAAACAGTTTTATCGAGGTCACAATGTACTCATTCAAAATTTCTCCCATTCCAGAACTTTCATTTGATTTTAACAATTTCACAGCATTAAGTATTTCAGCATCAGTAATTTTTTCATTCAATAAAACCTCGTTATCAAGATCTTCATAACAATCGTTAAAAACTTTATAGTGAGCGTAAAAGTCTATAATACTTGCATTACAACCACCTTTTGAATTTGATTTTTAGGGTATGAACTATTATGTAAATTTCATATTTTCTTCATCAAGTTACTTCAATATTTCTTTATGCTTACCTTTCAACAATACAACACTCTTCTTTAAAGATTCTTGCCTTATATCTTTTGTATAGCCTTTTAGCTTTTCAATATTTTTTATCTCATTTGTTCAGCTTTCATCAAACCAATGCGCTTATATATATATATATATATATATATATATATATATATATATATATATATAAGTTTCCATTTTGTTGCTTTTTACATCAGTTTTCACACAAAAAGTTGTTCTGGTAGTCCACAATTTCTACTGTATAGTTAAACATTATATCAACAGTAACTTTACACACGTTTGTTCTCTGGGTATTTTCAAGATTTCTCAACACAACATTTATAGCATCAATATTTATATTTTGTAGAAATGCATGTGTGATATTTGATTTTCACTCTCGCGAGGCCAATAATAATAATAATAACTAGACACGATCTCGTTGCGAGCAACACGTAGGTCTTCCGTCTGATAAGACATGATCTTAACTGTGAGAATTCGACTGAAGAACGGGAAGAACGAGAATAAATGAATGAAAGAAGCACCTAAATTTATCTAAATAGAACGAAAATCACATACGAAAGGAGAATTATAAATTTTCAACAATTCCTGTTCTTTTCTATTCACTTCCGATTTCTTGAAACTCATTAAATCCAACGAAAAATTACAATATTACATTATTTACTGAAAATAGATGCCGGCGGCAAACTAACAACTCAACTTTATGACAAACGGGATGATCTCAATTTCAACTTCCCCTATTTATGTGGCAATATTCTATCATCACCTGCATATGGTGTTTATATCTCCCAACTGATTCGATACGCAAGAGCTTGTTCTGCTTATGATCAGTTTTTAAATCGAGGCGGGCTACTGACAAATAAGTTGACGTTACATGGGTTTGTACAATCTCGTCTAAATTAAGCATTTCGCAAATTTTATGGTCAATATAACGATCTGGTTTGCCAGTACAACTTACCGTTAAGTCAAATGCTGTGTGATGTGTTTCATAGCAATTGTTAGGCCGTTCTTGGTACACTGATTCTGACTACGGATTGCTCCATTTACCTGATCGGAATATAGGGCTCACGGCGGATGTGACCGGTCGACGGGGGATGCTTACTCCTCCTAGGCACCTGATCTCACCTCTGATATGACCAGGGTCCGTGTTTGCCCATCTCTATGATTTGTATATTCTATAGGAATTACGAAATTGAATACTGTTAGTTATCTTAGCCTTTTCACTATGAGTGTGTAGGAATCGTCGCTGTAAGTTTCAAAGAAAAATGCTCATTTTTTAAAACTACTTCCGGTTTATTAGAACTAATTTCCGGTGGAAGTGATATAACTTGAAATGCTCTATTAGACTCCCTTTATCAATAATTAAAAATGAAGAAATTAAAAAATTACAGATTTCTAATCTACTTCCTGTGGACGACGGAAGAAACGGCAACAATACTGAAAGATGTGTGTCACATCTAAATGTCACCATCTATCATTCCTGAAATGTTCAAAACTTAATCTTCAACACTCTTTGAGAAAACGAACGGATAATTTTTTTTGGGGGGTGGGGGTGGACATACCTCACGAACGGACGTCAATTTTGATAAAAGTATTGAAGTATTCTGGAGAGTGTGATGGTGTTAATAATATGTGAAAATGATCTCAAACTCCTGATTTATAAACCAGATATATAAGAACAAAGAAAAACTGATTTTCTGAAGTTTATCTTGAAAAGCCGGAAGTTGCTCTTTTAACTTCCAGTAAGTCGCACATTTTCTCAAACTACGTTAAATATCTATAAATTCTATGCAAGTTTTGTTTCGCAGATATAAATTTGAAATTTAACGTTTTATTTGTTCACTTCCGGTGTCTACCGGAAGTGACGGATGATGACAATCAACCTTACGACAAAGCAGAAAGTCGTTATGTATCATCCCTGCAAGTTTCATGACTCTATCTTTAACCATTTAGAAGAAAAAAGTGGACTAAATTTCTTTTTTAAAACGTAAATGGACATATCTAATGAACGGAAGTGACTTTTGAAAAAGAGTTTGAAGATACTATAGAGATAAGAAATGTCAATGATACATGTGAAATTCATATCAAAAACTTAATTCTTAAGCGAGTTATACGAAAAGAAAGAAAACCCGATTTCCCGAAGTTTCTCTCGAAAAACCGAAAGTTGCCATTTTAATACATTTTCTGAAACTACGAAAGAGACTTGATTATCCCATGCAAGATTTGCTGCAAAAGCAAAAATTTGAAAATTTGACATATCTTTTTTTCACTTCCGGTGACGACCGGAAGTGACAACGGACAGTGCGAATCCGATTCTGCACGCCTACAAACGGAGATCTATCACCCCTGAATATCTAGTAATTTGAAAAACAGGAAATCAGACATATCTCACGAACAAAAGTGTATTTTTGAAAAACAAGATTACCGTACCAAGTTCATTTCAAAAGACATCTTTCCTGATAGTTTCAGGAAAATCTACTTAACCATCTCTAAAGAAATCGCTAGAAAAAAAACCCCGAAAAGTTGTCTATTTTTTCAACTACTTCCTGTGTAGACCGGAAGTGGAGGACAAACATTTAGACAACATGATTAGCATGGACTAATGGTAATCTATCGTCGTTGCAAGTTAAAGGCGTAATCCTTTATTTGTTTTTGAGAAAATGAAAAAATAGTGTTTAAATTTGTCCGCCCCATATCTCACGACTGGAAATTTTTTTTTAATAAAAACGTGTGATGTTACTTTAGACATTTATACTGTCTACAAGATTTGTCAAACACAAGTCCATCACTTTATTATTAAGCGCGATATAAGGCATTGAAAAACGAGACTTTGAAAAAAAAAATTAAATAACCGGAAGTGAACGTTTCAACTTCCGGTGGGGTTCACTTTTTTCGATTCTTCAAAAGAGACTTAACAATGTGGTATAGGACTCAATTTCAAATAAAAAGATTGAATTTTTAAATTTTTTTCTTCACTTCCGGTGATGACCGGAAGTGACGGCTGATGTGTCCAACCCAATCCTACGAATTGAGATCTCTTTCATTCCTGAAAGTTTGGTGATTCTATCTTTTACCGTTTCCGAGACAAAGGTGGACATCAGAATCAGAAAATCGGACTTATCTGACGACCGGAAGTGAAATTTGAAAAAAACCCACCAAAACCTGGGCGTATTCGTACACTGATTCATCCCTGAAAGTTTCAAGACAATCCATCAAACCATCTCTGAGAAAACTGAGGGGAAATAATAATAATGATAAACAGTACGAACAATAGGTCTTCCGTTGGAAACGGAAGACCTTAATGATAACTAGACGCGATCTCGTTGCGAGCAATGAACAGGTCTTCCGTTCAATTGCGATGTGATTTCATTAAAATTTCCCGTTATTCTTGATTAATAATTTATTATGCAATCAATAATGTTGACTAAATATCGCCAAATATGTCATGAAATTATATACAAATTTTGTACTGAGGTCACCACCTATCATTCCCGAAAGTTTCAACATTCTATCTTGAAAAATAAAAAAAATATATCTATTCTCTATGGTACTCAGGTGACCGTTAAGGCCTGTAGGACTCCTTTTTTGGCAATTAGGGTGCATTTTTTTCTCCTGTCGACCTTGCCTTTCTTCTGTAATTTTATATATTACTTTTTTCTTGGCTTTGACGCCTGAATTTTGTTTGTGCCTATTAAACGGAACCTATCCCGGTCGAATTTTAAAGAGTATATACAATTACAATGGCGATTTTCATACTATTGAATGGACATTTTTAGCCAAAGTGCTTGTTACAAGGGAGCACAGATTAAACAGAGATAGAGAGGGTAATGTTTCGTTTCATTGCAATATGAGATTAAAAAAAAAAAAAAAAAAAGTAGAAATTCTGCAAGATTTCTATATGTGACTCTATTCGTAAAAAGATGACTGCCAAACCGGGTGTTGAAAATGGCCGATTTCTGCTTTTCGTCTCTTTCGAGCACCTTTTCTCTTATTTTCAGGGAACTTGGACTGAAAGCAGTTAATTATTCTTAATTCGCATTGTTTGCAACAGCTGTCTTGTTGAAAAAGTACATTGCGACTGAAATAAAGCCAATTAAGTGAATTCAACATGTTTTGCATACTTTTTTTTAACTTTAATTTGTATCGAAAGTGTATCACAGTAAATGTTTTTTAGAGATTAATTTACTTACCTATACTAAATATCAAGCTAAATAGCCCAAGCAGAACTTTTATGAACAAAATAAAGGAAAATGTATGTTAAGGTTTAATTTCTCTCGGCCCCTTATTTAAGGGGCTGGCCCTTAAAACTTGATATCTTTAAGTAGGTCTGAACATTATCTACAACTTTTGTAATAAAATCTTTAACAAAATGTTTTTAGTTTTCAAGATATATCGCATATTCAGTTTTAGAGGCTATCTCCTGAAGTAAGACAAAATTTGAAGATGACATATTGTCTAGAATCAATTTTTGACTAATTTTTATTATATAAGCCTTTGCAAAATATTTTTCGTTTAAGACATAGAAAACATAGAAAACATCACAGTTTCGTACATTAATTCCCTAAAAAAAATCCCTTATTACGTAATCAGTGATAATTTTTCTGACATCAGCAGTGGTAAAAAGTTAAAACAAACAACTTTGCATGAATAATGCTTATCAAGTTAGTAAATACTATTGACCCCTTTCGGCCCTTTATTTATAGAACTGGCCCCTAAAAGTTTGTATAGTCGAATAGGTCTTGTCATTATCTACGACTTTGTTCTATAACGTTTCACAAAATGTTTTTAGTTTTCAGATAGATAAAATATACAGTTCTAAGAGCCATCTCCTGAATCCTGAAAAGGGATTTTAAGATAAAATTTGAAGATGACATATTGTCTAGAATCACATTCTGACTAATTCATGTTATATAGTGCTTCACAAAATATTTTTCTTTTAAGACATAGAAAACATAAAAGTTTCAATATTAATCCCCTAAAAATCCCTTATTACGTAATCAGTGATCACTTTGCTGACATCAGCAGTTATAAAACGTTTAACCAAACAGCCCGGACAAACTGACCCTCCAAATTTCAGAAAAACGTCAAAATCTTACGTAATAATTGACACAGTCCAAATCTGAAAATAGGGTGTCGAGTTTAATTGAATATCTATCATCCCTGAAAATTTGACGAAAATCGGCTGAAAATTCGAGAAATGGCGTGCACAGAATTTGTAAGGAAAAAAAAAAGAAGAAAAAACTTAAGAATAACAATAATAACTAGACACGATCTCGTTGCGAGTAACGAGTAGGTCTTCCGTTCGATTCCTGATCAGTTGAGATTGGATCTTAACAGTACTAATTCGACTGATGAAGAATGACAATAAATGAAAGGAATTAAGCATCTAAATTTTTCAAAATAGAACGAAACTCACATTAGAGTTGAGAGTTATCATTTTTAAAGAGGTTCTGGTTTCTAAAAGTCCTTAAAATGAATGAAAATTACACTATGAGCGTGTAGGGATCAATCATGAAAATTTTAAAGAAAAATGCTCATTTTTTGACAACTTCCGGTTTGGTTCGACCAACTTTTGGTGGAAATGATGTGGCTTTAAATGCTCTGTTCGACTTTATGGTGAACATTTAAAGATGAAAAAATGAAAAAGAGTTTGCCAAGTATATAAGTCACCATCTATTATTCCTGAAATTTTCAAAATTCAATCTTCAACCTTTTCTGAGAGAACGAACGGATAAAATTTGATTTTGAAAAATGGAAATTGGACATATCTCACGAACGAAAGGGACTTTTGAGAAATGTACTGAACTCTACTCTAGAGATGTGTTATGCCAACAATATATCTGAAAATTATATCAAACACATCATTTATAAGCGAGATATATGAAGGGAAATAAAGACCAATTTTCCGAACTTTTTCTCCAAAACCGGAAGTTGCTATTTCAACTTTCGGTAAGTTGTACATTTTCTGAAAGTATGAAGGAGACTTAATTATTCCATTTGCATGTTTTGCTTTAAAAGCATAAATTTGAATTTCAACATTTCTATCATTCATTTTCGGTGACAACCGGAAGTGACGACAACGAAAATGATATCTAGATGAAATCTAGGGGTCACCATCTATCATCCCAGTTTCATGACACTATCTTGAAACTGGCTGCAACAAAAACTTTTTGAAAAAATTAAACCTATACCTAGCGATTCGAAACATATCAGTGAGAGTTCTTTAACGTGCCAACGCCTGTCGCGATACGGGACCTTCGTTTTTAAAGTCATATTAGAAAAACCAGCGATTCTCATTTTTAAATGCCGAGTTTGACTAAGAAGTAATCACTACATATGTTTCCATCTTACATATGACACGACCATGACAAGAGAGTGTCTCGACTCACTACCTCCCAGATCCAAAGCATGCAGTCAGGGTTCTTTACTGTGCCAACGCCTCTCGGGACACGGCACTCCGTGCCAAACCCGGTTTTAAGGTCATCTGACAATATTTAAACAAGTCAGGGTTTTAAAGAGAAACATTAATTCTTAAGAGTTATTTTCAGAGTGCTTGAATATAAGTCTCATAAGGTACGAGTGAAGCTCGAACTCACGAGCTCCCGGTTACAATGCAAACGTTCTACCACTGAGTTACCGCAAGTGTTGTTAAAAGTCACCTTACATTTAATGTTTACCTTGTTCTACATTTGTTACTAATTTGCTATTAACTCGCTTTGAGACGTCACCAGCTTTAGGATTTTGAGTCGGGGTTCTGTACTGTGCCAACGCCTCTCGGGAGACGGGACTCCATACCAAACCCATTTTTAAATTCATATGACAATATTTAATTAAGTGGGGTTTACAAACAGAAACATTAGCTCCTAAGAGCTATTTTCAGAGTACATAAATAAAAGTCTCATTAAGCAAACGCATACACGTACAGAAATTCATTAGAAAGTAAACTCGCTATATAAAACACGAGTGTTATAGTTGTCTCGTGCTGCATGTACCAGGAATATTAATAAATTACTTTATAAAAAAGTAGAGCCTGTTTTTCCAAATGTAAAATAATTATTGAAGACAACATGTATTTGATTCGCCTGTGAACTACGTATACGCCGTACCAGTGAAGCTTTTTTAATGTGTCAAGGCTGGTGCTACACAAGTTTATATCCGGAAGACTCTGTTAATATCCCTTTTATATTACAAATGTCTTGCGAATGAGCACTCACTATCTATTTTTAAGCCTTATACTTGACGAGGAGCATTCACTTCTTACCGATAACACGTTTAACGATATTCCAAAGGACAAAAATGTTACCTGAAGGTCATTAGGTAGGCCCCGGTTATTCTTGTAATGCTGTCTGAAGATTAACTATATTATTATTTATTCGTTATAAATGACTTATTACGTATAATTGATAATTTTTCTAACACCAACAGTTGCAAAAGAGCAGACGAACGTTAATGGAAATAACTCCTTCTCTAAGTGATTTGAGGGGGGGGTGGGGTGTAGAATTGTTGTTGTTGTTTTGCTTTCTTTTCTTGTTCATTTCGCTTTCAGAGTGTATTTTATTGGTATAACCATTAAACCTTCATCTTATTAAATAAATGTATTACTTTATATATAGCTTTGTGCTACAACGTTTCACAACTATTGCATTTCAAAATTTATCCTTTCCGCGGCCGGAGATTTTCAAGAATATTCCTCTGAAAGAGAGAGAGAGAGAGGACGGGGGTGGGGGGTGGGGTAGACATGAAAATAAAAATCCTTAAAAAATATAAAACAATATTTAATACAAAAATATGCGCGAAAGACTTTTGTTTTTGCAATTAGGGTGTAATTTTTCCCCTTTTGACCTTGCCTTTCCTCTGTCACTTTGTGTTGTCGTTGTTTTGATTTGTGTTTATACCTATTAAACGGAACCTATACCGGTCCAATTTTAAAGAGTATATAAATCCAGAAACTGCTGTGCTTGTCGCATTTTTCAGGACTTTTAATATTGAGGATATAAGTTAACCGCTGTAATAAATACAACCAATGATTCGCGATTATATAAATGCCAGACTTCTGAATGGACATTTTCAGCCAAAGTGCTTGTTACAAGAGAGCACAGCTTAAACAGAGACAGAGTAGGTCATGTTTGATTGAAATATGGGATGAGTACCTTAAATAGATAAAAATTCTGCAAGATTTTTCTTCGCGATTTTATTCGTAAAATGATGGCGGCCGAAAAGGGAGTTGAAAAATGGCCGATTTCTGCTTTTTGTCTCCTTAGAGCACCTTTTCTCTTATTTTCTAGGAACTTGGGCTGAAAACAATTAATTATTTTTCATTCGCATTGTTCGCAACACATCTTGTCCAAAAAATAAATCGTGACTGAAATGAAGCCGATTAAGTGAATTCGACATGTTTCGCGTACTTTTTTACTTTAATTTGTATCGGAAGTGTATCGCAGTGATGTTTGTTTTTTTTTTTTAGATATTAGTTTATTTACATATACTAAATTGATATCAAGTTATATAACCCAAACAACACTTGTTTTCTCAACAAAATATAGGAAAATGTTTGTTAATGTTTAATTCCTCTCGGCCCCTTATTTAAGGGACTGACCCTTAAAACTTGATATCGTTGAATAGGTTGATTGATTGATTATATATTGTTTTATATTGTTTTACGTCCCGCTCGAGAATTTTTCACTCATATGGAGACGTCACCATTGCCGGTGAAGGGCTGCAAAATTTAGGCCTTTGAGCAGGGAGGGATCTTTAACGTGCCACACATGCTGTGACACGGGACCTCGGTTTCTGCGGTCTCATCCGAAGGACCGCCTCATTTAGTCGCCTCTTACGACAATCCAGGGGTGCTGAGGATCTATTCTAACAACCCGGATCCTCACGGGGTTCGTTGAATAGGTCTGAACATTATTTACAACTTTTGTTCTATAATGTTTAACAAAATGTTTTTAGTTTTCAAGATATTTAGCATATTCAATTTTAGGGGTCATCCTCAGAATTCCTTAAAAGGGAATGTAAGACGAAATTTGATGACGACATCTTGTTTGGAGTCACATTCTGACCAATTTATGTTATATAATGCTTTACAAAATATTTGTTGTTTAGGAGATATAAAGCTTCAAAGTTTCGTACATTATTCCCTTGGAAAATCCCTTATTATGTAATCAATGATCATTTTGCTAACATCATCAGTTACAAAACGTTAAAACAAGCAACTTTGCTTCAATAATGCTTAACGAATTCTTTTTAGTTTTTGAGATATTTAGAAAATAATTTTGACCCCTCTCGATCATTTATTAAAGGGGCTGGCCCCTAAAACTTGACATTGACGAATAGGTCTCGTCAGTTTCTACAACTTTTGTTCTATATGTCTTTTCAAATTACTTTTCGTTCAGAAGATATTGATGAAAACGTGTAAAAAATAGACGTAAAAACTGTGACGTTTTCTCATGCCCTACCGAGCTTTAATGTTTTTTGAATCTAAAAAAACTAATGCTATTGGGCACATCTAAGAATTCCACTCTACAATCGCTGAAAAGTTCACGTCGATATCTTGAATAGTTTCTGAGAACATCTCTGGACAAAGTGACCCCACCCCCCCCCCAATTTCAGAAAAACGTCAATATTTTACCTAATAATTGACGTAATCAAAATCTGAAAAAAGTATCGTTTAATTTAATATCTATCATCCCTGAAGATTTGACGCAAATCGGTCAACGCAATTTCAAGAACAAAATTTGTTAGAAGAAAAAAATAATACAGAGAAACTTAAGAATAACAAGGAGGTCTTCCATTGGAAACGGAAGACCTTAATAATAATAATAATAATAATAATAAAAGATTGTGTGATTGCAACTTAAAGGGACATGAATAGACACGATTTGAGCCAAAAATTATCATTTTTATTTTTATTTTGCATAAATAATGTTTACAATGCTTAATTGAGGTATTTCTAATGGTCAGCAAAACTGTCAATTGTTGAGTTACGAGTGAGATACAGCACTCACAATTCTTTGATAAGGCTCGTGGTTTTTTTTTTATGTTTTTGTTTTTTTTGTTTTTTGTTTTTTTGTTTTTTGTTTTTGTTTGTTTGTTTGTTTACATATTTCCATGTAGATTGCTTAACAAAAAATATTATGTTTAAAAAAAGAGATGTGACAAACACTATGTTTAGTTATGTTCAGAATTAAATAGTAAATTGAAAAAATCTGCTTTAAACGAAACTTTAACTAGTATATTTAATCAATAAAAACAAACCGTGGCACGAGCCTTGTTTACATAACAGAATTGTGAGCTCTGTTTCTCTCGTGTAACTCGACAACTGACTTTTAATTTTGTTTACCATTAGAAATATCTTTGGAAATTTTTGAACAGCTCAAATCGTGTCCATGCCCCATTATCTTAAAAGGTAAATGAATATCTGAATAAACACTACAGAAATCTATCACTTGAATATCCTTCACATGTTTAACATTTCAGCTGAACAGTTTAATCTACAACGCAGTGAATCGACATGTAGGATTTTGCCCAGTTTCGGATCATGGCCAGTTACGAATCACTTTGTAATGATTATTTAAAAACACCTAATTATTGGAATAATTTCTACTTAGAAAGGCAAATCACATTAAAAATGATTACTGAAGAATACAAAACTGTTGTAACTTTTATCCAACCCAGGTTTAAGGACTTTAAAATCTTTATGCGCTTTGAAAAAAAAAAATTGCGCTGTAGCTAAAGTATAACCACGTTTTTAGCACAAAACATAACTGCATTTAATTGATATGTCTTTCAGCAATAGGATCAGTAAATATTTCCTCAGTGAGTGTATTATTGTAGTCAAGATACCTTACCAAAGAATCGCCATCTGCTGGTCCAATTTCGGATCAGTTGTGTCAGATGCTGTCATACGCATCATGTTGAACTAAGTTTTAAACTTTAAGCAATATTCAAGTTCGCATTAAAGGTGCTCTAGGATTTATAGAAGTATTGTCAGATATAATAAGCACACAATTTTTTTTTATAACAACAACAAACTGTATTTCTCCCCTGATTACCAAATTGGATGCATTATCCCCCCAACACACATACACACACACACACACACACTGCCGCAATAAACAGACTCAGAGAAACTAACTCAGAGAAACAGACCCACAGAAAAATATTAATGTTAATGAAGAGAATTTTGAATCCCGCAATTTTGACTTTGTCTAAATGAGAAGCTTTGAATACTGTTCATGTTAACGGCAAAAACGTAAAGATTGTTTTAAACTGATGTCTGATTTGTTTTTATTTTACGGAACTAGGTAAATCTTAGGAGGAATGAACATATAGACGTACAGATTTAAAGTTAGGGACCGAATGAATGTCGGATCGGATCAGTCAACGTTTGAATCGACCTGCAGTCCTCTCAGTCTGGTGCAGTGTGATTTGGAACTGACCTGTGAACTCGATAATGGAAAATGCAAAGACAGTGATATTTACGATTTTCAAATGGTTGAATTTTGTTTCACTAGAGTAAGTTCTGATTTTCTCACCAGACGATTAAACCTAAATTATATATATATATATATATATATATATATATATATATATATATGTGTGTGTGTGTGTGTGTGTGTGTGTGTGTGTGTGTGTGTGATCCACCAGCAAATGTTAATAAAAATGTGATCCGGAACTGGGCGAACACTGCACATACCATTTGATTTACAAAAATTTAAAACATAGTACCCTTAATTATGTTTCTTTTTGTCAAATGATTTCCATTATTCGCGTGGGGATCCGGTTAGAATGTATGTCCTCAAGCAAGGGGTGCTTGTTGTAAGAAGCAACTAAATGGGGCGGTCCTTCGGATGAGATTGCTAAATCGGAGGCCCTGTGTCACAGCAGGTGTGGCAAGTTAAAGATTCCCTCTGGTCAAAGAACGTAATATTATATATATATATATATATATATATATATATATATATATATATATATATAATTATTATTACTATTTTAAATTAATAAATTTTGCAGCCCTTCACCGGCAATGATGACGTCGCCATAGGAGTGAAAAATTCTCAAACGGGACGTTAAACAATATACAACCAACAATCGACTGACATTCATCTAATTTGTGTGTCCGTAATCTATATCAAAATTATCTAAATGGATCTCACATTCTGAATAAAAAATCGTTTACTTCAAAACAATCATCTTTGTCTACAACCCTGGAGTTAAAATCTCCAATTAGATAAATTTTCTCATTAGATGTATTAATTTCTAAAACGTATAGATTCCATCAAAGGCTTCCGAGCTACTAGGCAATGAACCCTCTTGGGTGTACACACACATTCACACACGCGAGTATGTGACTTCAGGTCCATGGCGGCAATGAGTCTTCTGTTTTGAGAGAACGATTTGCCTCCGTTATAAGTTGACAACAGTTGATAAGTATCTCGGTATGTGTAACTGCCAGTATTATTATTGCTGTTGAGTTGGAGTGTCGGGACGTTTCTATGAATCGTTCTACTTCTAGACTCGCAATTAAAAATAGGCGCATACTATAACTGTTTCACTTATCATTGATGAAGATGTAATGACCGTTGATCTTATTGTAAATGATATCCCAAAAATTTCCCATGACAATTAAAAAATCCAACAGGCACAAAAACAAAAAAGCTGCAGTATGAAATAATCCATGAAAATGTATACGGGTGTAATACTCTCGTGGTTGCATTCAGGACTTGAAGTGTGGGTAAAGCACTTCCGGTCCTGTATTACGAGTACTTTGGGAAACTTACCAAAATGATTGTGGTGACTAGTATGATGAACCGATGCAAATGGAAGGGGAGAAAACAAACAGTGCAATAAAAAAACTGACCTGGTTAATAAGGCTGTCACATTTACAAAATTTTGTAAACGTTTAAACGAGGCATTGTAAACGAAACGTTACCGTTTAAACGAAGTGTTGTATAATTTAATAAAATAAAATACGCACAGAATTTTAAGACCCATTAATGACCATTATGTTTGTGTTTCAGTTTTCATCGTTCTATGGACGATGCAGAGATTGTCACCGGACGTTCCGGAGTATAAATATAAGACAGAATAAAATACACGAACATAAATATCCGGATAGCATTTAAATTGAATTCAATTTTATTCACACTGTACAACATTTGCACAATACAGATCACAAATTCACAATAAACTTCATTTTTCAAATTTTAATTTCAGTGATTTCACATTAGATTGTCCAGAGAGGGCAGAGCTGGTGCCGCGGCTTCTTCCGTCGGTTCGGTTTTAACATGGACTTCACGTGCAGCCGGTGCAGGCGGAGCAGCACAATTCACTTTATGTTTTAATCTTTTGTTCAAAAAGATCAGTTTGTCCACGTTCTCAGCGTCAAGGGAGGAGCGCAGTTTTGTAACAGTTCCACCCGCTGTGGAAAAGACGCGTTCAGAGGCAACGGACGTTGCCGGTGTGCATAGCAAATCCTTTGCGAGACTTGCTAATTTTGGAAAATTAATACGACTGGGTTTCCACCAAGTGAATGGGTTGGTATTTGTCGGCACACTTTTTTCAGATAGATATAATTCGATCTCTTCATCTGAAGTGGAAGGGGTAATTATTTTGCAATCTCCGGTGTCAAAATATGATCCTAACAGGAAGGATATATCATCCTGAGAAAGTTTACTTCTCTTGCATTCGGGCTCATTCTCGCCTTCCTTGATGTCTGCTTCTTGTGTTTTGTTTTCGTTATTAACACTACATGCATCAATTTTCTGTCCATCGTTTTTTTGTTTTAAGATTTTATTTATCGTATCTCGAACAACATTGCGTTGTTCGTCATTGAGGAACGGAAGCGAGCGGTAACGCGGATCCAAGAATGTGCAGAGCATTGGAATACTCTGACACATTTCTGGTTTGTCCATATTGAACCTTTTGCGCAAATCGGTTTGCACCTTCTGTTTGAATGTTGCGACTGCAACACAGTCACTGTCGCTTGAAGTAAGATGGTGATTTACTAAGCTATATAAAATTGGGTAGACGCCACTGACGGTCGGATACTCCTCGCTGCACATGACACGAGTAGCCATGTACAAAGGCTTCAGAACAGGTATCATGCCTTCAAGTACTCGCCAGTGATCGTCATTCAGATCTAATGTACGCGCATCATTGGGTTTTGTTATACTAGCATCGTGAAGCACGGCATAAATAGCCATCCTTTGTTGTTTGAGTCTCTCAAACATGTCGAATGTGCTGTTCCACCGAGTGGCCACATCAATGATTAAATTGTTTTCAGGTAGATTCATCTGTTTTTGTCTTGTATGTAGTTCATTTGTAGCCAGCACTGATTTTCTGAAGTGTGCAACTAATTTTTTTGCCGCCCCTATTGTTCGCGAAACAGAATTTACAGAATCAAACGCACCTCTAATCGAAAGTTGTAAAGTGTGCGCAAAACAACGAATGTGTTTCCATTTCTGGTGCTCAACACACGAGACCATGTTGGACGCGTTATCAGTAACGATTCCTATAACTTTCTCGTCAGTAATGCCAAATTCCTGTGTTATTGCTTTTATTTCGTTAGCTGTGTTCTCACCGGTATGTCTATCGGTGACTTTTCTGGTGACCAAAACTGTATTTTGAAAGTTCCAGTCATCATCAATAAAATGGGCAGTTTCTGTAATGTATGCCTCAGTGGCAAGGCTTGTCCAGTGATCTGATGTCAGCGCTACGGCAGACACGTTTTTTAAATTTTCTTTCAGTTTCTGTACCTCCTCGTCATATAGTAAAGATACGTAGTTTGAAATAGTTGCTTTTACAGGGATTTTATAATGCGGATTGACTTCATTACAGAAATCTTTGAATCCCTCGCCACTAACTTAGTCGTAAATCACGCGCGCACATCAGTGCTAATTTCTGGGTACACTTTTGATATTTTTCTCTTGAAAATACCGGCGTTCTATAAGCTGTAATTGCTGTTTGCGTCAATGTTGCGGAAGACCCCGGCTTGTGACTTTTATCAGATGCATCAATACTTGTAGACTTGTGTTTGAACTTGATGTGATTGGTCATTGTCCCTGTACTTCCTCCGGCATAAGTAAGCTCCGTAGCACATAAATTGCATTTCACTTTTTCTTTCCCGCTACTTCCAACTCCGTAAAATAATTCCATACACCAGAACGTTTCTGTTTTTCGTCCATTCTAATGTTGAGAGTTGCGAGTCTTGCGACAGATGATAATACAAATAAAGTTTAAGAATACCTGTTTGAAAGCAATCGACAATTTTATGACGTATTGAATCTCATCCATTCACTTAATTTCATTCAGCAACTTTCTTCAATAAAAAAAAAATGACACATGCCAAAGATGCCATGCAAGTGACACGTAAATATTCATACAGATTTTAAATTTGAACGTTTTTCCAGATTTGTATCCATACATTTAGATATCTTATTAGGAATTTTCTGGAAGGGGGGGGGGCTATAATTGCCGTCAAAACCGTTAATAAATGTTTATTAAAAACAACAAAGCACTTTTTGTAAGATGATCAAAGAGCAGCACAGTAATGCAATACAAGCCAGAAACATATACACTGTAGTAAGAGATTCTGAGACCCTTTCAGTTTACTAATTAAATATGACGGGAAAAAATTGTTCACCGTTCCTATAGACTATAGTCAAACTTTTATAAATTCATTACTTCCCCTCGCAATTTGTTTAATAAATTTATTCACTTGAAATAATTATTCAAATAATTTAGATTGTAATTTGAACCCTGCAAGATTTGTGCCACATATATAAGACATCGTTTAAACGTTTAGGGATTTTGTAAACGTTTACAGCCCAAACACGAAACATTACCGGTTACACCTGTACACGTGACAGCCTTACTGGTTAAGGACACTCAATAACAATACAAAATCACACTATTCATAACTACAGGAGTGGTGCAAATCCAGGGCGTCAACGCAGATCAATTTGTCAAAAGAGACTCTCCCTAGCTGCTATCATTTGTAAATATCTATGAGCAAGCTAACACACAATAAAGAGGATTAAAATGTGTTGTTACTGAAGAGCATAATGATTCGACAGATACAACTGCTCCAAAAGGAGCTGGAGATGCAGATCCACTGACCTTGACTCCTTGTGACCTTCTTGACACTTACAGATCAATTTAGACCCCAATTTAGGATTTGTTGAGGCATTGCAAAATAAAGTTACAGTACCACAAACAGCTCTTCTACAGCTAGAAGAGAAATGTTTTGAACTGCCCTCACCAAAGCCATTGCAACCCTAGTCTGTAAAGTAAATACAAGATCAACACAAGAACCAGGGAAACAGCCAGTAAATGAGACTGAAAAGAAATTTTCGAACCTTGAAACTAGACATGAAAAGTAGGAAAAACCTTTCCCTAACTTACAAATAGATAAACATGAAGCAACTACAGAAGTAGCGAGACTCGAGTCCCAGTTAAGCATTGAAAGATCAAAATCACAGTCGATGACATCTCAAGTAGTGTACGAAATAGAAAAAAATGGACCATACGAACATTAATATGAAGGATAAACTATGTGAATCAAATTTGTAAAAATCTGAGATTGAAGAAAAAAATGAAAGGGAAGATCAATTCACAATTCAATGAGATCCTGGAATTAAAATCTCAACTTTCTAGTATATTCATACCTACAAACTCAAGTCAACAAAGTGAACAAATTCATGATGGTTAGAGAAACCAGCTAGAAGTAAACCAACAGCACTTCTGATCGTAAAATCAAAAAGAGCGGGGGGAAATGCTAAAATCCTTCCTAAAAATGTCAATGTAACCATTAAAACTATTGCGTATACAACTGACCAGACCTAGGAGATTATCTTCCTTCGTTCATTAACCAATGACGGACAGTCGTTTAACAGCTCCCCTGAATTCTGAAATTATTGATGGTGTCTTGAAACGCGACTATATGGACAAGAAGGACGCTTACATCTCGGACAATATGAACACGTGGCATGAACTCATGTCAGTGAATAATTACTCAAAACTGATAAGTTTCATCTGTAAGACAGAGGTGCTTCATTGTTAGCTTCCAATATCAAATGCAATACATAAGGTAATACATATCGAAAGTCAAACAAGATCTAGTGGTAAATACTGGAACAACAGCAATCGTTACTACAAACCACAAGGTCAAGAGGTCAGCTTAGATGGAGAAATCATTAAACCACTATTCTTTCTTTTATATTTGGAATGTTGCATTGACCATTTTACATATGTCAACTGTGAATACTTGAGGATTTTTTTTCTTGCTTTTATTATATACATACGGTGTATATAGTATTGAACAGATTATATTACCATAGATTTACATAATTTGTATACATATATACAATGTTGAACAGATTGTATTACCATAAATTGAATTATAGCTTTCTGATAAAATGTTAGGGCAGATTAGATAGTTACAGATCCACCCCTTAAAAAAACCTTCGATTTACACCTTAAAAATACTTGGGTACAAGTACCTGTTTTTTTCTGAATCTTACTGCTAAATCTGAACTATATAACACAGCCCTGAAGGAATTCTATAAACTGAAAAAAGACTTTTTGTATTTAGCACCGGGAAGTTTTCATCTCTTTGACCACACAGTAAAACAAATTATCACGCAACAATACTGTTTTCGGGTTCATAAAGCAGGTTCGGAAAAACGATATGAGCTCGTAGTACAGATTAATAACAATACAAATTATGTAGGGTCATGTGAGGTCAGCGCGTGCTGACATAAATATAAAACTTTTACTAAAACGTTCTTCAGTCACATCTTATTTATTCCTGTTTCATTTGTAGTTGTTATATAATGACATAGCTAAAAATTAAAATCATAAGATTGAAATTTCAATTTAGTTATCACGTTGACGTGTTTATTATTAGATCTTATTTCTTCCGCTCAAGGACATTTTCAGACGATGCAAACAGGCTGAAAATCACCTTATACAGAAACGTGAAATGGAAAGTAGCTAAAATATGCGTTTATTCATAGTTGTATGATAAATAGAACCTTATACTCGTGCTTATTGCATATGAAATTTATGAAATAAATTACCAGATTTAAATATTTCCCTCGCCAATGCTCGGGAAATATTAAATCAGGCAACTCATTTCATATGCCATAAGCATTCATTCAAGATCCTCTATTTCTATAATAGAATTCTGAAATATGGGATAGATACATGGGTCCATGGAATAAATTTAAATCGTTGGTATTTGATCCAGGAAAGACACTGTTTACATGTTACCGTGGTGACATGCTAATGAAAAGGCGGAGACAACAAACAGTACTAAATCTTCCAATTCCTCTAGAAAATACAAATCAGAGATATGGGCAAAAACAAAAACAAAAACAAAACACACACAAAAAAAATCGGACCCCTGAACATACCCAAAGTGGGATCAGGTGTCTAGGAGGAGTAAGCATACCCTGTCGACCGGTCAACTCGCCGTGAAATCTATATCTTGATCAGGTAAACAGAGTAATCCGCAGTGAGAATCAATGTGTCTGGAACGCCAGACAGCATTTAATCTAATGGAAGGTTGTACTGGCAAACTAGATCGTTATAAAGGCTATAAAATTTGCGAAATGCTCACTTTAGACGAGACTGTAGAAACCTCTGTAACATCAGATTGTTTGTCAGTAGCCTGCCTCGATTTAAAAACTGATGATATGCAGAACAAGCTCTTGTGTATCGAATCAATTGAGAGATGTCGACACCATATGAAGGTGATAATGGAATATTGCTAAATACAGGCCCGTAGGAAGTACTTTCACTTGGGGAGGGGGGGGGGGCAAAAAAAGTAATATCGACAAAACCATTAGTAAAAAGATAACTGCATAAATATGTGCAAGTAATGAGGTGTACGTCATGTACATAAATCTAATTATGTACATAGAATCTAATTAGTTTCCCCAGAAACCACTCAACTTTAATTTTAAGTTTCTTTTTTTTTCTTTTTGGGGGGGGGGGGTAAGGATTCTTTAAAAATCTTTTTTTGCTTGTTTGTTTGTTTATATCTTTATCATTTTATTATCAATCATTTCTGAGTGACAAGGTATTTAGTACTCGGTAAACTTTCCAAAAATTGCCAGTCTGTGTTCACTTTCACTTACGAACCCCTCAACTATTTTTTCTGGATTCAGTTCATCAGTCTCATTTTTATGAACATGCAATAAAAGCAAATTGTTTGTTGATATTTGGCTCATTGTTGATCTCAGTGATGTTTTCAATCTTTTCAAGGCGCTGAATGAGCGGTCACCGGAAGCGTTAGTTGCAGGAAGTACCAAAATTAGTTTGAGAATTTTGAGGATCTCGACAAACAGATTCTTTTCATTTGAATGTCTGAAAAATACAACCACATTTGGTATATCTGGCGTAAAGTATTTTGGCAAAACAGTCTTTAACATTATAAGCTGGCAGTGAAGATCCTTTGGCTTCAAATCTGTATCATATAGGGTCGTGACAAAATTGAATTCTTCTTCAAACGTTTGACCTGAAACATGCAATTGCATTCATGGATATAGTGTTTTCCAAGAGACAATCCGAGTGCCAGTTCTACAGGACGGAGTGGATTGTTTGTTTCAGTGTCTATCATTCCTAAAAAAACGAAACAAAGTACGGTTTTTTGTAAATTAAGAAATTTAGTGCAAAGGGAAGTTAAGAAAGCTAGATCATCCTGTTTTCAAGATAAAATTGAGGAAAATAGGTCAGAGCCTATGAAGTTATGGCAACAATTTAAAAATCTTGGCTATAAACACAAACAATCAAGTAGTGAAAATATTGTTTTAAACATTGATGGTACTATACATCATGAAGGTAAAGTTATTGCAGATTATTTCAATAGTTTTTTTTTACTACTATTGCATCAAAGCTGGTAAGTAAGTTACCCAGCCCATCACATATGTTTTCTGTTACATCAAATATGTTTAGACAGTTTTATAAAGACAAAAATACTGAACACAAAACTCTGTTACTTCAACCTGTTTCTGAAGATTTTATTTACAAAGAACGAAGAAATTTGAGTAAACAAAAGTACAGGTCCAGATGATATACCTGCAAGATTTTTAAAAAGATGGTGCTTTTTATATTAAGAAACCAATTATGTCGATAACCACTGGAACTATACCAGATGATTTCAAAATGGCAAGAGTTAAACCTCTCTTTAAAAAAGGTAACTCTCTTGATGTTGCAAATTACAGACCTGTTAGTATATTATGTATTGTGTCAAAAATTTTGGAAAAATGTGTCCATGTTCAACTCAGAATTTTTAAGTGATAATCACTTGTTGTGTTCTTATCAATCGGGTTTTAGAAACAAATTTTCTACTGACACCTGTTTAATACACATGTTAGATTTTATTAGAAGTAATATCCCTAAAGGGCTTTTTACAGGCATGGTAATGTTGGATTTACAAAAAGCTTTTGACACTGTTGACCATACCATCTTATGTGATAAGTTAAATGTTTTAGGAGTTTTGTCCACTGAGTGGTTCAAATCTTATTTGTCATGTAGACAGCAACAAGTACATGTCAACACTATTTATCTGATTTCAATTCTATAAATTGCGGTGTTCCACAGGGTAGTATTTTAGGCCCTCTTTATTTTTAATCTATGTAAATGATATGTGTGTCAGTGTTGATGACGATTGTAAACTAATTTTATATGCTGATGATAGTGCTATTTTCTATGCACACAGAGATCCAAATGTCATTTCTCGAAAACTGGGCAGTGTTCTTGAAAAATGTCAATTCATGGTTAGTTGACAATAGATTGTCTCTGCACTTAGGTAAGACGGAATCCATGTTATTTGGCCCACCAAGAAAACTGAAAAATGAGACAGATTTTGAAATTGTGTGCAATGGTCATGTTATGAAGGGTTCTGAAAGTGTTAAATATCTTGGAATTTGTATTGATAAGTTTCTAACCCGTGAAAATATTGTTTTAAGCATTATACAAAAATTTAATGCTAGATTGAAAATTTTGTATAGAAATGCATCCTGTCTTAGCACCCAGACTAGAAAGACTTTATGTTCTGCTTTAATTCAGTGTTATTTTGACTATGCCTGTTCTTCTTAGTATTGTGGTATAAACAGTTAAGAAATAAATTACAAGTAACTCAAAACAAAGTTGTAAGGTTTATTTTAAACCTTGGTCCCCGAGAAAGTATTTCTTGTAATGTTTTAGACTCTAGGACAGAGCTACTCAATTAAGATTGAACCATGTTATCAATATATATCATGGAAATGCACCATCTTACCTTTGTGATCATTTTATACTTAATAATAATATCACTAGAAGTGCAACAAACAAAAATTTTCATATACCCAAGATAAAAGGTAAAGAGTCTTCAAGTTTTTTCTATAATGTCATTAAAGATTGGAATGCATTGCCATTAGAGGTTAAGGAGGTTGACACAAAAGAAAACAAAGGTTTAAAAAAGCTGTTCAATCATTTTTAGCTACCAATGCAAGAGACACTTTGTAAATGCTTGTGCAATTTATTATTATTTTTATCAAATTATAGTGATTTTTAGTATATAAAATGTAAACAGTTAAATTATGTCATTTCTTCAAGCATTAAGCAATTTTCATCAATATACCCTGCCCAAATTCCTTGTTGAAATAATTTTGGTGTTAAAACTAAACTAATAATAATTACGGACCCCATTGGCTTTTTTGTAGCTTTTATGGGCTATCCTTAGGTATTAATTATCAACTGTGTGTCATGCTTCATGTTAAAGCAATATAAGCTGTCAAAATTGTTATTTTGGGGTCCTAAAATTTAATCGAAAATTTTGTAAACATCTACCTTCTAATACCTGATTTTATCGATTAAACTTTTGACATGTTGTATTTTTTGCATTAAATGCAAAAATGTTCGACAGTTGAAATGAAGTCTTCCCGTACCTTAATTTTCCCGACATCATTTCCGTATGCAATGACCTAAAGTTGAACTCATTCGGCAAAATCAAATGCGCAAGCGCAATATTTCCGGTAAGCACGAAAGATGTCTGACACGAAAGGTTCGAAGCGAGGGAGAAAGCCGGCTTTGGAATTTTGCGTAATGTTTCGAGCGATCCCTTAAAACTATCATAACTAAAAAACATACTATGATAACTTAAAAACATATAACATCGTTAACAGTGCCAAAATAATGATGGTAACTAGAATTTTATCTCACCTCGCCGTCCATATTTTAATGACCCGGATACAACCCGATCCACCCCGATCAGCATCAGAATCATTCGTGTCAACATCGCTTATCTTCGGGATTGTCGCCGACGATTAATCAGCTGCCATTGTTAGGTTCAAACGGAATGTCGAGGAATATATTTTTCATCACGTAAAGGTGTGTAAACGATGCATAAGAGAGGAAATTCGATGCAGTTCTTTTTTTCAATCATATCAACGTTCATTTAACCTCTTTTAATGCCACTATAAAAAATTGCAATTTTGGCAGCTTATATTGCTTTAAAATATATATTTGCATGTACACATTTCAATATTGCATAATGCTGAGATAATGTCTGTTTTCAAAATTGTATTGTTTTATAATCATGACATTCTGTTTTACCTGAATAAAATGAAATGAAATGAAATACGATACAGACGAGCTCAACCTCCGGCGACTCCGAGCTCTGCGGAAGGCGAGTCGCCATACCGCCTGGCACGATTTTTTTAATTCCTCGACAACCTAAAGCGAATGTTCTTCTAATTCAGTTCGTTTAAGTGGTCTGGACCTGACCAATATTCAGTTAGAAATCCTGCTGAGATTCAGAAAGGAAAACTTCGCAGTGAGACATTGAACAAACATTCCACTCATTCAATATCAATGTGTGTACACCTGTTTGGAAACTCATCTCCGGCAGTAGCAACATACTGCTTAAGACTATGTGTTCAGGGAAATACTAAGGTGTGTGACCCAAGAGTGTGTGATTTTGTGAACAGAAACTTTGTGTAGACGTTGGTCTTGCTTCTTCGCGATAGCTCAGGTCGTAAGTTAAAGCCCCGCTCGTGCCATGGCCGCGTCAAACACAAGACGTAAACATAGTTAGTGATTGCTCTTTCTCCAAACGCTCGGCGTTTAGCAGTGATAATGATGGGTCTTTCGGATATGACCTTAGAAACGGAGGTCCCGTGTCGCGTGACGTTTAAGAACCCTCTCTGCCACGGCCCCGATCGCTAAACATGGGTCTAAAGGGGACGTAAAACAAACGAACGATCAATCGATATTATCCAACAGAAGAAGCTTTGGAAGTACTAATGAATTTCAAACTGCACTCAAGGAAGGTGGAAACTTCAGATTCCACAAGTTGGAAACCTTACATTCCACAAGTTTGTATCAAACAGTCCATGTACTATGAACAAACTTCCACATGAAGAGCTAGAGAACTGATTGCCATGAACCTTGACGTTACAACAGCACCATTAAAGCAAAATTCCGGACTACAATGGGATCTTTAGTCCAACACATTAACTTGCCAGTTCAGCCCAAATGTCAAGGATCAACCACCAACACAGAGGAATTCTTTCATATCTGAACAACCTGTGTGATCCACTTGGAATTACAGATCCAGTGATTCTGCATGGCAGATTATCCGTGGAGTTATAAGTATTTCACTTGGATGGGATGAACCTGTTCCAACGAGCATGTGGAACGATATGATGTTGCTCTCTTTGTCATCTGTCATATGTACAAATCAGCGTTACTTTCGTACCCGTGCCCTTGTAAGAATGTACCAGGATAGAAATCTCATATGCACAAGAGAAAGCTGCATGCGAGGCATAATAGATGTATATTTGCGTGTTTTTAATGCTGATGACGGGACTCATATAGGATTTCTGATAGGCAAAACAAAGCTTTCACTACAGCATGGTCATACGATCCCGAGACTCGAGTTAAGCGCAATGTTATCTACAGAACTCGTAGCAATTGTTTTGAAACATATTGGTATTACAATTAATAAAGTCGAATTTAATACTGACAGTCACATAGTCCTGAGCATTGGGGGCATTGGAATCGAACCCTGCTAATGTTGGTAGTAGCTATCTTAGCAAATGAGCTGCCTCACAATAAGTGGGTTCAAGGACCAAACTGTCTAAAAAAAAAAAAGAAATATGGACCCAGAGTATGATAGTGAAATCAGAAACAATATTGGCGTTACACAAAAGACATGCTTGCAAATTCAATAATCGCCAGTAGCATAGACAGATTATTTTCATTGAAATTAATTATTAGAGAATATGGATTTCAGCGTACCACACTGAGAAGACGTGATCTACCAATACCCGATACAGTGTAGCTGCATCACAATGTAGAACTCTACCTAGTGTAGAAATTGCAAACCTTTAGAATGATAAACCTGTACCCAAGGATAGTTCTTTACATTACTTCGATCCTTACCTGAATAATGGAATCGCTCGAGTAGGAAGTAGGATTCTCACTGGTAATGCTTTATTCAGAATACATGGTCCAATAGTTATCCATAGTAAAACTTACTTTGCCTGCCTCCTTGTACTTCATTGTCATAAGAAGGTCAAACATCAAGGGCAACACCATAGAGAGGGAAAAGTTGGCTTGTCTGAATATTAGTTAATAGGCCGAAAGAAACTGATTGTATCTTTTACATTCTTGTGTAACCTGTAGGAAACTACGATGCAAACTAGAACACCAGAAGATGGGGAGCCTTAATCACCCCTATTAACTTGTGTAGGTGTGGATGAATTTGGACCATGCAAAATTATCACTTGGAAGACGAGAGGTAGTTCAGCTAACAGAAATGTTGGGCTGTATTATTCGCTTGTTTGGTGAGTAGAGCTGCACGCGATGAGCTTGTGGATGATATTTCATCACCAACATTTATTAACTCTTCTAACATTTTGTGATGATCTGTGGGAAGTCCGAGAATTCAGTTCAGATAGAGGGGCAAATTTTGTTGGTTAGTACAGATGCAGCAGGAATTATTTCTGTGGTGAACGTAGAAAGCTCAACAATCAGAAAATTCATGAACAACAAATGTTTGAAGTTGGATTCTTAACTCTCCCCAGTCA
Organism: Ostrea denselamellosa; assembly: GCA_024699665.1. Classification (NCBI taxonomy): domain Eukaryota; kingdom Metazoa; phylum Mollusca; class Bivalvia; order Ostreida; family Ostreidae; genus Ostrea; species Ostrea denselamellosa. Next base: position 1,545,357 of record JAMZEH010000026.1, read on the forward strand.
TCACACACGGATGGTGTGTGGGAGAGAATGATCGGTATTGCATGGCGGATTTTAGACTCCATATTACTAACAGTCTGAAAGGTATTTTACCCATGATGTGTTGAGCACATTGTCATTGTTAGCACTATTATGAACAGTCAACTTGATGTGCCGGTATCAACTGACTCACCTTAACCTTATGGTTTGTCTCCATACACTCTACTTACACAGAAGACTGAATTGGACATATGTCCAAATCTTAGCTTTCCAACTCTGGAAAAGGTGGCAATCCCAGTACTTAGAACTTCTACAATTAAGACGCAAATAGATTGATCCTACAGCAAGCCGTGTGGAAGGAGGTGTTGTAGTATTGCAAGACTCGGGTATATCAAGGAATTAGTGACCAATGGCTGTGGTCCACGTATCTTTCCGAGACAAAAAGTACGTAAATTTGAACTATGTGTTTAAGAACGAGCATGTAATTACTTATTTGAGACCTATCACAGAAGTAGTCCTCCTGTTTTTACCCCAAAGACTTGGACATTGTATGTGACGCTAGGCATACAGTACAATCGTGGGTAATTATGATGAGCCGGTGGGTTAAATATAGGACATTTGTCGCCTTTTCGATCTTATGATAAGCTGAATGGGTCAAAGCGTACTCTACAGACAGTGAGGGCACATGGTAACATATGTTGCATAGCATTTTAAACCTTCGACATGTTGATTTCATTTTTAGCTTATCCAAAGTAAAACTCGGTGAATATGAAAATCATACTGACAATGTGGTTTGGAGATATGTGTATAAAGCACTATCAAGAGTTTGAAAAAGCTCTCTTTATGCGACAGATTATCTAAATTTAGATATATGAAATTTCGTTGATGCTAACAAGTGAAATTCTTATACAAATTCGATAGACATGGGCATTAAGACATTGAATAAAAATGTGAAGATAACGAACAGTGATCAATATTATAACTCCTATAAGGAATACTAAATAAAGAGTTGGGCAAATAAGGACCCCTGGAAATATCAGAGGTGGGATCAGGTGCCTAGGAGGAGTAAGCATCCCCTGTCGACTGGTCACACCCGCCGTGAACCCTATATCTTGATCATTTTCACGTCTAGAGGGCCAACATGACAGATTATAACGGGTTCTGCCGACGGGATTTGTCTTGTAGAGTTTCCTTCTCCTAGATAAGTTGTCGATCAAAGCTGTCGAGTGGCACCTCCCACTGTACTGCTCAAAGCTGTGGAGAACCAAAGAGAAAGACGAAGAAGTACTAGACACATTCTACTGTAAATGTCTTATTCGCTCCAATATCAACAACGATTAAAATACAGCGGTGGAAATAGATAGGCCATGTTCTCCGTAGAGACGACTTCAACATGAAGATAGCTCTAACGTGGGCCCTAGAAGGAAAGAGAAAACGAGTTAGACTCAAGAACACCTGGAGGCGAACAGTTGAAAGACAATAGTTGAACGGCCTCGTGCGTCCTCCGGGGCACAGATCGGGTACGTTTTTAAAAATTTAAACCTATCCGTATGTTTAATAAACCAGAGACGATGAAAGAATTAGATAGGTTGCCTGAGGAATATATACTGGCTCCAGCTGACACGAAGTTTTAATAACATAGTCTTTGTGAGGCTCATAATTACATCTGTATCTCAGAACTTGATTTAATTCCACATTTGGTAATCTAACTTGTATTCACAATTCCCTTTCATTCTTTAAAACCACGCATCCATTTTAAATGCAGTTAATATCCCAGTCAATGGGATGAATGAATTTAAGTTATTATACAGGATTCCATATCTTCCTAAAAAATCATACACCGTGGTGTATCAGTAAGTGTTAAAACAACCCCACATCCTTACTCCTCACGAGGACATGAACCACTTTGAAGGAAACACTCCAGACGTATTGTAACACAACATATTTTAGAAGTGTTGTAAGTCAAAAGTGGGTTCCCCAAAATTGCAACGAACTTTCAGTAATTTTGAAATAACAAAACTTGTTCAAGATGAACAGTATAAAAATGCGCGCCTCTTCAAAACTATCTACGGCCATTTCTCACCAGAAATTAAGACTTCTGCTGCTTCTTCAATAACTCGAAATCCATAGGCCACCACGCTCATCTGAATCAACCCGGTCCTGTTATTCTTCATTGGGAGATCTTTAAAAAAATATTTTTAAACCTCCTTCATTCCCACAAAAAATGTTGAGCCCATATTATGACCTCACGTAGAGCAAATGGAGTCATGACTTAACTCATCTTGAATCAGCACAACATAGGAATGGCCTATATTCCCCAGTATGCATGTACATGTAAACTTTTACACTCGATTTTAGCCCATCTTAGCACCGTGGTCCATATATGAAATAAGATATCAATGAGGGCCATTGGTTTCAAGAGATTTTAATCTGCACTATCCGAGGATGTCTGCATATTAACATGGATGATCATAGCTTGCCTGTTCAGAAGAAGATTTTAAAGACTTTCTATTATATATTCCCATATAAAACATCGATCCCGTAGCTTGGCCACATCTCACCCCCCAGAAGCCACAAATAGAAGAAACTTGAATCTGCACTACCCGAGGATGTTTGATTATTAATATGACTAATCATTGGCCCTGTTACTCTTGAGGAAAAGAATTTTATTTAAAGTTTTTCCTTATATATTCCAATGTAAAATTTTGATCCCATATTGTGGCCCCATCCTACCCACTGATGTCATGATCTGAACAAACTTCAATCATAAATATGACCTGTCAAGACCTCGAAGTGCCCGAGAAGAATATTTTATATTTTCCTTATATATCCCCATTAATTTTATCCTTTATTGTGGCCCCGATCTCCTCCCTAAAACTGTGATTTGAATGGGTTTGAGTCTACATTCCGCAAGAAAACTTTCACATCAGCTTTGTCTTTTCTGATCCTGTGGTTCTTAAGAAAATTTTAAAAGCTGCTTCCATAATTCACTATTTCTTGATTATCTCCCCTTTGAAAAGGGCATAACCCTTCAATGAACAAATTCATATTTTCTTTATCCAGTAACGCTTTATGGCAATTTTAGTTGAAATTGGCCCAGTAGTAGAAATAAAATGTGTTATGTCTATAAACAGACAGACAGACGGACGACTGACAACAGGTGATCAAAAAAGCTCATTTGATCTTATAGTTCAGGTAAGCTAAAATAGACCCTGGAAATATTCAAATCTTGTAATCAGTCAACCAAGGAAAGACTGTTAAAAATCATTTTGATTCTTACATAATTATGTACATTACAAGTACCAAGAAGTTGATATTAAAAAGATGTTATGATTTCTCAGTGAAAATATCTATGTAACCTCTGGAGATCATGCCTTGCATTAGTGTTTTGAAATTCACAAATAGTGCTCCTTATCAGTCAGCCTATTTTTGTATTATGAGGTAGAATTTATTCAAAATATTGCCCCGTGGGGACCCGGTTGTTAGAATAGATCCCCAGTACCCCTTGCTTGTCGTAAGAGGCGACTAAATGGGGCGGTCCTTCGGATAAGACCGCAAAAACCGAGACCCCGTGTCACAGCAGGTGTGGCATGATAATGATCCCTCCCTGCTCAAAGGCTATAAGCGGCGAGCATAGGCCTAACTTTTGCAGCCCTTCACCGGCAATGGTGACGTCTCCATATGAGTGGAAAATTTAAGAGCGGAACGTCAAACAATGTATAATCAATCAATCATATTAAAAATATTCGACATAAGAGGAAGAAATTTACTCTGGTCTCCAACTCTACAATTTGAGACATCGACGACGAGTTTTATCTATCAACAATATTCATTTTTATTCAAATGTCGATTCAATAAATCCCAGTGAACTGGAAATAAAAGACACCACAGTCTTCCACATCTGTCTCATATTTATTTGTTTTATCGAACACAGGAATTAATGGCAAACCAATAACTCAACTGTATGAAAACGATGTTACTTCATTAACTTCCCATCTTTATGTAGCAATATTCTGTTATCAAATACATATATCTCACAACTGATATTATGTTCGAAAGATTCTCACTCGCGCCGATATATGTGAGAAAGTTTGCCAGGTCGGTGGTCTCTTCCAGGATACACTGTATCTGGGTGCTCTCCTCCACCTACAAAAACTGGAGGCCACCACTGGAAAATTGTTGAGTGTGGCTCAAAACAACAATCAATCAATCAATATATTCGAAAGCATGTTTTACGTATGATAAATGTCACAGGGATATCAATAGTCTTGTTTATAGTAAGCATTTCGCAAGCTCTATGGTTGATATATTGGTCTCCTTTGCAAGTACGACCTACGTTTTTCATACAAATGGCTAGCACTACAGATTACTACGTTTGCCCGATCAAGACAATGGGCACCCGACGTCACGGGTGTAACCGGTCAACAGGGGATGCTTACTCCTCCTATGTATCTGATATCACCTCTGGTATTTCCAGGGGTTTGTGTATGCCGCGTTCTCGAGTTACATTGTTTATAAGATTATGAGAAGGATTACTCTTTTTCATACATAACAAAGAATATGTGACTGAACAGAGTTATACATATAATTTTAGTAACTAACAAACGCTTATTCGTGTTGAAGATCAAGGACAGTAAGTTGTGTTTTTTGCAGAGTTATGAACTCTGATATATTTTTGTACTAACATCTAGTTACAATAATCTGGTCATTGTTTTCAAGTTTTCCAATAGAATATATTTTATTGTTCAAATTGTGATATTCAGTTTTCCAGAGAACAGTTGTCAGAAAACTTTTATGTATACGTGGATTAAAAATGATTTGTTTTGCCAATTCAGAATTAATATCGTACTAGTTAAATGATATTTTGATATGCAGAAAAAAAGGGGGTGGTGTTAAATGAACTGATTAACTGCAACGTTTGAAAATGATTTATTTATTTAAAAAAAACAACAACACCACAACCGAATGATGAAAACGGACTGTATGTTTCAATTCTTTTCTCTTATTTTTTGTACCCCTGATTAGGAAATTTTGTGTAATTTGTAGAAATAATCAACTGTTTAGAGTGGAACTATTTGATGTTAGTAGCTGAGGCTACTTCCTGGGGTGCACTCATGCTGTTTACACCCACGTGAAAAACACGTGGATTTGAGGGTATTCTTATTTGCGGGTAATTTTTGGTTTTTTTTAGAAAATGCCGTGTAGGATGTTGTTTTTCTGGTGCCAGAAGACGAGTCTGCAAAATTTTCTTATTTCTATAAATTACACAAAATTTCCTAATCAGGGGTACTAAAAATAAGAGTAAAGAAGAATGGGAAATGAGAAAAATCACGCATGAAAACAAATTATTCCTTTAAATATACGGAACTACAATTAATTTTGATAGGGCAATAATCGGTGTGACACCAATATTTTATTCAATGGCATAGATTTTTATTAACAGATCGGGATCGACATTCTGGCAACAGAAATGAAATTGCGGGAAAGTTGATCGTCCATCTTATCTATATATGGCCCAAAATCCATACAAATTTGATTAAAATGTGTGAATTTACTCCTTCGTGGGATATTAACGATGTGATTAGTGAGAGAACGAATCTTGAGCGATGGGCAGTGAAAAATGTCATTCAGATGCTGGACAGTGGATCCACCATTCCTTTCATTGCTCGCTACAGAAAAGAACAAACTGGTGGAATGGATGTGGATAAACTCCGTGATATTAAGACACAAACGGAGGAATTGAAGTAATTAACTTATCGTTATACTGATATTTTTTTATAATACACTTACTGATAAAAATTGCCCTGTATGTGATTTAAATAATATTTAAAGTATTTAATAAATTGGTGGGATTAGGCAGCAGGCTTTAAGCCAGTATGAGCCCTCTCCTTTATGATCGTCCCATTTTCCATATACTATCAGGTCCAGCACAATATCTGTACTTAGCTAAATAGCTTGATTTAGCTAATACAAATCTTTTATCAAATCAGTTTATAAAAACATTAAATCAAATTTCACTGAATAAAAATCCATGTATTTCATTCTTCTTCTTCCATTCTTCTTCTTATCGGTAGAGGCATCCAGTCAAAATTGACTATTATGTGCCGTGTGTGTCCATGAATTCACAAACCACCATCTGGTGTATTGCGACATTATAGACAAAACAATAAAAAAAACCTTCTTGGACTACATCCCATAGGAAGAATTTTTATTCAAATTAGTCAAATGTTTAGGATTATTAAATTGTAAGCTACATTCATTTGTCAGCATAGAATAAAAGTCAGTGATGATCAACAGAGTATTGGATAACAATCAAGATTCCCCACTGTAAAGTCATCATACTTATCTATGTCTTAATGCACACACGGTAGTGGACAGTTAACAACACAAAAGAAACTCTCCTTTTCATGAAAATTCTTATGAAATGGAAAAGTGTTGTGGTTAATTCAAAGTATACACATGTTCAAAAATTGTTATGTGATTTTATGGCTTTGCCATTGCACTTAAGAAATTCAATATAATCTAGCTTAAACAAGCTATTTCAAATAGATTTATAAAGCTGTATACAGCTAGATATAGTAATATGGTCAGCAAAATTTTATCTAACATTTTATACTGTAAATCTACCAGTTAAAGCAGAGACATATATAACATTATATATCTCTCTGGTTAAAGCAATACTAGTAGCAGGAGAACTGTAGCCCTCTTTTATGCTCCTGTGATTAGAGATTCAGGGGCATATAGGGCTGTAACTTTTGAATGATGGTAAAAGGCTTTCATATTGCATGTGAAAAAATGATTTGGTTTTAAATTGGTGTTTACAAGCAACTGTCACTCAGCTATTTCTAAAGCATATTCAGAAGACAAAGTAAGTGACAGTCAGATGTCCAGTTCAGACTTCCATAGGTAAGGTTATTGATGGTTTTATCTGTGTAAAGCTGTGTATTTTAAATTATGCTCCAGGAATCAAAGATTTGAGGGCATATAGTTTTTGGCCTATCAATCTGTCTGTCGCAAAAACATTAACTTTGGTCATATCTTTTACATCATAAGAGGTAAGGCTTTCATATTTGTTATGTATATTCCTTATGGCAAGACCTTTCCATTAACAACAAAGTCTTTGACTTGATGACCTTTAAATTGACCATTGACTTGCTTTAAAAAATTTGAATATAAGCCTTATCTTTCAAATTGTAAGAACCCCGTGGGGATCTGGGTTGTTAGAATAGATCCTTGGTACCCTTGCTTGTCGTAAGAGGCGACTAAATGGGGCGTAAGGCTGTCACGTTTACAAAATTTTGTAAACGTTTAAACGAAGCATTGTAAACGAAACATTACCATTTAAACGAAGTGTTGTATAATTTAATAAAATAAAATACGCACAGAATTTTAAGACCCATTAATGACCATTATGTTTGTGTTTCAGTTTTCATCGTTCTATGGATGATGCAGAGATTGTCACCGAACGTTCCGGAGTATAAATATAAGACAGAATAAAATACACGAACATAAATATCCGGATAGCATTTAAATTGAATTCAATTTTATTCACACTGTACAACATTTGCACAATACAGATCACAAATTCACAATAAACTTCATTTTTCAAATTTTCATTTCAGTGATTTCACATTAGATTGTCCAGAGAGGGCAGAGCTGGTGCCGCGGCTTCTTCCGTCGGTTCGGTTTTAACATGGACTTCACGTGCAGGCGGAGCAGTGCAATTCACTTTATGTTTTAATCTTTTGTTCAAAAAGATCAGTTTGTCCACGTTCTCAGCGTCAAGGGAGGAGCGCAGTTTTGTAACAGTTCCACCCGCTTTGGAAAAGATGCGCTCAGAGGCAGTGGACGTTTATAAATTCATTACTTCCCCTCGTAATTTGTAATAAGTTTATTCACTTGAAATAATTATTCAAATAATTTAGATTGTAATATGAACCCTGCAAGATTTGTGCCACATATATAAGACATCGTTTAAACGTTTAGGGATTTTGTAAACGTTTACAGCCCAAACACGAAACGTTACTGGTTACACGTGTACACATGACAGCCTTAATGGGGCGGTCCTTCAGATGAGACCGCAAAAACCAAGGCCCCGTGTTACAGCAGGTGTGGCATGTAAAAGATCCCTCTCTGCTCAAAGGCCATAAGCGCCGAGCATAGGCCTAAATTTGCAGCCCTTGCAATGGTGACGTCTCCATATGAATGAAAAATTCTCCAGCGGGATGTTATTAATCAGTCAATCAAATTGTAAGAGGTACTGCTTTTATATGTTACATGTAATTCTTGTGAGAAGACCTTTCCAACAATACCAGATATGTTAAAGCAGTTCTATGCAAAAAAAAGTAATAGATGAAATTTAACAATTGAAGCCCTGTGGGGATCTGGGTTAGAATAGGTCCTCAGTACCCCTTGCTTGTCATAAGAGGTGACTAAATGGGATGGTCCTTTGGATTAGAACACAAAAACCGAGGTCCTGTGTTACAGCAGGTGTGGCACGATAAAGATTCATCCCTGCTGAACCATAAGTGCTGAGCAAAGGCCTAAATTTTGCAGCCCTTCACCGGCAATGATGACATCTCCATATGAGTGAAATACTTGAGAGAAGGATGTAAAACAAAATACAATCAATCATTAACAATTGAACATTTTTTAACTTCTTTAAACCAACAGAAGTTACATATACGTGACTTCAGTTTCCATAAAATAATTGTCTATGTAACTTAATTAATAAAGAATGGCTTTTTTATTTGTATGAAATATTCTGGTGTCATATCAGGTGCAATTTTGATAAAATTGTCATCTTTAAACTCAGAAATGTCAGCAGTTTTTAAACATAATTTTAAAATAGTTTTCTGTACAATTACCAGTGATTACTGCAGATATTATAAAAAGAAGTCAATTTGTACACGTATTATTTCATGGAATTTAATTAATGGCCTGTAATTGTATGATATATTGTGCATTAAATTGTGTGAAAATGTATTTAGCAATCTAAAATTGATAACGAGTATTTGAAGATGACAACAGTTGAAGATTTTACCAAGCAGATACACCATTTTAGTTAGTCCCCTACCTGTTTATGGTTTTGATTAATAGACACTTGATAGGTATATCATGTGTCGTGGTGATGCACTTTATTGAAACTGAACTTAATGATTTCATCCCAAATAGTTCACTGAAAAATATTGGAGGGAAAGTAGTTAATGAAAGCAAAAACATTGAAACATATGAATACAGTTCACTCAGCAGGGTTCCAATTGGCAGGCAACCTGACATGGCCAAGCAAGCAAGCAATATTGACTGAAACTGTTTGAAGATATGTATTAATACAGATATAAAGGGTAATATGTTAGGATTATTAATATTAAAATTTTGAGGTGTTGATTAAAAATTCTAATATGATATCTGAATTGTCAGCAGAGAAACTTCAAAATTGTGTTTTAAATTGAAGGTCATGATGTCAAGATCAAGGTTACAGCAGACTCACCTTCCTACTAAATATTCTACTACATTCTTAAGTTTTCATATTGTATACAAAAGTAGTTGATCTTGCAGTTGAATTTGGAAAAGCAGATTTGTGAAAATAACACAGTAAATTGTAGTACAGTCAAACCTTATTATTTCAGACTTGATGGGACTGAGGAAAAATTTTGAGATATCATAGGATTCAATATATTGAGGTTCAAATACAGAAAGAAAATGTGAGATTTTTTGCTCATTTGACATATCAATGGTATTGGATATATCATTGTTTAAGGTACTATATATCAAGTAAGTTGTCTGAAGGGCCTCTTGACTGAATAGGTTTTCAAGTCACTCATAAAGATGTGGTGATACATTGTACATGCACTATGGAAACATGGATGATAATTGAGTGTCAAATTAATTTGGCTTCATAAACACAAAGAGGGATTAATCTGAGTGTTTTAGGTAATTGGGGCTGTGGTAAAAGTGTAAAAGGTATATCTTGATCTACTAGATCATAGGTAAAAATTAGGATAAATTGTCATTTCTCATGAATTGACTTTGAGGCTGCCATATGACACTGGACTTATTAATAAAGTATTAAAGTGTGAAAACAACCTTTTTGACCCCAAATGTCAGAGATTGTTTGATTTCTCTCAAAGTTTGTATTTTTTATCTTAAAATGCTCACAAAAATAAAGATTTATTTCTCTTTTTACACTCTTGGTGATATTTTACATTTTCCATATTGGATATTGTCAAAATTAAAGGCAATGTTTAGAATAAAAATCATGAGCTGCAGGCATCCACCAAAATTATGGACTGAGTTTAGAGAACAGTGGAACATTTTCAGAAAACAGATTAAGGATAATTAAAAAAAAAATGCCCCAAACAGCATACTTGCACATGTTTTGAAAATTGGAGGTAAAATATACTTTGCTTTGATAGTGCTGAAACACTTCTCAGATTCAATATTAGGAATGCAACCCTAGCATTCTCCTGGACATTTTGAAATTGTTTGCACCATGGCAATTAATGTTTGACTTTTCCCAGAGTTTTAAATTTTAAAGAAAAGGAAATTGGGACTAACTTTAGTATCATTTTGAAATTTCCTCAACTCCAAATATTCATTCAAAGGAATGTTGTTGATGGAAATATTTTTGTTCACAAAGTTGCTTTATTAGTCCTCTACTGGTGGAGCGAAAGGGGACTTAGGTTTGCACTCTGTCTGTTGTCAGTCCAGCAAATCAGTTTTTTGCACTTTTTTTGTCATGCTTGCAGATAATTATTTGGTATTTTGTACATTGCTTTACTTTGATAAGATACAGATCAAATTGAAATTCTGTTCTGGTTCTTTGATTTTTTTCTGAATTATGACCCATGCACTTAGAAAATAATGCAAATACTAATTAATTTGCACTTTAGTTTGTCATGCTTGCAGATATTCATTTAATATTTGGTACATTGCTTTATGATGACAAGTTACATGTCAATTTGAAATTTTATTCCAATCTATTGATTTCAAGTTGTGACGCTTAGACTTAGAAAATAAATGCACATGCTCAGGTTTTACTACTTGTGACAAAATGGAATTTTAGGCTGTCATATATGTCTTATTTTATGGGATCTGGTTATTCATGTGCATAAACTTTTAATGTATGATTATTCACGCAGAATATTATATAGATGATTTGACCTGGGACTGGTAGGGGACACTTTCAGTGCTTGTTTTTTTTGGGTTTTTTTTATACATTCTTGCTAAAAACTCATTTTCCACATAATGACAAATACATGTGTTTGATTATAGGGGTGTCGAGCAGAAAATCTTCTCAGTGTTGACAGCCCTTCAGAAGCAGAATAAAATCACAAAACAGATTCAGAAGAGCATTAGAAATGCCGAGTCTCTTGTTGAAGTGGATGACTTGGTAATATTCTCTAGAAATACTACTTTGCATTCATGATTTTTACTTTTGAGATATTTTGCATATGTATAATGACATCTGGAAAAATTTCTTTACATTTTATGTCTAAATTCATCACTTTGACTTTCTGACACAGTATGCACCGTACAAACCTGGTAACAAGGGAACACTAGCAGAAAGGGCAAAGGCATTAAACCTGGAGCATGTTGCCAATGCTTGCATTTATAACTCTTTGGATGTGGACGTTAAAACATACATAAAAAAGGATATAAAAGGTAACAGAAACATGCACACTAAGATCATATATGATATTCATTTACATTTTCAAGCCATTGCAACAAGATTGAGAGTTTGTGTTATTAATCCCCTACTGGTTTGTTAAACTGAATGGGACTAAAGGTTTTTCCTGTCTATCAGTCCCATCTGTCTGTCAATCAGTCTCTCATTGGTTTTCCAGGCTTTTTTCAATTATGGTTGCAAGGATTCATTTGAAACCTGCAGTGAAGTTTCCGAGTGGCAAACTACAGTTTTAATTTTTTTAATGTTTGATGGTCAGGTGTGAAAGAAATTAATTTTTATTTTGTTATGTTTTTATATTCATCAGGATCGGGATCGTAGTCTGATGGAAAGGCTGTGAAAATATGACATGAATACAGGCAGTCGATAAAGCCTGGTCTCCAATTGTGTAAATAGTCACTTCATCAATTTTACATTTCAAGCTTATAAATTGCACTAGGGCCTCATTGGTGGGGTCAGAACTGCAGAAGATTGCCAAATTTTCAAAAAATCTTTTTCTCTATTCCCAAACATGTGGGAGAAAAACCAAATGCATGTCCATGAAGCCCTTTACCAAAATTGTGCAATTCATGAGTCCTGGTGAAGGTTTTAATCTCTAAGGTAGGGCCAATATGGCCATATAGTAAAGATTTTAAATCTTAAAAAAAAAATTCTTCTATACTCTCAGACATGTGGTAGAAAATTTAATACATGGTTATGATGTCCATAAAGATCTCTACCAAAATTGTAAAAATCATGGCCACTGGGTTAGGGTGGTGCCAATATGGTTCTCTGGTGAAAATGTATTATATCTTAGAAAATCTTCTTTAGTCTCAGGCATGTGTGAGGAAAATCTAAATGCATGGCCTGTGGTACTCAGGTGACCATTAAGGCCTGTGGGCCTCTTGTTTTCTGAGCTTGTCATGTGTTAAAGGATACATTAATCTATCCAAATATGATACAAATTAAAGAATTTCAAGTAAAACATAGATTTCAATTGGAATTTCCATTGTTTGACAGTTTTCATCTATGGTGTTTTATCCTCAAAATGACAGATATCTCTATGATATATTGTTCTAAGCTTTTTGATATGTTGTTGCATTTAGTTCCCGTCTCCAAGAAAATCTCTCTTATTTCCACTGGACTATATGGAATTTTCTTCTTATATTAAAGGTTTATCATCAGAGAAAGAAGTGCAAACTGGGATTCAACATATCATAGCTGACATTATCCACAGGGATGATAGTGTAATCAAGTTCATTAAAACTCTGTAAGTAGAAAATGCTACACATGCTGTATTTTTTTTTTTTTTTTTTTTTACATCTCTGAGTCACTCTAGTGATCTTTTGTGATTGGTGGTAGACCATTGTCATTCTCCTGTCATCTATCGTCCATTGTCCATCAGTTGTTTGAACATAATCAACCTCTTCACTGAATTTTCATTTGAGCTGTTCTAAGCAGAAAGTGCCCTTATGTAATTTAGTGTTAAAGTATAAACTATAGAGAAAAATCCGTCAAAATGTTAGAGCAATATTGATTGTCTTTAGGATATTACAGCCAATCAAAGATAACAACTAACTGATGATTGGTAATTATGATGTCTTTCTTTACAAGTATAGAAAAAAAATTGTCATGTTTTTTCATGAAGAAGTTTTGAAATAATGTTGAATAAGATGAGGACCTCTTTGCTACGAGGTGAACCAATAAGTAATCAGCCTTACTAATTTCCGATTGAGATTCGCATCTTCTTTTTCAATGTAATTGCCCTCTAGTGTGGTATACTTAGACCAACGGTGTTCAAGTGTCATCAGCCAGAACTAAAAAAGTCAAGGTCCTTTCCATTGACCTACCCCTCAGCTGCTGTCACGATTTCTTTGTCAGACTTGTAATGACATCCACGATATCCTTTAGGTAGGATGTGGTATTAATTCATACCCGTTCACTCTACAGCATCCATTGTAACTTTGTAAGTGTGGACTCTTACATTGTCCTGTTGCAGCAAAACACCTCTAGAGAGTTTACCTCAGCATTTTTCACGGATGTTGGTTCTCAGCTGGTCTTGCAAGTTTGCTTAGTACACTCCAGTTATTGCACTTTTCTTGGATAAAAGGTCCAACATGATAATGCCTTTTGCATCCTAAAATACTGTGCCATCACCTTGCCAGCAGATGTTAGTATCTTGAACTTTTTTGGGCTTGGGAACCCCAGTCCCACCCACTGAAGACTTGGAGCTTTATTCTCTGACTCATAATAATGAACGCAAGTCTCATCTACAGTCACCAGATGCAAAAGAAAATCATCTTTTGACCTAAAATGCTCAACAAGGCACTGCATACTGATGCTCTGGTTGCCATTTGCTCATTGCTAAGGGATTTGGGAACCCAACGGGCTGTTAATTTCCGCATACTTAAACGATCATGTAATATTGTTGAAACGCTACCATGTGAAGTGCCTAATGCCTGTGCTATTTCTTCCACCTGAATTTGCCTATCAGAGTATACCAGATCCAGAACTTCATTACACATTTCTTTGTCGGTGGCATCCAGTGGGCGTCCAGACCTGGCTTTATTGTTTAACGATGTTCTACCACATTTGAATTCCCCATCCCAGAATTTGACCTGAGCATAAGATGGTGCAGAAGACCCATAAACATCTGCTAACTCACTGTGTATTTCCTTGCCTGTTTTACCTTTCAAATACAAGTACAAAATTACAGCGTGATACTCAACTTTAGCTTGTCTTTGCATCACTAGCCATGTTTGACATTCAATAACCTTTTAAAGAATGACTCAATATGTGTTCAGTTTTGTACCCAGGTATAAAACATGTATTGAAACAATGCATGAAAATCATGACCGTCTCAGTCAACCAAAAATAAGTTAGGCTGGTTACTTATTGACTTGCCTTGTAGGAACAGCTCAAATTTAGTATAGAACATATTTGGGGTAAGGGGAACTGAAATTGTGCAGTTTATGGTCAATGTTACCCCTTTAGCCTGATAATTAGGGTCAAAATGCAATCATATGAAAATCTTAAAAGGCTGAGATTTTAAGCCCCATCCAAAAATTTACCTGGTCAGAGTTGAAAGATTCAAGGTGAAAATCAATGAGGTATGTATTACCTAAGTGTGACTCTGAAGTGGTTACCTTGTGTGTTTTGGCAATTAATACAGCCACTTTGCTATATACTAATTTTGAAAATTGGTTAAGTAATCAAAATAATTGATGATTTTAAAACACCAATGCAGAAGGTTTCAACCCAAAGCTCAAAATCTCTCGGGCATGTGTCATTGTCTTTCAAAGTTGGGGGTGTACAGTGTTTTACTATTAATGCTCATACTTTAGTGAATACTTTTTATTCAGAACTTTCAAGCTTACATTCTTCTCATTCACTACCACTTCTAAAAATAGTGATGGAAGGGCAGTCACACCAATATATCTTTTAATTGCATTTCAATATAACTAAATAATGGTCATTATCAAAAGAGGTGGGGGGGGGTTCTTTATCCCCCTTCCCCTCCTGATTGTATGCCTTTCTCCTACATTGTGTGTGTGTGTGTGTGTGTGTGTGTGTGGAGGGGGGAGGGGTAGTCTTTATTCATTGGTTCAACTTTGCATTTCCAATACCTTTTATTACCTGTCAAAAATGGGTGGGAGGCAACATACTGAAGAATCAAACATAACAAATTGTGCTAATTGTAAAGGGGATGATCCCCAAACATTCCTGTGATTTAAAAAGTTGCTCTTCATTTTAGTAGGTTCCATTGAATCGTTCAACACACATTACATGCAGTAAAAATTTCACCTTATTTCATTATTTATTGGAAAGGTATGCATTATGTAATCAAAATCAATCCAATGTACATGCATTTCCTGGTCAGTAACTTTCACCATGCCAATCCATCAAGTGTCTCAGTAAAAATATATTTATTTATATAACATATAATTTCTCAGGCAAAAAATTTCAAATTTTGATGAGGCGGGCAGGTATTTTTTATTTTTAAGTCACCTGAGTAAACTTGAGTGACCTATTGCAATTGGTCTTCATCTGTAAATGTTTGTTAACAATTGAACATTTTTTAACTTCTTGATAACTACCATTCCAATTCTTTTCAAATATGGTATGAAGCATCTTTGGGACAAGGTGGACATAAATTGTAAATTTCAGGAAACTCCTGCACACCTTGGGTCTTATGGGCTGAGCAAAAACTGCCAAAAATTGATCAAATTTCAAAAATTTTGTGAAAAAACTAAATGTATAGTAGTGTAGAGCAGGAAGGCCTCTACCAAAATTGTAAATTTCATGATCCCTGGGGTAGAGGTTCTGACCCCAGGGCAGGGTCAAACTTGGTATATATAGTGTATATGTGTAAAATATTAAAATTTTATAACATCTTTAGTGCTGTTGATGCTAAATTGGAAAGGAATAGTTATGTAGAAGTAGTAAATAGTTCTTTACCAAAATTGTAATTCTGACATAGTGCAGGTTTAAGTTTGTTAAAGTCATGGACCCCGGGGGGTAGGGTGGGACCACAATAGGAGATCAAATTTTAACATGCAAATATATAGGGAAAAATTTAAAAATTTTCTTCTCAGGAACCAATCGGTTAGGAAGGTGTATATTTACATGGCAGCTTACTGACATAGTACAGATTCAAGTTTATTAAAATCATGGCCCCTAGGTTTAGGGTCAAGCCACAATTGGGGATCAAAGTTTTTCATGTGAATACATAGGGAAAATCTTTAAAAATATTTTTCTCAAGAACCACAGGGCCAGAAAAGTTCAAATTTACATGAAAGCTACCTAATACAGTGCAGATTTAAATTTGTAAAAATCATGGCACCTGAGGATGGGGTGGAGTGACAATAGGAGATCTAAATTTTACATACAAGCTTTAAATCTTTAAACTCTTCTTTTTAAAATCACAGAGGCAGAAAAGTGGAAATTTACATGAAAGCTTCCTGACATAAAGTAGATTCAAGTTTGTGCAATTCATGGTTCCAAGGGTAGGGTGGGACCACAATAGGGAATCAAAGTGTTATATGCTGATATATATAAAAAAATCTTTAAAAATAGGGCTTTCATATTTTGTATATACATTCTTTATGGAAAGACCTTTCATGTGGGGCAGCGTTGTATGATTTTGTGATCTTGACCTGGAAGTTTGACCTACTTTTAATAAAATCTGACTTATTAAATATGCCCTAAACTTTTAAAAGTAGATCTTTCATATATTGAATGCATATTTCTTATGGCAAGACCATTCATTTCATATCATAATTTCACCTTGTGACCGTGAACTCAGAGTTGATGTACCTTTAAGAAAACGTAACCTTTTAAATATATCTGGAAATATTTTAGGCGATGATTTTATATTTTGTATATGGATTCTTTATGGCAAGACATCATTTTGTAAAACTTGACCTTTTGGCCTTGACCAGGAAGTTTTCAAAAAAATAATCTTCCCTGTTTAATATCACCTGAACTATTTAAGATGAATTTTTCATATTTAGTATATAAATTTCTTATGACAATACCTTTTATATCATACCATAACCTTTGACCTTGTGACCTTGAAAGACCTACTTTTAAGAAAATGTAACTAATGCTAATATCATCAAAACTATTGAAGGTAGGGCTTTCATATTTTGTGTATAGATTCTTTATGACTAGACAACCTTGTGATACAATCATATCTGATCTTGTGACATTGACCTATTTCTTAATAAACCTGATCTAATCAATATTATTGGGGCTAGATTAAAGCCACAATATGGGGTCAAAATTTTTCATGGGAATAAGGATTGATAAAAAATCTTTTAAAAATCTCAAAAACGAAACAATGGCAGGGCCAAGGTGACTCAGGTGAGCAATGTTGCCCATGGGCCTCTTGTGTTAACTGTTGCATGAATTACTATTCCTTTCTCATGCACATGTTTTTGTAGAATATGCAATGGAATTTTTATTTTTGTAAAAATATAGCTTCATATTGCAAACTATAATTCTTAAATACTTGCACACAAATGAGTATGCATTCAATAAGTGTTTGATCAAAAGTATATTTATATAGTTTGATTAAAAACTTCTGAAAGTTCTGCCTAAAAATCTATAATAAAAGAGTTACATCATATCTCATCTACAGAAATAGACATGGAAGTTAAAAAAAATATCCATGCAGTATCTTTAAATTGAGGCGTGAGATCCTATTGATTAACTTTTTTGGCCTTAGCCAATCAAAATTGAATGCACTCAAAATTGAATGCAGGTGTATGTAAGTGACGTAGGACTTCTGTTACACTACTTCTGTTACACAGCATCCTGGTCATTCCAAAACCATTGAAACATCTGAGAAAGTTTGTGGATAAAAAATTAGGAAACAATAATCCAAATTTGAATGGAGAATGTGCTATGACAACTTCTGGTGTGAATGAACAATACTTCATGTGATGTTTTTACAATGAAAACCACAGTGTCTCTTTGTTGACTTAAGATCCTTGAATTTTGTCTCTATCTAAAAGTGTTATACACAAAAAAGGGGTAGATAAAGAAAAACAGAAAGTTGTGTGGCCCTGCTGACCGGAATTGCAATTGGACATATTAGTCAGGTGACCATTTAGGCTCATCTTGTTCCTTTATGAAATTAAAACTTTATCACTATTTGCATCAAATTGTGAAGGAGCTGTATCATTTCAACCATAGTGGTTCCTGCTCTAGAGGGGCAGCATTGCTGATAAACTAAAAATGCATTTGATCTTTAAAGATCCAAATGACAATTTTCCCAGAGCTTTCTCAAATTTTGTTGCACAGTTGAATGTATCAACTTTGCAAAAATAATACGTTTCTAAAGTTGAAAATTCTCGTTTAAATGCAAAACTTAATAGTTTTTGAAGGCCCTTTTTTTTAACAACATTGAGACTTCCTCTTTTGGTCTTCAGACGCATGTGCACGGAGGGTAAAGAATCCAGTGAGAGTTAGCATACAATAATTAAACCCAGAATTTTGACAGATTATACGAGAAAAGGGTTAAAATAGAATGAAATACAACATATACACACACTAGAATTTACGTGGGGATATCACTATAACCCTCTAGCTACAAGACGCACATGCAGGGCTTTAAAAGAAGCACTTTTTTTTTATCAAAACATGTGGTGTGCTTTAAAAAAACATTATTTGATTATAGGGACATGAAAGGTTTTCTGTTATAATACTGATTTATAATTACTCAGTTAGAAGGAGGAAATAATCCCATACTCAAGAAGTGAGTGTGAACCCTTTTAAGGAGTATTTAAATAAGGTTTTACATAACACGTGTGTTGTCATACTGAATCACGTGATGTAAAATGTCCGAGTCAGAATGAAGAAACCATTGAATTCCAGATGATCTTTAAAGTGCATTTGAGAGCAAATTAATGTTCAAAATTGTCAGTGTTGTTATGATTTTATTATTTTATTGATACATGTTTTAAAAAGCACTCAATTAAAATGTGCAAAATGAGCTGTAATGCCTCTTTAAGAATTCCCCTTTCTACTGAACATATAGCTTGTGCTTTGCTCAAAGTTGACATGACCTTTAACCAAGGTCATTTGACAAGGTCAAGGTACTATTGAAAAAAAGTTCTCTTGTTTCCTGATCCATTTCTGAATACTATTTAATGATATACTGTTTGTTGATATCCATTTATGCTATTAACAAAATTAATTTGATTTAAACAAAAGAAAGAAATATTTGTATGTAGGGATGGGTTATTGCCAAAAATTTAAGGTATTTGTATGGGCTGTTGCTGAGCAATTGGGACATCATAGTTTGTTCATATGACCAAATTCTTATTTTGCAATAAGGACATCCAGTTGACAGAGTTTAAAAACTGTATCATCTAATCATCTTCATATAAAACTTTAAGGTTTAATGATATTCTAATGACCAGTAAGGCCCATGAGTTATGTATGTTTTTGACTTTGTCATCTTACAATAAATATCACAACTTATGTCTGATGTATATGTAATTTGTTTTTCAAATGTTTTACTGAATGTAACTATTTCAGATGTAAGGCAAATGGAATAATGATTGAAGCAACCAAATTTGTAGCCTCTAAAAGATGTGGTGCTAAAACATTAGAAAAAGTGGAAAAGGCACAAAAATCCAGTTACAAGTTTGAAAATTACTTTGATTTTAAGAGTTCTTCCAAGAATATCAGACCACATCAGGTAATTATAAAAATTGTCATTTAAAAGTTAATCCTATATATCTTCAATAAGACATTCACCCTAGTCATTTGATATCTACTTGTACTAGAGTTGTGTTTAGAGTACAGCATCTTACCATTGTTTTGTTCTTTCATATATATGATTTCAGGCTATAAGAGGGCTGTTCAAAAAGTTTGAAAAAAAATTATACAGCAAATTAAATAATTGAAAATTAGCTTCATGGAACATGATGTTTTATGCAAATTTTCATAAAGAAGGGCATTTTATGTTTTGATTCATAGTACTTTTTATTGCACAGTAGTAATTAAATGCCATTTTGTGAAATTTTGAGTTATTATTTCAAGAATGTTGCCATTTTATATTCATTCAATATAAAGGGTAAACTTGTTAAAAAGTTCAAATCAGCAGTTTCACTTAATGTCTTGGAGCAAGTCTTTAAGATTTTTTTATATGTGGTAGATTGATTGATTGTTGTTTTCTGCCACACTCGAAGGTTTTCAGTTATCTGGTAGTGTCCAGTTTTTTATTTGTGGAGGAGAGAACTCAGATACAATGTACCCTGGAAGAGACCATTGACCTTCCGAAAATGAACTGGCAAACTTTCTCAGATATATCGGCGAGAATCAAACCTGTGCCGACTAGAGGTGAGAGGCCTTGTGATTTTGAGTGTGATGTGCTAACCACTCGGCCACAGAGGCCCCCATATGAGGTAGAAAATCAGTAAAGTGTTTAAGGTTTTTTGTATGAAGTAGAAAATCAGCAATATGTTTAATATTTTTTGTATGAGGTAGATTGATTGTTTGTTATTTTCCACCACACTCAACAATTTTTCAGTTATCTGGTGGTGTCCAGGTTTTGTAGGTGGAGGAGAGAACCCAGATACAATGTACCTGGGAAGAGACCACCGACCTTCCAAAAGTAAACTAGCAAACTTTTTCACATATGTCGGCGCAAGCGATAATCAAATCTTCGCCAACTAGAGGTGAGAGGCCTTGTAATTTTGAGTGCAATGCTCTAACCATTCGGCCACAAAGGCCCCTTATATGAGGTAGAATTCAAGGTTTTTTTGTATGAGGTAGAAAATCAGTAATGTGTTTAATATTTTGTGTATGAAGTAGAAAACCAGTAATTTGTTTGATATTTTTTATGGGTTTTTTGTGTGAGGTAGAAAATCAGTAATATGTTTAAGGTTTTTGCATCAGTAATGTGTTTAGATGCAGCTGAAGGTGGATCACGTCTCTGAAACTATACTGTATAAATGCCATCACTGGGTTTTTTAAAGGATGGAAGGACTTGTAGTTTACTTGGTTTTGAAGTCCTGCAACAACAGTCCTCCACCCCACCCAACCCCCAAAACCTGGATCTTACACCTATAGATTTTGCTTTCTTTCCCCTTGTGAAATTTGCTCTGCATGGTCAGTGGATCTTGGATCTAACTGAGCTAAATATGCAACAAAAAGCAAAATGGAAAACATTGTCAAGTCATGGTATAGGGATGGTTTTTCAAGAGGGTGAAGCAACATAAGTGCATAAAATCAAATGATGCATATTTTAAAAAAAATAGAAAATGAAAATCTTTGAAAAGATGTTTGACATCAGGTTAAGCCAGAAGAAATTGAAATGTTGCTCATGAACTTTGACCCTGCTGTGTAAAAGTCATTGGATCTATTTAGCTGACCTTGAGCAAAAGATGTTGTCAGTTTTACTGGTATCATCATCAGTTTTCAGTTTCATCTTCTCCAGAACCATTGGATTAGTTTCAACCTAACTTGGCAAAGAGTATTTATCCTTGGGTGAATGGGATTCAAGTTTGTTCAAATGAAGGGCCAAGGAAAGATAATCAAGAAAAGGCATAGAATAGATTGGGTTCATTTAAATATCTTCTTAAGAGCCACTTGGCCAGAAAAGATAATTGTTGTGTGGAAGCTTCTAGGCATAATATTCAAATTTGTCTAAATCATGGGTAGGGTGGGGCTACAATAGGGGACTAAAGTTTTATATGCATATGCATATATATATATATATATATATATATATATATATATATAGGATAAATCTTTAAAAAATTCTTCTCAAAAACCATTATTTAAGGTAGGGTGTGACTTTGACCCTTAGAGTTGGACCTACTTTTAAATATCTGACCTTTTCAGTATCTCCTGAACTATTAAATGTATATCTTTCATATTTTGTCTATAGATTTCTTATGACAAGGCCTTTCATTTCATACTATGCTCTTTGACCTTGTGACCATGGATTTTGACCTACTTTTAAGATTCAAGGTAGGGGTTTCATATTTTGTATATAAAATATTTGTGACAAGATCTTGTGATACAATCATATTTGATCTACTTTTTATAAAGCTGTACTAAATCAATATTTCCTGAACTATTTAAAGTAGAGCTTTCATATTCTTTATGGCAAGACTTTGTTATACCATGTTGAGACACCTTGTATTGGAAGTTTGGCCTACTTTTAATCTATTTGATATCTCCTGAACTATTTAAGATAAAGCTTTCATATTTTGTATATAGTGGCAAGGTCTTTCATTTCATACCATGACCTAAGACCTTGTGACCTTGGTCTTATCCCAAACAGCAAGATCATGTCAGTCACATTGGTGTTATTTGAATTCATTTCAGTTATGTTGTGGTCCTTTGGGGCTAGGCTGGGGTCACAATATGGGGTGAAAATTTTTCATGGGAATAAAGATGGATAAAAAAATCTTTTAATAATCACAACAGCTAAACAATAACAGGGTCAGGTGACTTGGGTGAACAATGTGGCCCATGGGCCTCTCCTCAATTCCCCAAAGTTTTGTTTCCTAAAACAGGATGATAAATCCCTACAAACAATAATGTGCTATTTTCATCATAGGTACTGGCAATTAATAGAGGAGAAGAACAGAAAGTATTAACAGTAAAGTATATTGTCCCTGAAAATCTCAGTCACAAATTTAATGATTTTGTGGAAAGGAAGTACATTAGACCTAATTGTAGAGGTTCCATTAGAAGTTTGATAAAGAGTGCTATAGAGGATTGCTGGAGCAGACTTGTGCAACCACAGATGATTAGACAAACCAGGTGAATCAATGGGGAAAGCTGGGCATTAATCAAAGCAGACATTTTAGAAGGAGAAATGATGTACATGTAGCACTCTGGGAAAATATTGAAATAGACCAGCTCTCTGGTCTGTCCCAATACTTTCCCAGAGGTGTAGTGTATTGCTCTTGATATTTTTAGAAAATGAAAAACTATTTCTGGTTCACAAATGAAAATAGTTCACAATTCAGTAGTTTTGTAAGCTTTTATATGAAACAATGTCCAAATTGAATTCAAAAAAGCTTTGCACAAATTTGGTTTAAATCCCATTACTTGAATATTGATAACTGAATATTTCATTTCACCAATATTTATCTTATTCTAATACATGATGCAATGTATTGCAGGTCAGAGTTGACTAAATTTTCTCAGAAATCCTCTATTGATGTATTTTCCTCTAACCTACGAAATCTGCTTCTGTCAGCCCCTGTAAAAGGCCACAGCATCTTAGGAATAGATCCTGGGTTCAAAAATGGCTGCAAGTGTGCAGTTATATCACAGACAGGTATGTGAAAATGATAAGAATTATGGGGGTTGTGTTCTGCCTGAAAATAAGTATGTGAATTAAAAGCCTGATTATATTTTCAAATTAAACTTGGGGTACTATATTATTTCAAAACAAAAAAAGTTTGTTTTTATTATGACATCGAAGTGTAGTCATTATGCCATGAAAACTATGTCTTGATATTCCAGTGTATGAAATTAATGGTAGACTGATAAACAGTCTATAGAATGTGTGCCTGGTCTGTAGTGAAATAAATATTTTAAGGTGATTTGTCTACAGAGTGAATTAATACAGTCTGTAAGACAGTTACACATTTTGTAGTTCAATTATCATTGCTTCCACTACTTATATGAAATAAGCTTTAGAAAAATGAGAAATCTGTCTCAAGTGATGAAAGAAATGCAATACAAATAAACAGTGCAATAAATTATTAAGGTATTTGTTATTGTTCTATAGTAAATCGGCCAAGTCTGTAGAATTTGAAATTATGATAGACTAATTGTTTAGACTACAGAAAGGTAAGTTTCACACACTGATGCCCTCCACAAACAAAAACTTATGGGGTATGTAGGAATCATCCTGTCTGTCCCACTATTTTTGTCCCATTTGGTTTGTAACAACTGAAAGCAAATATGCAATATTTTTTCAGATTTTTGATCAGAAAACGTAGGTTGCTTCATTTACTGATGTGTCTAGGAGGTGACATCAAGAAAGTAATTGTGAAGCATTATTTATTAAATTTATTAAGTAAAGTTAGGTTAAAATGTCTGCATTTTAGAGAAAAGTTGTAGTAACTCATATACAATGTCTCTAGCAACATTATGACCTTGACCTACTGTTGAAAAACTGTAATCTTGGTCATAACTTGAACCGTTAGTGCTAGGGCTGTCATATTTCACATCCTTGCAACAAGATCTTTCTTTTGAAAAAAGGTGACCTATTGCAATTGGTCATCATCTGTCTTTGTGTGTCATTAACAAATGAACATATTTAACTTCTTGATAACTTTTCAAATTTGGTATGAAGCATCTTTTGGACAGGGTTGGGAAATAAATAGGTAATTTAGAAGGAGACTTTACAAAAATTGTAAGTTTCATGATCCCAGGGGTATAGGTTTTGGTTTCAGGGCATGGCCGAAATTATAGTGATTATAATAGATTTTGTCTTTAATTTTGCTGATACTGTATGAAACTAAATGCATATTTAGGAGAAGTAAAAAGGAATATACCAAATAGTTAATTTTACCACCACAGGGTGAGGTCTAAAATGGTCATATAATGTTAATGTAACATATATAAAGTCTTCCATTAATATGAGTAATTTTGGAGGCATTTGTGTATAAATATATCAATATTATTTTCTACTTAATATTAAGGTAAAAAATAATACTTTCCAAAATAAAAAGAATCCATCATTTCTTAACAATAAAAATGGAAGATGGCCCACTCTATGTAAAAAATGGATTTGAACCTAAAACAATTTTAGGTTAACTTAGTTTGGAGATTCACATTTATTTTGTGTTATAGTTTTGTCAAATTAGTTAGCATATGATTATATATATTTGATAAAATTGATTTGATAAATGGTGGAATTCTGGACAATTTTTTATATTCAAATTTAGCTCATCTGAGCTGAAAGTTGTTCATTTGTCTGTCTGTAAACTTCACACTTTTAACTTTTTCTTCAGAACCACTGGGCCAATTTCAACCAAATTTGACAGAAAGCATCCTTGGGTGAAGGGGATTCTAGTTTGTTCACATGAAGAGCAGCATCCTTTTTCAAGGGGAGATATAGCAAAATAGCAAATGTATACTGACAAATTCTAAAGATCTTCTCCAGAACCACTGGGCCAATTTCAATCAAACTTGGTACAAATCATCCTTGAGTGAAGTTTGTTCAAATGACAAATGCAAAAATAGGGTGGGGTCATTTAAAAATTTTCTTAAGAACCACTTGGCTAGAAAAGTTCAAATTTACATGGAGGCTTCCTGATATAGTGCAAATTCAAGTTTGATAAAATCATGGCCCATGGGGTAGGGTGGGGCCACAATAGGGGATGAAATTTTTACATGCAAATTTATAGGACAAAATCTTTAAAAATATTCTCAAGAACCATTAAGCCAGAAAAGTTCAAGTTTACATGGCAGCTTTCTGACATAGTGCAGATTCAGTTTTGTTAAAATCATAGCCCAAGGGGGTAGGGTGGGGTCACAGTATGGAATCAAAATTTTACATGCAAATATATAGGGAAAATCTTTAAATATGGGCCAAGGTGACTCAGATAAGTGATTTAACCCATTTGCCCTTTGTTTCAACTGTCATTCATGGACATTTTTGGCTTCTCTTATTTCCCCAGATTCTTTGGAAAAATGTGCTTTGACAAGATTTTTTAATTTAGGGATCAGATTTATAACTATTGGCTTATTGTTGGGTCACTGATTTTCATGTATCATCTCTGTGTAAGCGATGTGACAGAAATGAACGCTGTTGCCCATCATTGTCTCTTTTGTTTTTTTATTTCACCAGGTCAAGTACTTCACACAGATGTAGTCTACTTACACTTTTCTTTAGACATGAAAAGAAAATTGCAAGAAGCAGTGGGAAAATACAGGTTTGTTTTCTGATTTCTTGTACAGTAAGAATGGAAGGTGTCCAAAAAGATTTTCTGTGTTTTATCAATGTGTAATTGCTGTCTCTGTATCAGAAATTCTTTTATACAATTTAATATAACAAATTTGTTATAAGAATAGCAGTTTGTAAAGGAAAGTAGAGATTAAATCTTTTAAAAATTGGAATTTGATTTTGTTATAAAATTTATTGTTATCAAAAATACTTAAGAAAAAAAAATTAGCTAATGTTATAATTATGAAAAATGCTGCTGAAGATTCAGTAAAACTTCACTGAACCACCCTGAAATGAATTTTTGAGGGTTATTTTTACTGGTATCACCCTGTCTGTCCATCTATCCGTAGACATTTGTCTAGAGGGTATCTTTAACACCAAAGTACAGATTTTGATTAAAAAGTATATCATATGAATAATGAAGTTGTGCACCCACTATTTTGATTGAGATTTTTTAACAATCAAGGAAGTCATAGAGATTTTTTTCCGTATGAGGGAGTGCTGTCATTGTCATGACTATTTAATGATGTGTACCCGAAGACTGGTGTCATTTGGTCAGTTTATATCAACTAGGTAGCACTATAAAGTAAACAAGACAAGAGACTTTTGCAAAATTGACAAAATCAGTGGAAGAGCAATGATCCAATATTTGCATAAGAAAGTTTAGCACCTAAGGATATCCATACTGATATGTTAGCAGCAGTAGGGAAATATGCCCCTTCATACACTACAGTAAAAAGGTGGGTGGCGGAATTTAAATGTGGCAGGCAAAGTGTTGAGGATGACCCCCCATCCTGGAAGGCTTATCACTGTTGCAACCCCAAAATGGTCAATAAAGTCCATGATATTGATATAACTGACAGGTATGTTACAGAAAGATATATAGCCAGTACAAGTTGGCATTTCACAGGAAAGAGTATATTCCATTCTGTAAGAGGATCTTGCAATGAGAAAGCTTTCAGCCTGTTGAGTACCAAGACTTCTGACAGTTGATCAGAAGCACAGCAGGCACACTTGTGTGCTAATTTGAACCTTTTAGAGGTAGATCCTGCTAACATTCTTCAGAGATTTGTTACTATGGATGAAAGGTGGGTCTATCATTTCAACCCAAAGGCCAAACAACAGTCTAAACAATGGAAGCATCCTGGTTCACCCTTGCCAAAGAAGGCAAAGACTATTCTATCAGTTGGAAAGGCTATGGCCTCGGTTTTTCTGGGATACTGATGGTGGATTATCTCAAAAGGGACAAACATTCAATGGCATATACTATGCATCACTTCTGAGGCAGTTACAGGAAAATATTAAACTCAAAGCACCTCGGAAAACTCGGTAAAGGTGTGTTGTTTCACCAGGACAATGCCCCTAGTTCACAAGTCTGTCATTGCCATGGTTGTCATTAATGATTGTGGCATTAATTGATTGAGCATCTGCCCTATTCACCTGATCTCGCTCCATCAGAATTCCATCTATTTCCGAAACTGAAATTGACCATTTTTGGTAACCACTTTCAGTCAGATGACAATGCCATATATGCAGTGGAGGACTTTTTGAACAGTCAAAAAAAGGACTTCTTTGAAAGTGGCACTGAGGCCCTTAAACATTGCTGGCAAAAATGTATAGATACTGAAGGGGTTTATGTTAAAAAATGATGCAATATGTCTGCCAAAATTCAAACCCTTACATATGAGGCTCATAACATATCAATCAGCCCTTGTGTATTATGTAGTCTTTCATCAGTATAAGCACTTTCAGGGGCATTTCATTTAAAGAATACATCTTGTTTCATTCTGCTGTTGAATGTTAGAATTTAGCTTAGATATGCAGACCATAAAAAATTATTATAGATTTCATAGTCCTTGGGGTTGTTAATACTTTTAACTAATACTCAGGTGAAGGATAATACCTGTGGCCCTCTTGTTAAATTACAATATAACATTACAATGAGTTGTATTTTTATTGCTTGAAATTCATAATATGTGCACTTTTTAGATGCAAATACATAGCTTTAGGGAATGGAACAGCTTGCAGGGAGGCTGAAAAAATCTTAACAGACATTGTGAAAGGAACGCCAATGAAATACTGGTTAGTAATTTATCAAATATATAACTGTTAGTTTAGGTCATTTTGCCTTGTGACTTCAAGTCTTCTGTTGAATGTTATGACTTTCATTGAAACTCATTTCAATGAGAACTGGATTTAACACTTAATTTTGGAATGTCCTTTACATATTTAGCCATTTTGATCTGAAAAATTGACAAAATGGGTCTTATGATGTATATTATGAAGTTACAATGTATTGTGAAAATGATGTTGTAGTAAATTTGATCATGGTGCACTGAATATTTTATTGTACATGGTATCAATATTCCATCCATTTTCCCTGTTATTGGTGCATACATAACAGTGCCACTGTGTTTCCAGGCATGGGACTGATGATTACATGGTACCTTACCTGGAAAATCTAAATGGCTTGTATGAGCAGTGTGTACTATTAATTGAATGTTTAAACATGTTGTTCTTTAGTGATATCCTACCTGGTTGCAATAGTTGTTACTTGGACAGTATAGATGATTAATCTTAGCACTGAATTGAGTATGAAATATGGACATTAATTTTGAGACTATAATTTGAGACATACAAGTAAGGTGAGAATTTTCAAAAAAATGAATTTCAGCTATCATGGCATATGAGTAAAATAATTCAAACTTGCAACTATTACTCAACAACTTCTTACACACAAAAAAAGTGATATTGAACACTTACACAAAAACTGAGTTGTGATACTGAGCACTTACACAAAAACTGAGTAGTGACACTGAGCACTTACACAAAAACTGAGTAGTGACACTGAGCACTTACACAAAAACTGAGTAGTGATACTGAGCATTCTGTTAATACAAGATTTGAAATACATTGGTCAGATTACTGGTTTTCAAATTGAGCAAACTCTTATCAATTCAAACTCTTGATCCCTAATCTGTACTCTACTGTAAATGTCTGCCTTAATCTGTACCATCAATAACTATGAAAACCCTTTGAGGTCATTTTTGTAGTTGAGAACAAATAATTTTGCATTTTATAATGTAAAGTTTTTATGAATGAAGTGTGATTTTAGCAAATAAATGTGCAACTTTTGCATTGTAAAGCAAAACTTGGGAATATACATGTAACTATCATGTTATAATGCAAACCTTTTGAGAATAAAAGTCTAACTATTGTGTTATAATGCAAAACTTTTGTGAACATATGCAAATCTTTTGTGTTATACATAAATTTTGCATATAAATGTGAAAGATTGGCATAAACACTAATTTATTGATTAGGTCAAATAAAAAAATATATATATGTTTCGGGTTACCTAAGACTTTAAGAAATGGTCTAATTTTTTTAAAATTATTATTAGTATTTTCTTTTACTAGGTTACATATAATACAAGAAATTCTAAAACATATCTCTTGTCCTAAAGTTAAACTGATACATTCCAATGCCAATTATGATTTGGTACATTGTGTCGGTGTACAAATAATTATGCAACAACACTCTGATCAGTTCGGGAAAGCAATGAAGAAACACCCGCGATGAGAAGAAAGTATCATTAAAACTAGAAAGTACATTCGGTAAACTATGTGAGGAATGAACACTATATTTTTTTTTATACTGTATTCAGGGTTCAGGCTAGTAAACTTTGTCCTGGACTATCTGAATATCATTTAAAAGTAGTCTGGTTGACTGGAAATGCTACTAGAAATGCATGATTTTGCATCTGAAATTAAAAATTTTCCTGGGGATGTCCCTAGCAGGAGGGAGAAAACCTCTCTTCTCACTCTCTCTCTCTCTCTCTCTCTCTCTCCCCCCCCCCCCCCAGTCATCAATCAGCAGGTCTAGTAAATTATAGAATTTAAAAGACCTTTTGACTAGTATGGTGAAAAAGTTAAGTTTCAAACACTGCATATTTTGCCAAATATGAATTAATAATTTTTCATATATATGAAAATATATATTTTCATATTAGCTGCATATGATGAATATGGACGGTTATATTTGAATTCTTCATTTCACTACCATCTCCAAATGAGCACTAGTATTATCTCTGGCACCAAATAAATTATTGCCTTTGATTAGAATAAATTTTATAATTACTGAGGGTGTCCGTATATATTGTACCTTCGTACATAATTTTTTGCAGCTTTGGTGGTGCATTAATGCATACACATTTTATTCCCTCCAGCTGCATATTGATTGATTGTATACTGTTTAACATCCCGCTTGAGAATCTTTCACTCATATGGAAACATCACCTTTGCCAGTGAAGGGCTGCAAAATATAGGCCTATGCTTGGCACTTACGGCTATAGAACAGGGAGGGATCTTTATCGTGCCACACCTGCTGTGACACAGGACCTTGGTTTTTGCAGTCTCATCCGAAGGACTGCCCCATTTAGTCACCTCTTACGACAAGCAAGGGGTATTGGAGACCTATTCTAACCCAGATCCCCAGGTTCCTGCTGCAGACATTCCCAGGAAAGTTTTCAATTTCAGAAGCAAAGTCATGCATTTCTATAATATAATGCAAAAGGTATGTGTTATAATGCAGAAGTAATGTATATTCACTAAAGTTTTACATTATAATGGGACAGTTTTGCATTTATTTGCAAAAGTTTCATTACAACACAAAAGTATTCTCGAAAGTTTCACATGTTAATGCAAAAGTTATACAGTTATTTGTGAATACTATGTGCTGTAACACAAAGAGTTTTATGTTATAAAATGAATATTTACAATGAAAACAATCAATATTAGTGGCCACACAACTTCACCAATATGTTCATCACTGGTCATTGTGATCATCATCAAGTTCATCAGTGAGTCAAAACAACCTAATAGCATAATGTTTACCAATATGATTAAATTTTAGGTACTAGCAATGAGTAAATCATGATCGTACACTTAGCTGGGATCCCTGGTAGTTCTTGATTGTGGTACTCAATAGATCCCCCAACTGAATTCAAAGACTGTTCATGGATTTCGGTTGTATACACGCTCTTTTTAAGTTCATAGAGTATGGCGGTCTTTTTAAAACCGCTTGAAATATCAAATTTTATTTATCTAAAACCTTTGAAATATGCCCCATCTGCCTCAACACACATTTTACACCTATCTACCCATTTCCGGAATGCTGCCTGGTACTCCTCTTTAGGTATATGTTGTAGACACTGGTAGACTGCACTGCCAAGACAACAACAGGATTCAAAACGGTGCCCTGCCCGCATTTCCTTTAGTCTTGGGAACAACCAAAAGTCATAGGGGGACAGGTCAGGGCTGTATTGTGGATGACCTAAGACATCGAGCCCAGATTCTTTCAGATATTCCTGTACCATAGCGGATTTATGGGCCAGTGCCTTATCATGGAGTAATTTGATGCCGCGTACACCAGTGTGTGGTCTGCGTTTCTGATAGAAATCAATAAGTTGAATAAGAACACTTTCTCTGTAAAACTTTCCAGTGCCAGAACTACCTTTCGGGACTGGAATTTGAAGGACTGGACCTTTCGAATCAAAGAATATCGCATACAACGTGCGATTTGATGTTTTGCAACAGCGCACAATGAAAGGTCTGTCGCACTCAGATGAAACCCAAACCTTATTTTTAGCCTTAGAATCGGGTTGAAAATGATCCAGGTTTCATCACCTGTAACTATCTCTTCCAAATGACATGGGTCACATTTATCATATTTTTGTATAACTTGCGATACAAGTCTAACCTGACTTTGTTTCTGCTCGTCAGTGAGCAAATGGGGCACCCAGCGCGCGCAGATCTTACTTAGCCCAAGTTGTTCACATAAGATCTTCAAAACCTTGACGGATGAATGCCATTTAATTCTTCTGTCTCTTGCACGGTATAATGTGCGTCTTCTTCAATTAATGTTTTCACAGTAGCAACGTTCTTTTCCGTCAAAACGGAAAGCGGCCTACCCACTCGAGGGTCATTTTCAATTGACTCCCGACCATTATTAAAACGAAGTACCCACTTGCAAACTGTAGCATATTTTAAAGCACCATTCCCATAAACCTTTTGCAAATCAGCATGAATTTCCGTTGACGGAAACCCGAGGTGTTCTCGAATCTTACAATATACCCTCTGTTCAGAGATTTTTCCATCCATATTGAACGCTATATTTTACTATAGTGTATAAAACCACCTGTTGAAAATACCCAGCACAGCGCGCACATGGACCTTTGAGGAAGATACCGTTCGAGAGAGGAATGATTACGCAAGTTCTGTGTTAAAAATCGTGCAACTTCATAATCGCGTTAAAAAGTTAAAGGCTTACTCTACGAACTTAATAAGTGTCCCTCGTAGATCTAATAAGCAATATCCTCCCCATTTCAAGTTTTTGAGCACCCTGAGTGATTGTTTGGAGCAGTACACTGTAATGTAAGTGGTTTAGAAATATTTTTTGCTCTCTATTGATTTGTAGTATTGTGAATGAGGATGGAGCCTCTATCTACAGCTGCTCGGATTTAGCCAAAGCTGAGCTTCCTGACCTTGACCCAACATTGAGAAGTGCAGGTTTACTATTTAGTGATTCAGACACTGATAATTCAAACTGTCAATTTATCTATGACGGAGTGTATGGATGCTTTTAATGATTAAACATAAAGAATTAAATTAGTTTTTCTTTATGTAAGTAAATTATGAAATATGGGATGAGTAAAACTGTTATAGGGATGAGTGGTCATTATATCTTGCTTATCCAATGGATGAGTAGGTGTGAAATTTTTTTTCTGATCTTGCTTCTAACATGTGTGATTTGAAAAAAAACTAAAAAAAACTGAAGTTTGTAAAAAAAAAATTGTTCTTACTCTGCATACATTTAGACTAATTGATAAGTTGCCACATGTAGTATAGATTCAATTTTGCCTGTTGTCGTACATCGTTTGTTAATAATTTACATTTTTATCTTTTTGAAACTACTAGGCCAGTTGTTACCATTTGTTTGGTATCTCTAGGATAAGAGGAATATAAATTGTTTAATTTATGACCTCACCACCCCTTGGTGAGGAGAGCCAAATATGCTAAAAAAGGCTTTATTTTCAAAAATCTTCTTCTCTATTTCCACACATGTGGGAGAAACTCTAAATGCATGGTTATGATGTCCATGTAGCCCTCTATCAATATTGTGAAATTCATTGCACCTTGGTCAGGGTTTTAGGTCCTAGAGTGGGGCCAATATGGCCATATAGTGAAAATGTTTTAAATCTCAGACAATTTTCTTCTCTTTTCTTATATATTTGAGAAAAACTTTATGCATAATAATGATGTCCATGAAGTGTTCTACCCAAATTGTAAAATTCATGGCTCCCAGGTCAGGGGTTCAGGTCCTAGGGCAGGGCCAATATGGCCATATTGTGAAAATATATTAAATCTTAGAAAATATCCTCTACTCCCATATACATCTAAGAAAAACTAAATACATGATTATGATGTCCATGAAGCTCTCTACTTAAATTGTGAAATTCATGGCTTCTGGGTCAGGGGTTCAGGCCCTTAATGGGCAGGGCTAATAAGGCCAGATAATGAAAATATATTAAAATAATTAGGGAATGTTAAAATGATTTGTATGTTTCAAACTTCCATTTTTCCTTCTGTAATTCAATAGGAATTTTATGTATTTTGAAAGATCATAAATATGTGCTCAGACGACTTCATATTAAGGCTTATATGGAAATATATATAGACCCCTGTATGGGCTATTATGATACTCAGATGACTGTTAAGGCCTGTGAG
This sequence comes from Ostrea denselamellosa, assembly GCA_024699665.1. Lineage (NCBI taxonomy): Eukaryota > Metazoa > Mollusca > Bivalvia > Ostreida > Ostreidae > Ostrea > Ostrea denselamellosa. The sequence goes on from JAMZEH010000026.1 coordinate 1,579,219, forward strand.
CCTCTTGTTCATGTGATGATCCTGGAGCCATAGCTCATCAAAATTTACACTACTGGCATTTCAATCTTACAAGTGTTTTATTGAATTTCAGATTATCATCAGATATTAGGATATTTCCAACCTGTGTTAAAAAATATTCAAACAATGAAGAAATATACAGGAAAGATAGTTATGCATAGGGAAATATAGAAAAAGTCTGTAAACTTAACTTTTTATTCATGAAGTAGCAGGAAATATAGTACATTGTATTTAATTGGTTTCTTTGTAGTTTCTGTTGCTAGGCGGTTGCTTGATCCCTTGGCAGAATTGGTTAAAATTGATCCCAAACACATAGGTGTTGGCCAGTATCAGGTAAAAACATGAACACTGCTCATCTTTTACTACTGGAATTGCTCTGTGTTCATCGTCGTCTGTCTTGCATTAACAATTGAACAAGTTTAACTTCTTGATAACTACCATTCCAATTCTTTTCAAATTTAGTATGAAGCATCTTTGGGACAAGGCTGATATAAATTGTAGATTTCAGGAGACTTCTGCAACCCTGGGGCCTTAGGAGAGGGGCCATGCATACTGGTGTATGCCTCTACCAAAATTGTAAATTTCATGATCCTGGGGTAAGGGGTTCTGACTACAGGGTGGGGGCCAAACTTGGTATATAGTATTATGTGTAGAACATTTGAAAGACATATTCTTTAATGCTATTGGTACTGAATTGACACTAAATAGATATTTAGAATGAGCAGGTAGGCATTTACCAAACTGTAAATTTCATGATCCCAGGGGTAGAAATTTTGGTATTGGGGTTTGGCCAAAATGGTCAGTGATTAAATATGTTTACAACTGAACACTTTTAATTTCTTGATAACTATATAGTCCAATTCTTTTCAGAATTGGTGTGAAGCATCTTAGGGACAAGGGGGATGTAAATTGTAAATTTCAGGATTCTGTCACCCCGGGGCTTTAGGGATGGGGCAAATTGACCAATTTTAAAAAATCTTCTCTACATCTACACTTGCATAAGAAAAAATTAAATGCATAGTGATGTAGAGCAGGAATGCTTCTACCAAAATTGTAAATTCATAATTCTTGGGGTAGAGGTTCTAACTCCAGGGCCAAACTTGATATATATAGTGTATATGTGTAAAACATTTAATTTATACTAATTGAAACTAATGATCATTGGGGATAAGGATTTGGTTCCAGGGTGGAGCCAAAATTATTACAGTGATTATTGTCTATATCATTTAAAAGAATTCTTAATATATGCTGATATGGTACAAAAACTAAATGCATATTTAGGAAAAGCAGAAAAGGATGTTACAAACTTTTGAATTTCACAACTCCAGGGTTTTGAATCTAGGACAGGTCAAAAATGAGTTATTTTGTATTAATGTTACATGTATTTTTATATGTGTACTTTCGCTGAATATTAGAATTTAGCATAGATATTCAGAACAGGAAATTTTTTCTAGATGTTGTAGCCCTTGAGACTAGTGATACTTTTAACTAATGCTAAGGTGACTGATGAGGCATGTGGGCCTCTTGTTTTTAAGAATATACAAATTTAACATGTGCATATCAATTGATCTTATCTAGTCTGATTGAAGTGTGTCTTCATCTTCTTTACTATTTCAACAAAAGGGATGCAAGTTTTACATAGGGACATACTGAAGAAATCATTGAATATCTTCTTTTCAGAATCCATAAACAATTCCATTTAAATATTATGCATCATTAATTCAAATCATCTGTGTGCTTTAAGGTCCAAGTGATCTTCATTTAAAGCTTTTCTATGACCTGCTGAACATGTTGCTCAGTAGGAAAAGTATCACGTCAAACAAAAATACCAGACTGATATAGACCATACTTCGTATAGTGTTCTCTGAGACTCATTAGACAAAACAGGCTGCAAATTTCACAAATAAAATATAAAAAAAAACCCAGTAAATGTTGCTGATAAATTTACATATTCCATCAAGATCCACTCTAAAGTATTGAAATTGCATACCACTTTGATTATACATTGAGGTGGCTCATGGCACTAAAATTTTATTTATTGGCTCATTTAAGCACCTTGTATGAAGCATAATTCCACCATTGAAAAAGTTATTTTCTATGGATTTTTTGTGATTTTTTCCAGAATGATAAAAAAGGTGTTATGTTAGCAAATAAGAGATTCTAAAATCCAAACTTTGATTTGATGCATGATACAAATATCTAATAAAACATGCCCCCCCCCCCCCCCCCAAATTGAAAACATTATATGTTGATATTTTTTCAGTCTATGGATAAAATCTTCAAGAAACAGGCCAGTTAAGAAAAAGATATGTCGTACAAATGTAATTTGAAAAGAAATTGAAATGAAATGATCAGAATTCAGAAATTTTGCAATTTTTTAGATTTGAACCAAACCAGAGAAAAAAATACAGATCCCTATCAAAATTAATAGAAATTACTAAAATAATCATATTGTTGCTAATTTTATGCATTTTCATGAAGAAATTAATTTCCTTTATAAATTCATTTAATTTGTAAACCATTTTACATCAAGGGAATGTTGTTTTCTAATTATGATGTTTTCTATGACTACTTTTCTATAATTTGGATCGGGTTTGGTTCAAATTTGAAAAATTGCAATATTTCTGAATTTTGATCATTTCATTTCAATTTCTTTTTAAAATACAGCTATATGATGTATCTTTTTCCTAACTGACATGTTTCTGGAAGATTTTATCCATATATATAAAAAATATTAACAAATAATGTTTTCAATATTCATAAATATTTTTGTATAAAAAAATCAGAATGACTATACAAGTCTTTTAGGTATGTTTAATTAAATATTCATATCATTCATCAATTCACAATGCAATTTGGACTCCAAAATCTATTATTTGCAAACAAAACACGGTTTTTGTTATTCTGGAAAAAAATCACAAAAAATTTATAGAAAATAATTAAGAGCTTGTATCACTCTTTCGATGCTGAAATCTTACTTCATACGAAGTATCTTAATGAGCCATTAAATAAAATTTTGATGTAATGAGCCACCTTAATTGTACGACTTTTAGAATTACGTCCTTCAATAAGTGGAGGTCAAGGCCAACTTTATTGATATGCAAGATGCATTCAAAGTAATGTGCCATGTGCGAGAAACCTTAGCTAAGGCCACAATTACATACAAGTAGGTGATAATTTAATACAGGTACTATAGATAGGGTGATGCCTTTGGGGGGATTTTTACAGTCACATATGATAGTGAGTTGCTAAATACAGTGGGTTGCTATGGCAGTTTCAATTGCATATGACAATGACTGAGTTAATACAAAATTTCCATGGTATAGGATCAGCCATATTTGTTAGAATATGAATCTGACATTGGGAAAGAAATCCAAAAATGATAGTCAGTGTAATTTTTAAACAGCTTGTATATCTGCCTCTTTTCAGCATGATATACCAGAGAATCAGTTAAGGGCAGCATTAGATTCAGTCATTGAGGAGTGTGTCAGCTTTGTAGGAGTAGATGTAAACACTGGCAGTGAGGCATTGTTGAGGTATGTGTGTCAGCTGATAGTCATGCATGGTTAAGCACTTTGTGAAAGCTGATCTGTAAACTGACACTGAGGCTTTTTTGAGGTAAGTGTGGACTTTATGGGAGTTGATCTGAACACTGACATGAGGCTTTTTTTGCCCTCAATAACAGAGATTTGGGAGCATATGTTTTTGGGTCGGGGTATTTATCTGCAAGAACTTTAAATTTGACAATAAAATTGTAATGGATAATGACAGGGCTTTCATATTTCACATGTGTATTCCTTGTGACAAAAGCTTTCTTTTCCAACTAAAATATGTTGATCTCATGATCTTGACATTGGAGTTTGGATATTTAGGGGGGGGGATCATCATTGTTCTACAAATGCATCTTTTTTGAGGAAAGCCTGGGCTGTGTAGGAGTTTATCTAAACACTGACAGTAAGACTTTTTTGAGGTAAGTGTAAGATTTCTGGGAATTGATATGAACACTTAACAATGAGGCTTTATTGAAATATCTGTTAGCTCTAGGAAACAATAAATTTCAATCAGTACTTCACTAGTAATGAAGACTTGCAAGATGAAAGTAAACTGGAGATAAAAAGTAAGTTTTGATTACAAGACTGGTTAGTGACAATGAGTGTTGATTATAAGACTGATAGCAAGTCTTGATTAAGACTGACAGTGAATCTTGATTAAGATTGACAGTGAATCTTGAGTATAAGGTTAGCAGTGAATCTTGATTATAAGATTGACAGCAACTCTTGATTTTAGGATTGATAGCAAGTCTCAACTATAAGATTTACAGCAAGTCTTGATAAGATTTACAGCAAGTCTTGATCACAAGATTTACAGCAAATCTTAATCTTAAGATTTACAGCAAGTGTTCATCATAAGATTTACAGTGTGTCTAAATTTAAGTTAGTTTTGATTACAAGATTTACAGTGAGTCTTCATTATAAGATTTACATCAAATCATGATGATAAGGTTTACAGCAAGTCTTGATTTTAAGATTTACATCAAGTCTTTATAAGATTTACAGCAAGTCTTGATTTTAAGATTTACATCAAGTCTTGATCATAAGATATACAGCAAGTCTTGATCATAATATTTGCAGCAAGTCTTCATAAGATTTACAGTGTGTCTAGATTATAAGATTTACAGTTCGTCATAATTATAAGATTTACAGTGAATCTTGATTATAAGAGTTACAGCAAGTCTTGATTTTAAGATTTTCAGTCAATCTTGGTTATAAGATTTACATCAAGTTTTGATGGTTTACAGCGAATATTGATTATGGTAAAATCCTAGCTACAAACACAAGTGATAGTTAGGCAAATAAAATTTTGCAAGATTTTAAATATTGCACTAGTGAAAAAAAAAGGTTTGAAAAATGCTAATGTTTTGCATAATTGAATGAAACATGATTCAAAAAATACTTTTAAACATCACACATATACTTTATTTGGACCAAAATTAAAATAGACATGTCTAAATTGCTAATACATGCTCTGTTCTCCTTTAAATGCATCCTTGCAAATAGTAATGGAAACAATTTTCATTAGAATGCAGTTTATGTTTTTTGTGCCATTGTTACAGTATATCATCATTAATGATAATGCACTATCACAAAAACCACTTTCATGAAATTTTAACAGCATGTTCTAGGAAGAGTTACATGTTCTAGGAAGAGTTACCCAAATCTTTGCTATATCAAAGTCTTGCAAGATTTTGAATATGTGAAGTAAATTTTAAAATCAAGCTGGAATATTACAGTCTTGTGTATTCTAGCTACAAACATTTATGATGATCATGAGGCTCTGTTGGAAGTCAGTTGTGAAACTTTAATTAACTCCAGGAGAGTAGCAGGGTTAAACCATTCAAAGGCCAAAAGTCTGATTGAGAGAAGAGAGAAAATGGGTCCATTCACCAACAGAAAACAACTGAAGTTAGTTAAGGGACTAGGGGACAAATCCTTCCAGCAGTGTGTGGGGTTTCTTAGAGTGAACCAGTTAAGTTTTGTTGTAGAGTAAGTATACTCTAGACTTTTAACAATGGTATTACTTGTACAGGTATTAAAGCTAAAATAATATTGATTTAAAAAAAAATCATTGAGATATTACAAAAATAATATATGAGGGCATGGACTGTGATGCATTACCCCATCACTTACGTTATGAAGTGAAAAGTATGCCGGTGTGAAGTATTGCTGTTCATACCCTTATGTATTTTCAAAAATGAAATTTATTTTTAAGCTTACATTTATTTTCATTTCTGTTGGAAAATTTCCAGTTGTTGAAATACTAAAAAATTGAAAAATTAGAGAAGATGAGACATAGTCTTATGATAATTCCTGTTTAGATGTTGTCAATGAATTTAATTATCTTATGATAATTACTGTTTAGATGTTGTCAGTGAATTTAATTATCTTATGATAATTCCTGTTTAGATCTTATGATAATTCCTGTTTAGATGTTGTCAGTGAATTTAATTATGTTGATTTACTATTCAGGATCATCAGCAAATTCCGTAAAACACAGAAACATGCTGCAGAACAAGGGAGAAAAACACTATTTATGATAATAATTTTAAAAAAACACTTATTTAATATGAAACACAATGTTATATTTTTGATACATATGTCAACACTGTTTTATTGTAAAGTTAAGAAATTTAGGGTTTTCACAAAGCTGCAGATGTTGAAAAAGTACATATAAGCTTTTGCAAAAAAAAAATTTATGCATAAATAATAAAACCTATAATCATTTGAGTTTACTGCAAACTTGGTAGAGTTCCTTTAGCAATCAAAATGAAACTTAGAATTTTTAAGTATTGGCTTAAATTAAAACAGTCAAACAATTATGTTTTAAAAGCATGTTATGATGAAAGTATTTTATGTATAGTTGGATTGTAAACATTCAAAGAGAACTAGAAAATTTAGGTATATCTTATCTTTGGAATGGCTCAAATATAAATAAAAATACTTGCAATGTAAATGATAATACTTACGAGATAATAGAACAATGTGTGATGGATATTTCAAACAAAAACTTATAGAAGACATTTCATGTTCACCAAAAGGTTTTTTGTATCATTTGATTGATAACTTTTGTTTACAGTTTATTTAATGAACCCTTTGACCCTGTTTACAAATCTGATATTAATTGCTTTAGAACATCATCCCATAGATTGAATGTTGAAGTTAGAAGCCATAATGATATTGTTGGAGAACAATGGTTATGTACTGTGTGTGATCTACATGATGTAGAGGACGAGTTTCACTTCATTTTAAAATGTTCTGCATATGATGACTTGAGAAAAAAATGTATTAAGAAATTTTTTATTATACAAAACCTAGTGTTTTTAAACTTATTAAATTACTTAGTGTCAAAAATGCCAAAGAACTGACTAATTTTGGAAAATTTGTACAATATGCAACAAAACTAAGAAATTCTCATATATTGTAATAATATCTGTGTATCTATGTAACATTGGAGTCTACTCACTCTCCACTATGTTGTTTTTGTTATAATGATAATTGCATGTATTTCCTGAGGCTCACAGAAATAAAGAAAATACACTAATAAGTATATAGTTCAGGTAATTACCAACTCAGAATTTGTAAAAATACTGTGAAATTATCTTTGCAGTAGATGAAAGGGATTGTTAAGCACATAGCTAAGTGCTATCAACACATTCCAATCTTAGATACCCAGATGACACAGTTGGCTAAATCTGTCAGTCAGGGCTTGAGCCCTGTCTCTTATTTGATTGATAATTGGTATGTTTTTGATCTCTGTCCAGGCAAGTTTTAAGGGAGGTGACTGAAAATTGGGTCTTTAAGAACAACCAGGGTACAGTTGATCAGATCCTCATGCAGTGCAAATTCCAGTTTTTTCAAACTGTTGTAAAATTATTATATAATTGTAATGTGACTCCTAGGGACAGGATGAGGCCATAATGGGGATCTATATTTTTTAAAGAGGAATAAAGGAAAATACTTCAAAATTCTTCTTCTCAGAAACAGATATAATTTAAAACTCAAATATGTTTATGTATGATTGGTTCAAGCTTGTTCAAACTTATCTGTTGGGCATACAGGGCCACAGTAGTGGTTTATTGTTTTATATAGAATATTTAAGAATTTTAAAGATGCTTTTCAAGAATTATTGTAATTAACAATAAAATTTCTTCATTCTATGACCATGGAGCCAGAGAGTAAAAGGAGATAAAAGATTTATGTTCTTGTGTCCCAAATTGATTATCACCTTGCAATTCATTGTGAGAGGGGATATAATAATGGGACAGTTTATGTATATGAGAGTCTGAGATTGTAGACACTATACAGTGAAGATTTTTTGCTCAATTGATTTGATACTTCACAAATAGATTTGTTATCAAGAGATGAAGAACCCTATTGGGGAGGGGGGGGGGGGGGGGTGTCAAAGGCCACTACAGAAATTCATAGTTCATCACAGGACTTCATAGAAAAAAACTTACATTTACTGATTACTTACATTGCAAAGGGATATCCCATTTTGAAGAGCCCTTGTGATTTTTTTTATCTTGTGTAAACAAATGGCTCAGGTGAGCATTGTGACCCATATGCCTTTGTTCAAATTCTAAAATATGCAAGGATTCTCATGTAGTATAAAATCAAGTTTGTTCACACCATGACCCACAGGCCCAGTGCAGGGCTACAGTAGTTTCATGTTTTACAAAAGAGTAGTTGGGAAAATTCTTCAAAAATGTTCTCAAGATCCACAAGGACACAGTATGTCAAATTAAGCATGCTCAAGCATCAGTAGATTCATGCTTGTTCACACTATCACCCATTACAGCCTGGATACGGCCACAAAGGGGTTTAAAATATATGTATGACCTTGGAACATATTAAAAAAAAACTCTATTAAGTCTTTGTCAATGTTGCAGTTCATCTATTTAATATGCTTTTATATTTTAAAATGAAGGGTTATGTTTCACAATTGAGCTGTCGATCAAAAGTATGCACACCTATTTTTTAGTGTGGAAAATTCCCAAGTCTCATCACCTACAGAAAGAAACATTGACATGGATGAAGTGTAAGTAGATCTTACCATCCTATTACACTAAAGTTATTGTTTGGCACAAAGAAAACTTCTAGGACAGTTAACAGATATAGCTTGACTGAAACCTATTGCAAGAGAATACTATCTGTGATTAAATGGCGTTAATTATACACAAAATGTTATGGATTACATTTTTGCAGTTACTCCCCTTACACTGAAAGTTGGGGGCATGTTATCAATGTAGTCTTAAGCTTCACAAATAGCATTAACAAACAGGATATGAAAAAGCTTACATACCATGCTAAGTTTTAGCAGGTTATAAAATATCTATGATGAAAACAAGTTTAGTTTCTTGGATTTTGTGGTGAACACATTTTGAAATGAACATTTTGTCAAATTGTGGGGTTAGGGTTGGGGTTGAGTTACAGCCATATTTCATGTTTACTTCCATTGAAGTTGTAATACAAGGAATCCTGAGAATTTTAAAAGTAATCTGTAAAAAAGAAAAGACACATGAAAAGAAGAAAGGGTGAGAACCAGTCTATAGATTGCACTTAAAAATGGCCAACTTTGCCTGTAGTAATAGTGGAAAAAGTACAATGTCGAAAAAGTGTGGGGCAAGCTACCACTCCACCCCCTAATGCTACGTAAATGCAATGCAGGCCAAGCTGTGCAATGTAAGTTGATATACCTAAAAATTTAGTTTCAAAAGACTGAATCACATGTGAAAAAACCCAATTAAATGTGGATTTGATATACATTTTATATTTCATTCATTGTCAACAGTGTGAAATGAAAGAAGATAATAATGTATTGGTGGTTACACATGTAATTTTTGGCATAGATTTCTTGAAACAATCTAAGTCGAAACCTGGACTTAAGTCTGAGATTTTACTCAAATTTTGACTGTTCACAAAAAAGAAAACTCAAACATTGAGATTTTTTGAGAAATCCAAGCCTGGCATATCTACTGGTAATTGTCATTTATGTTTTGGTCATAAAAAATGATGATTAAAATTAATAATGAGAAATTTATCATATGGTAAAGACATCTGAATAAGTCACGGACTAATATTTACAGACATAGTTACATCATGACCCAACCACACAATGGACACATAAATATAACCTGACTAAAATCACATTATTTATCATCATCACACTGAATTCTTAGACAAGTTCCTTAACTGGCCGTTAATTACAATCAGTAAATTTATACTGATGCTTTGAACTGAGGACCACAGTATGTTGTACTTCCCCTGTATTTAGGGGGAAATGACTTGTGCTGCATTGTGAAAAATGTAAAAATCTGATGAAATCAAATGAGGGGAAAGCAAAAATACTGAGGCATTTATTTGACATCCAATTTCTTATGGGATTTACCATGGTCAAGAGAAGCAGCTCATTTCACTTATCATTATCAAATACGTTTTATGCCCAGAATCGAAGATCTAGAGCATACTTTTTTGTCCTCTGTCATTCTGTTCAAAACTTTAACCTTGCTCACAACAAGGATAGGGCTTTCATATTTCATATGTGCAATCCTGTGAGAAGACCTATCTTTTGGTGCCAAAGTTTTTGATATTGGGATTTTGAGTTTTGACCTTTTAAGAGAAGTAGCATAGGCAATATTTTCTGAACTATTTAATTAAGGTAGGGCTTTCATATTTTGTATATAGATTTCTTATGACAAGACCTTTCTTTTGATACCATGATTTTTAACATAGTGACCTTGACGTTTGGCACAAATTTCAAAACTTTAACCTTGCTAACAACTTTTGAATGGTAAATGATATGAAAGATAGGGCTGTCATGTATTATATGTGCATTTCTTGTGACAAGAATGTTTTGTACCAAAGATTTTTGACCTGGTGATTTTGACCTTATATATATATATATATATATATATATATATGACCTTATATATATATATATATATATATATGACCTTATATATATATATATATATATATATATAGGGGGGAGGGTCTGAGCACCTAATCACAACTTTGGTGCATATATATATACATATATATATAGGGGGGAGGGTCTGAGCACCTAATCGTAACTTTGGTGCATCCGGGGGTCCATGTTTGCCCGGCTCTTTATTTTTATTAGTAAAACTGTTTCGTTTGGTCTGAGGAAGGGACAGATTGTCCCTAGGATTTATCTAATTGTTAGTGGTGCTGGTCATATTAGTGCTTTATGTATTTTATTTGACCCTGTATCCACGATGTGGATCCGACACTTCTAGATATCACATTGTTAGATCTTATACTGTGTTTCACTTAGGGCTCGCTTATTGTTCACTGAATGACTTTTGGTACCAAAGAATATGATCTTGACCTTGGAAATTAAGATCAACATTAAAATAGAAAATTAAGGAGGCACAATGCTGGTAGTGCAAAGTACTTCATGGAGCTTCCATGAAAGCTTCTTCAAAATTCATTGAGTCAATTCATCCATGACTCCGGGGGTCAGTATTGCAATAGGAGTTATAAAGTTTTACAAATATTTATTGTTAGATAGGTGTGTGTATGTGTGTGAAATGTTCTTGAGAATCACAAAGGAACAAGGCATCAAATTAATACACAAGTACACTGGTAGTTAAGGCCCTATAGTAATCACATTGCCCTTCTATCTGTCTGTTAACATTTTTGTTGTGATACGATAAATGAAAGAGTTTCAACTGTACAGTTTTTAAACCATGAACAGAAATATCCTACAATTAGAGGAAGACATCTAAAAATTCTGGGTTCACATCACCTTGCCTGTCATATGTTAATGTCTTTGTTGTGAGTTTATATCTATTGAACATTGTCAAAGGGAGATGATTCAGTTTGAATTTTAGAATTGTAATAATAATGATATAGATAGTTTAATGAAAAATAATTATTACCCTACAACATGCAAAGAATTAATTTTGCTAAAAAAAAAAAAAGATATATGTCCTTCAATCGATGAACAGGACCCAGGTGTCCTACAACAGGGTTTCAAAGTTTTACACAGAAATAAATAGGAAAAGCCTTTACCTTAGAAAGCAGTGATCAAAACTGATGAAAAGATTCTCATACTATAGACATTAATATGTCCTATGTTTTGCATTGAAATTATGAAATATTTAATGAGAGTCTTCTTGAAAACTGCAATTTTTGAATAATGTTAACATCAACTTTTGTAGATTCCAATATGTTCAAAATTCTGGCTACAATAGAAATTTAAAATTTACACCTGGGTCCCAAACTTAAGTGTCTTTTTTTTTGTTTGAGTAAAGCATGTTAAGTGAGTTTTGTAGACCTTGGGCTTCTTACACTAATTACCATACTGTTAAATCAATCATTTTCTTGTTAAACTTTTGTGCCAGGTTTGATTAAAATAAGCATGTTGGGACTTGATTCTGTAATAGAGTTGTAGTTCTTTATCGTGGAAAGTAAATTCCATGAAAAATGAATGGTTATTCAATAATTAGGTCATCTTTTTTCTTAGACAGGACATAAATTTATGTGGTACTTCTGACATCCATGAACTGATTTCTTGTAGGGTTTCAATTTCTGATGATGAAGAGGCTGTAAAAGGAAAGAAAAGAAAAGGCAAAAGTTCAGTGGCTCCAAAGAAAGTCAAGAAAAGACGGATAAGTGGGGAAGTTGACCCTCTTGATCAAACATGGATCCATCCAGAGTCGTATGATTCTGCACAGAAGTGAGGATCATTAAGTGACTTCCAGTGCAACTTTTTTTTTTTTAGCACAGATGTTTACATGTGTGTGTATGTTACATTGTACATTTGCAGGCTGATGGCACAAATTGGTATGAATCCTGCTGATCTTGGTCATGACATGAGCATTCAAAAAGTCAAGGAATATCAGAGGAAATGTAGTGAGTTGATTAGATACTGTTATACAATTACTGACTGGGTCCAAGGACTGTTATACAATTATTGACTGGGTCCAATGACTACAGCCCTTTTGTTTGACCTTCAAACAGATCTAGGAGTGAAACAACCTTCAAACAGATGTTGCAGCACCTACATGATTTAATAATATTTGATTCGATACAGGAATAAGAAAACTGCCAGCATTAAATATAGTGTGTTGCTTATTGCTACTTGTAAATAAAATTACATATTTTAAAGTGCACATTTAGCTAAGTTGAAGATGTAAATGATGTTAGGTTTTCTATTGAATTCAAAACACCCGTCAGACATAGAATTTGTATGATCTCATTGACAGCATATGTTTCAAAGGTTTTGTTTAAAATCAAGGTACTTGTAAAATAAAATAGAATAAAATACTTTATGAAACTAATTTGGGCTCACAGAAGAGCATAAGTGTACATCTAGTCCAAAATTGCACACAAATACAGAAACATATACAAAGTGACATAAAAAAAAAACATTTATAGGAAGCAGGCAGTTAAGTCATGGCATGAATCTTATATATACAGTATCATTATACGAGCATGAAACATTTAATATAGTCATCATTATTAGATCATGTGTTTTGATTTCTTACTGACAAGTTCTCAACCAAATGTTGAACAAGATATTAAAAGCAAGGTCTTCATTCGATATCATCCATATAAATAGGTCAGCAGTTTTAGTAGTACTAAATTTGTATAGGTTTTAAAGATATTTAAAATTCCCCACTGCAATTGTTATACAGAGAACATTCTAATAGGAAGTGTTCCTCATCTTCTCTGTAACTTGTAAAAGACAGTTTCATATTGTAGCAGAATCTGTATCATCATATGGCATGTTTAAATAAGACAATATTTTTGTACTCTCATCAACAAAACATATCTTACATGTCTGCCAAATGTAAATTGATGAAAGATGGTATGTTGAGACATACAGATCCACACTTGCTGCAATCCTCAATTTTGAAAGTTGACCTTGCAATTCACCAATTGGAGACTATATAATGTCATGCATACAAATGATTGCCTGGAGTAAATCGTATATTGAACTGATTGGTCTGTGTTGCTTTTCAACCACATGATATATTGTTCCACCACTAAATGGATGGGTGTCCTGAAGCCACTTTGGGTACACATGTAAAGTAAGCAGATGTGAAAGGACCCAGTCTGCAACTATTCTGATCAATGTGTCTTCATTTAATTTCTGAAGAATCACTGGACCAATTTCATCACAAGAGGCCCTCTTTTGTTATATATACATGTGCATCATAATTTATTTAGATCTCTTTTTCATATCAAGAGAATAAATATAGCATGCCATTGTTCCAGTAGCCAGTAAACAATTGTGAAATAGCACATGTGTGTTGGTAAATAGGTAGAAGAATGAGTATCATGTGACATGCTGAAACCAATGAAATTAGGTAGCTAGTCAGTAGATCTCTTGGTCCAAGCCAGTCAGTACAAGGGTTGTTCAATATGTAATGTGTATTGTACGATAACTCAAAAGCATTCGACTCAAATAGTGAAATTAACATTATATCCCTTCAAAGTATTCTCCACGGTTTGAAATACATAATTTCAATCTTTGAATCCATTTCTAAGATGCATCACAGTACGCTGATTTAGGTAGATCTCTGAGGCACTGACTGATGGCTGAGCCAAGGGCTTGTTGGGATTTTTGTAATGACAACCAGATAAGAACTTTTTAAGTTTTGGAAAAAGGAAAAAGTCACATGGGGCTAGATCTGGAGAGTATGGTGGGTGTGACAAGACGGTAACCTCCGACGACTTCAAAAATTGCTTCACAAGCTCATATGTATGTGATGGAGCATTATCATGAATTAGACGAACATGCCTAAAATCCTGACACAGGGTGTCGTTTATTAATATTTTCCGTGGTACAGATAATAGCAGAAAATAATTGTCTTATAGGTTCGGAAATAAATTGTTCAATGAAATTTAGTTTAAATTGTCACGTGGTGACTAATGGTTTGAGTAGTGCGCAGGTAGCATGATATATCAGTTCTTGCATGTCTTCTAAAGAAGACACACAATTTTACATGTAAAAAAAAAAAAAAATTTGGGGGGGAGTTTTTTATATATGTTACATGCATGTATAAACAGTGTTATATAATGCAAAGTCCCTGCATAATGTTAAGACAGCACGCTTTTATGCGATTTTGACAAGAATTTTTCAGGTTTTTTTTATTTCTGGTTTTCCTGGCCGGTTACATTCATGCATGTTTTACAATGTCATTGCAAATACTTTGTATTCCACACAATAAATTTCCAGCTTCCCTGCGTGCTCCTTGGGCTAGTTGGCAAATATACATTTGCTTGTTATTTTTGAGAGAAAAGAAAAGACTGATATTTCTTGAGCTCTTGTAGCATAACATCTTGGTAATAGCAACATGTAAACGTTTGCCCTTCATCTATACCATCACATGAGAAGAATATACAATAAAGAACCTACTTTGTGCTTATAGTTCTTTTGGCAACTAAAGGCCTACTGCCATGTTAGTTAGCCATATTTTGTTTCCATTTTTTCTTACTGGTGAACCCCTTTTTATCCCCAGTAACAATATTTGCAAATTGTCTTTGATTGAATTTGGGGAACATTTTGAGCAATTGCTTAGCGGTTTGTACTCGTACCCATTTTTGGTCATCTGTCAATATATGTGGTATCCATTTGGCAAAAATCTTTCATAATTTCAAAATACGCTTCAAAATGAAACGCACCTGTGATAGCAATATGCCAAAAGCTTTGGTAATATCACGTATCATGTACCTACCATCACACTGAATTATTTCCCTGACTTTTGCCTTGCATGTTAATCACAGGTTGACCAGATTTACTGCATCTTTGATGGACACTGTACCATTCAGAAATTTCTTTCTCTACCTATGAACTGTCTCATACGATACCTTATCAGACCCCTAAACTTTCCCCAATTCAGTAAAATCTGCATTATTGAATGATCGAGTTTTGTGGGAACTTTTATATAAGCTCCAATTTCTTCAATATTCTCAATCTGTTTCCCAACCATTTTTACAACAGTGGTCAACGACTGACTCTATTGAAATGACCATAAGTTTAAAACTATGTGGAACTGAGGGATCGTGTTTATACGAATGGAAAGGTATTGAATAAAGCTATTCAAGAGAATCATCACCCACAAAATTGTGCAAAGCATTATTGCACTGTGGTGCAATACACATGCGTATCGAACACCTCTTGTAGATATCTGGTCCAATAGATTAGAGTCTGTCAGTCAGTAGAACAGTTTTTAGGATATTTTGTAGAAATTCTTTTAAAACAGTCAAAATGTTGACTTTTATTATTTCACCAGAGCTGAAAGCTCAAATGAGCTTTTCTGATCTCTTTTGTCTGTTAGTTTGTCCACCTGACTGTAAACTTCACAATTTCATCTTCTCCAGAACTGCTGGGTCAATTTGAGTCAAACTTGCCATAGATCATCTATAGGTTAAGGGAATTCAGGCTTGGTCAAATGAAGGACTATACTCCTTTAAAGAAATGTGAAAAATAGGGTGGGGTGATTTAAAATCTTTTTCTCAAAGAAATGTTGAAATTTACAGTAAACCTTCCCAACTTAGAATAGATTCAAGTTTGATCAAATCATGGCCCCTAGGTGTAGGTTGGAATGAAAATAGGGGATAAAAAAAAACTTTTAAATTAAATGTCTTCAAGAACAGCAGGGTCATCATTAGTTGTATTGATATTCAAGCATCCCAAGGTAGAGCAGATTCACGTTTGTTCCAGGAGTAGGATGGAGCCACAATAGTGGATCAAAGTTTTACATGGGATTAAACAGAAAGGTCATGTTTAGTCATATCAATATGATAGGGTGGGACCAAACTTGGTATATATTATTTATGTGTAAAACTTTAATGCTATTGATACAACATTGAAGGTAAATGGATATCTAGAGGGAGCAGGTAACCCTTTACCAAAATCCCAGGATAAGAGTTTTGGTTCCAGGGTAGGGTCAAAATTATTATAGTGATTGTTGTCTTTTAACTTTGCTGATATGTTTAAAAACTAAATGCATATGAAGAAAAAGCAAAAAGGGATGTACCAAAATTGTGAATTTCGTGAAAAAAATCATAGAGTAGCATGTATTACAGAAAGTCTTTCATCAGTAAGGGCATTAGTGTTTTAAGAACACACTTTGTGATATTCTGCTGCTGAATATTGGAATTTATTGTAGATATGCAGAACAGGAAAAGTTTTCTAGATTTCTTAGCCCTTGGGGCTTAACCATTACTAAGCTAACTGATAAAGCCTGTGGACCTCTTGTTTCAAATTGTGAATTCCCCCCCCCCCCCCCCCCCCCTGTAGGGTAGGGCCACAAAAGGGGATCAAAGTTTTACATGGGAATAATATTTAATATTTAGTGAAACATCTTTAAAAATCATCTGAATAACAGCTGGACCATTATTAGTCATATTTATTTGGTAATGCAGATACAAGTTTTTTTTTCAAATGATGACTCTTGGAAATAATTAGGGCCACAATAGGGGATTAAAGGTTTACGTAAACAATGTCAACAACACCAAGTCATTGTTAGTTATAAATAGGTAGAAGAATGAGTATCATGTGACATGCTGAAACTTGGCAGCCAGTCAATTGGTCCAAGAGATTGAAGTCTTCTGGTCTTTTGACTTCATTGTAGATACATATGGGAATAAAAATGTTCTGCATTTGTTGGAGGATTTCAATTTCTCCATCATCAACTTTCCTTATCTAATATCCCATTATTACCTAACAACTCAAGTTTATGACAAACAGGATGATTTCAATTTCTTCCTTTTTCTAAGTGGCAATATTCCATCATCACCTGCATATGGTGTTTATATCTCTCAACTGATTCAATACCCAAGGGCTTGTTCTGCATATGATCAGTTTTTAAATTGAGGCAGAAGACTGACAAGAAAAGGGGTTTGTACAGTCTCATCTAAAGTCAGCATTTCGCAAATTTTATGGTTGTTATAGCCATCTAGTTTGCCAGTACAACCTTCCATTAGGTCAAATGCTGTCTGACGCGTTTCATACCAGCTGTTAGTCCGTTATTGACACCTTGATTCTGACTGCAGATTGTTTACCTGATCAAGATATAGGGCTCATGGTGGGTGTAACCAGTTGACAGGGGATGTTTACTTCTCCTAAGCACCTGATCCCACCTCTGGTATATACAGGGGTCTGTGTTGGCCTATCTCTCCGATTCGTATTTTCAATAGGAATTATGAGATTAAGTACTGTTCGTTGTCTTGGCCTTTTCATTTAATATTACTGTATGAAATTACTTTTGTATTTCATTTCATTCAAACAGGTCTAAAAGAAATAAGCAGCAATTTACAAGTAGGAGAACATACACTACAGCTGATATTGGAAGCATTTGTTCAACCATGTGGATATGATATTAGAGGTAACCGATATATTCCTAGAAGTGTGCAATACTACTTGTGTATCAGTGTAGCTGCAATAATGTAGCCCTCTCCAGTTTTAGCTCACTGGAGGTGAAAGCTTGATTGAGCTTTTCTGATCACCTTTTGTCTGTCATTTGTCCCTGAGAGTGGTAAATCAGTTTTCCACACTTTTTTTTGATATGCTTACAGATATTGATTTGATATTTGGTTCAATGCCTTACTATGACAAGTTACAGATAAGAGTTTGAATTTGTTCTGGTCTGTTGAGTTATGGCCCTTGGACTTAGAAACCCAGTTTTCTGCACTTTTTTGGTCATGCTTGCAGATTAAGTGTATTGTTTTACCAAGATAAGTTACAAATTAAGTTCAAATTTGTTACTTGATATTTTCTGAGAGAATTTGCTTTTTGACAGAAAAACATTCAAAGCCAATGTTCAAGGAGGGAATTCGTGACATTGCTAGTCTACGGGAAGGAACAGTACTAACAGGGAAAGTAACCAATGTAACTCATTTTGGAGCATTTGTGGACATTGGAGTTGGCAAGGATGGACTCATTCATAACTCAAACATGAGAAGGAAGGAATTACAGTTAGGCTTCCGAGTGGAGGTCCATGTAATAAAGATAGACAAGACTGGAAATAGAATTGGGTTAAGTCTGGAGCGAATTTTGTGAATTCAAAGAATCAAATATAATGACGGTTGCAAGTACACATAAATGATCTTTACAACAAAATGTAAGAAATCATAAGACAACATAATTATTGCATTTCAGATGTTTAGCTATTGTTTATTTTATTTTAAACCTGTTAAAACCATACTTGATATTCTGAATAACGAATTTAAAATATGTGTACAAATCTCTGAAGTACAGGTTCTTTCTGTATATTATTTGCTAAATGCCTTTACAGCAGAAAATAAGCAACCTGTATTAAGAGACCACTTGTCATATGTGACCTTTTTTCCATTCTCCATTGGACAGTCTCTTCATAAAGGTTTGACTGCATCTTTATTTGGTATTGTCAATATTCATACTCAGTACTTTGAGAATGGTTCTTAATCATGTTGATCTTTGGTGAGATCTTGTCATATAAAATATTTGATATGTAAAATGCAAGAATGAGAGAAATGTAAATATATAATGCATATATAGAGAACCTTCTTGTTGTATGTTTCATTTTCCAAGCTATTTTATCACATTAAATGGGTCATCATAATAAACAATTGGTATATAATCTTTTATGCCTATTATATCACATTTCCTTGCTTATATACATGTATATCATATCTAGGACACTAGTAGCAAATATTACATTGTTTTGTCAATGATACCGTTTCCTCATGAGTGCATTGCAGTTGTGAACAATGCAAGTATGAATCTTGATGAAAATAGTAATCCATATATAATTTATAGTTGGGAAAATCCGACAGAAATTAAGGTAGAATGTAAATATAAGAAATCAATTTTGAAAAAAAAACCCAGGGGGTATGAACTGCTATGCTTCATGCTAGCATCAAAGTGCCTTATTCTGATGATAACCAGCATGGTACTAGCAAGTCCTGAAGTTAGGTATTATTGTCTGAAAGATCACACAAAAATGGAAAACACAAGATGACTCAAATGGCTAAAAACTCATAGACTGTAAAAACCTAAGTAATCATTTTATATCCAAGACTAGCCAAGCTAGTGCAGGTCATGAGACATTTTCTACAAGTAGCCTCCCTCAGGAAGTTGGGCTAGCAAGTTTTGAGTAGATCACTAAATTGTACTTGTGTAAGTTTATTATGTCAATAGTAATATTTTCTCTTTATTCCCTTAATGTTTTGGTACTCCTAAGATCTTTTGAGGCTCACCAGCAACTTCTAAAATATCTTTTCATACCAGCAACCAGACACATCAAATTTGAAAAAATAACATTTTTTGCAGATATTGATATCTTAATGAACTGGTCTATAGCATCTGTTGTTTATATACATGACGCTCTATAAATATTAACTATATTGTATTCTGATGAAGGACACAAAATTACATTAGACTTTGAGAATTTTAGGAGCATGTGCACCCCACACTTCCCTTTGTCTCTGACTCTTTTGGCAATATATTGAGGGTGTCACTGTATTAAGTTTAGTAATAAGAATAGACATAATGTATGTCTTTGTCGCAAAATAAAATATAATCACAATGTAATTTGAATTTTGATAAATTTTTTCAGTTCCACCAGCATTATGATACCGTAATTCAATTCTTAATTATTATTTTTTTTACCCTTCTTTGCATCAAGCATGACCTTTTGACTGCAGTAGTAGTTAGGTGACGGTCAATAAAACTAGAAATATTATTTAGCTCATTATTATAGGGGTATGTGTGAAATATATAGCTGAAGACCAGAAAGACATAATTTTCAACATTATTAATGTTCCATTCTTTGATCTCAATATTTATCATGGTGTAACAATGTGCATATAAATTTTCTAGAAAATCCATACAATAGTTTCTTATAAAACTGTATGGACAAAATCATGTCCACAGGCAGACAGATGGATAGACAGGCAAAAATGGACGTGATGATTTCATTATACCCTCTTTAAAACTTGTGGAGTAGTCTCTGTGAAGGAACCTATTGTTTCAAAATGACCCAAGTCCATGAAGTTGAAAAAACACTTTTAAAATGAAGAAAATTGTCCAATTGTGATGAAAATATTGGGTGCACTTCTTTATATAGTGAAAAAAAAGAGTTCAATTTTTCAGAAAAAGCAGTCTGGATATAATTAAGTCTGCACTGCAGCATTTGGTATTTCTCTGTGTTTGAAGATTTGGTTATAATATTATGTACAGGCTTCCATAATACTGTGAAATAGTTACCAATTTCTTGCTGGATTGATTTTTAGTTCAATTTACAAAATTTCAGTTTCCAGAGGTTTTTTTAAATTAAAATCTAAATTCAGTCATTTTTTTGGGGCATGGCCATCAGCTAATAATAAGAAATAAAGTAACAACTCATATTTTTGAAGTTGAACCTAAAAATCAAGTGGTGGATGGTGAAAAATAACAGGTTATTTTTTATTGTGTGGATATTCTGTTTTATTTGGGAGAAGCAGAGGTGACTGCACTGAAATGAGGTAATAATATATACAACTGTGTGTGTGTGTATATATATATATATATATATAAACATTTATATATTCAGTGAACACTATTTATTCAAACACCTTATGTTTAGAAATAAGAAATTATAGTTGAACTTGTATCCACTGATCCTAAAGTCAGCAGATTTTTTAATGCCATAGACCACAAAAATTTGTATAAGGTGATAAAATATGTCTGCAGTGTATTGAATGAAAATGACGAAAAATTATGAAGCAGCTTTAACACCTTCCTGATCAATCACATATGAAAGTGTAAGGTTCGGAAGATTGGGAGCAAATGCCACTTCCAGTGTCCTAATTGAAGTGGGGAATCCCCCAATCACTACTCCATTGAGGATGTTCCTTGGCAACTCCAGTTCATGGCTAGTCCGAGCCAGACTCAATCTACATGTGATCTGGTTAGACCAGGCTAATCCAAGGGCAGGTATTTGTCTCCTGTGCGAAGTTTGCATAGAATCTGTCACCTGTTAAAGAATCACACCTATTACCAAAATTAAGGAGATGCTCATAATATTTTACTAAGTGGTATAGCCTAAAATAAATGCATACAAGAGGCCCACAGGCCTATTCAGTCACCTAAGCAATAGATAAAAGTATCACTAGTTCAAGGGCTATGAAATCTATAATAATTTTCTAAGCTTATTAATTTGACAGGAATATAATGTGTTCTTAAAACACAAATGCCCCTAAAGGTGCCCATACCAGATCACTCGCCTGAGTCACCTTGGCCCATATTTAAAGATTTTTCCTATATATTTGCATGTAAAACTGTGATCCCCTATTGTGGCCCCACCCAACTCCCAGGGGCCATGATTGTAACAAACTTGAATTTGCACTATGTCAGAAAGTTGCCATGTAAATTTGAACTTCTCTGGCTCAGTGGTTTTTCAGTAGATTCAAGATTTTTGCTATATTTTTTCATGTAAAATTTTGATCCCCTATTGTGGCCCCACCCTACCCCCAGGG
The DNA here is from genome assembly GCA_024699665.1 of Ostrea denselamellosa. NCBI lineage: Eukaryota > Metazoa > Mollusca > Bivalvia > Ostreida > Ostreidae > Ostrea > Ostrea denselamellosa. Next base: position 1,601,271 of record JAMZEH010000026.1, read on the forward strand.
GTTATAATGTTAACAAACATGAATCTGTACTATGTCTGGAAGCTTCCATGTAAATTTAACATTTTCTAGCCCAGTGGTTCTTGAGAACATTTTTAAATGACCGCACCCTATTTTTGTGATTATCTCCTCTTTGAAGGGGGCATAGCCCTTCATTGAACAAACTTGAATTCCTGTTACCCAAGAATAGTTTGTACCAAGTTTGATTGAAATTGGCCAAGTGGTTCTGAAGAAGAAGAATTTTAGAGATTATTTCCTATATTTTTACATGTAAAACTTTGATCCCATTGTGGCCCCATTTTACCCCCGAGGCCAGAACTTTAACAAACTTAAATCTGCATTATATATGGAAGCTTCCATGTATATTTGAATATATCTGGCCCAGTTGTTCTTGAGAAGAAGATTTTTTAAATGACTCAATCTTCGGTTTTTACATTTTTTTTAAAAATTATATCTGTTTTGATGGGGACATGACCCTTCATTTGAACAAACTTGAATTCCATTCATCCAAGGATGATTTGTACCAAGTTGAAATTGGCCTTCTGATTCTGGAGACGAGTTTTAAAATTTGTCAATGTATTTTTGCTTTTATCTCACCTTGGAGAAAGATGATGCCCTTCATTTGAACAAACTTGTATCCCCTTGACCAAAGGATGATTTGTGCCAAGTTTGGTTGAAATTGGCTTAGTGATTCTGGAGAAGTCAAGAATATAAAAAGTTAACAGACAGATGACCAGAAAAGCTCACTTGAGCTTTCAGCTCAGGTGAGCTAATAAAACTTTGTGGTCAAAATATTAATTTGTATCCGAGTTGTACATTAACTAATTATTTCTATGATGATTTCAAAGTAGACAGAATTATAAGATTTAACAAATAGCATACTCACCTGATTGACACAAACAACAGGCAAACAGTATTTTGAACTGAGCTGTTGAAGACTTGCAGCCAGAGAGGCCATGTGCTTTGAACGTTTGTACATTTCCTTTAACCCATAATCACATCGGAACACGGCTGCCACAGAATCAACTATCACAAGCTTTACACCTCCACTGGAAAGCAAGTGTGGCAACTTCTGATGTATACACACATTCAAACTTTCCTACAATTATGGAAATACAATTAAGGAAATCCATTATGAATTCAGATGTAAAAGTTGTGTAAACATGGTTAAGGAATTGCTCTCTAACAAAGTTCATACACTTTATAATTTGTAGAAATACATATACATGTACAATTTTACTATGGAAATAAAATGTTTATGGGTGTTATACAATTGAGAATCAAGAGGCTTATGAACCACAACCCTCACTTGAGTCATCTAGATTATATAGAGATGCAACTCTAGCATTGGATCCAAAATTGTGGTCTCGGTCTCAGTCTCGGTCAAAATGCATTTAATACTGGACATATTCATACAGCAATATTCCGTATGGTTTTAAATGTCTCTGAATGAATTGATTGGGAATGGTGGTTCTGTGGTTAGAGCTCTTACTTCATGACAGGGAGGTTGTGACTGCTCTTTTGCCAGACACTCAGAATTTGGAGTTGAGAGATTCAGGTTTTTTGGATATGATTTTAAAAATCTAAGTTTTGTTTCACTGCAGGTGTTGGAACACTAAAGAACCATCACTGCTACAGCCCTGAGCACTAAATTTAGGTATTTTCCCAATAGCTGCTTATATACAGCAAATATACAACAAACAACTGATTCAATACACAAGCTGTGTATGATCACTTTCTAAACCGATGCAGGCTACTGACAAAGTAGTTGATGTTACAAGGGTTTCAACAGTCACAGAAGACACCATTTCACATATCCTATAGTTGTTTTAATATATAATCTTTTTTGCAGATATAACCTGTCATTAGGTCAAAATGTTTTCTAATGTATTTCATATTAATTGTTGGTCACTAATTTCATACTTTTTGACAACATATTACTCCATTTTCCTGATCAAGAGAGAGAATTTATAGTGGCTGTGACCAGTCAATAGGGGATGAGACCAAACTAGAAATTTGAGACTGAGATGAGAATTTTTTATGGCACACCAAACTTGAGACTGAGACTGAAATTTGAGACTGTCTCATATTTCGGTCTCAAAAGTGAGCTAGCTAAGTTTGATGGCCCCGGAGCCATGGGTCATGTTTGTCCTGTTTTGTATTCTGATAGGATTTATGAGATCGATCACTGTTATCTCCACCTTATTCATTTCCCAAACTGTTTGGCCATGATGATGAGATTCCACTTCCAGAGTGTCTTTTTCAAGTTATCTCATGAACAATTGTGTACTTTCACACTAAACTTTGATCCCACACTAATCTAAAGAATGGAGGGAAATAAACAGGTACCATAAATTTTGGTTATTAGTTACAAATTTTTATAACTTATTTTTTCTCTCCGTGTTCTATCTAATTGATTGTTATCTAGAATTAACAGTTCATGGTATCCAGTAGGCTTTGGAATTTATATATATACTGTGGAATCATTTAGATTTGTGGGAACCAATTTTCATGGATTACCAAGATTTTCCAGTTTTGTTGGGATGTAATTTCCTGGATATGATTTCTGTGTATTGAAACACTGCATAAAATTTTGTATTTCATTGTGGTTTGAAATTTGTGGGATAGAGGTACCCACAACAGTCAATGATTCTACACTAGTCTAGAAATTTCTGTGAAATATCATTTGTTAAATATAGTATTGTTTACAATTTTTTTTTATATGAGAAGAATGAAAGACAATTACCAGGTCTGCAACATGTTCAATGAAGATATTGTCTCCAAATGCTATCTTCTTGTGAATGTCTGTCCTCTGACTGAAGTAACCAATCATTTGACTAAGTCGTTTACTGGGAAAGACATCTTCAGTGCAAATGTATGCAGCTCCTGTGTCATGAACTTAATATAAGCATTTATACATATACATGCAAATTGAAATCCACTCAGGTAAACATGAACTAATAGCTGGAAAGCTCCCATGTCCAGTATTAAGATGGATACCTGACTTTGATTTCCAGCATACTAAAATGTAGTCATGAATAAATGATCATACATTCTTATTTACATTTCTAATGTTTTTGCCTTTGATATCTTTACAAATTGTAATGGCCATTTCGTCATGAATGCACTGCATTTGTGAACAATGCATGAATGAATCTTGGTAAATGTAGCAAGTTTATTTTAACGACTGGAAATTCTAGTGGAATGTCAAGGTCTAGCATGCTTCAGGAGGTATGTCAGTGTAAAGCATCACAATCCATACCCTTATGTATTTTCAAAAATAAAATTTATTTCTTTAGTAAAATGTATACGGTAATTAACAAAGTTTGCACCTACTAAAAATTTATGTGATATCTTTTGAGATTACTTGCACTTATGAGTGGATCTAAGAAATAAGATCTAAGAATTTTAGTGCCCTTGTTATCTGAGTGGATCTATGTGGAGCACAAAATTAACATAAACTCAAATAATTGAAGATATCTTTGATTATTTGAATTATTGTGCACAATAATTGAATTCATGCCTGCATCAAATTAATTATTGTGCCTAATAATTGATTTGATGTGCACATTAATTCAATTGATGAGAGCAATAATTGAAATGATGCATTCATCAATTCACTTATAGCTCTCATTAATTGACTGCATGCACACACCAAGCATTCCTCACAACATTCAATTTGGATCTCAATATAAACGATGTAATGATCTCTTTAATAATTCAATTGAAGACATCATTCATTTTTTACAATGCTTTTGTATCAAGAAGTAATGTATGCATCAAGTCTTTTAAGGAGAGCAACAATTCATTGAAAGAGATCATTAATTCAGTTGGGAATATGTTGTCTTGAAGATATCTCTAATCATATTGTCTCTCTCTAAGAATTACTGTGTGCATCAGTTGAATTATTGATATCATTAATTCAGTTGAAGAGAACAATAATTCAATTTTTTTGCACATTAACTGAATTATTGCTCTCTTCAATTGAATTGTAGTGCATATCAATTCAGTTGTTGATTTCAACAGTTGAAGAGAGCAATAATTCAATGATAGCATGTATCAATTCAGTAGAAGAATTAATGCTGTCAACAATTCTATTAATGCGCTCAATAATTGAGAATTGAAGATATAATTTAATATTTGAAGAGATCTTGAATTGTTGCACACATCACATGAATTGATGATATCTTTAAATAATTAAACTATCTTCAAGTAATTGAGTTTATGTTAATTTGGCACTCCATAGATCTGAGCAGATGATGGGATCTAGGAATTTACTTGTTCTTGTTATCTGAGTGGATCTAAGAATTCAAGTGAGCTTGTTATTTGAGTGGATCTAAGAATTCATGTGCACTTGTTATCTGAGCAGATGAGGGGATCTAAGAATTTACTTGCACTTGTTATTTGATGAATTTAAGAATTCACTAGTGCTTGTTACCTGAGCAAATCTAAGAATTCATGTGCACTTGCTGATTGATCTGAGTAATTATTATCTTAGCAGATCTAAGAATTTACTTGTGAGACTCATATGCTGATTTCTAGGAATCACAGTAAGAATAGTGAGATATTGTGTTTATTAGGAATTAGTTAACCCTTACCTCTTATTCTAGGCATTGACAAGTAAACTGGAATAAATATTTTAAACATACCCATATTAAAAGATATGGGAAACTCGGATGGGGTGGGGGTTAACTTGTAAAGTACTATGGTAGATGTCAGTAGTATTGTTTTGTAAAAAGGCCGTGTTATTGCTTGCTTGGCCATTTCACATTTCAGATCTGTTTAATAAAAATTACTTTATGAAAAATCAGTGTAATTATAGAAAAAGAATCCATCAGACTACTATGTTAAGCTTACTAAGAAAAAATCTGTAATGCGATTTCATCTACGTCATTTATATTGCTCAGAAAAGCAGCAAACTATTTTATACACAGTGCTCCCTCAATTTATTCCAAAATTTCTGGGAAGCTTTATCATAGGATAACCAGCATTTGACTAATTGTATACCAGAAAGTTGTGCATACACTCTCCATCAAAATAAACTTTGCTTCAAAATTTTAGAATTAGATTTTAGGGTTTTCTAATTATTCGTTATTTTCACTTCTTTTTTCAGTGCTTTACTAAATTTTTCTCTTCGTCGGGATAATTGTCTATTTGCTACTATGTACCTGCTGCTAAACCTCCTAAGTTATGGGGTAGTTGTACACTTAGACAGAGCTGCAGACATAACTGTGTTTTACCACTAGCACTCTCACCAGCAATCTCTGTTATTCCTCTTGTTAAAATTCCACCTGTAACAAATTTGAAAAATATTTTTGATGATCTAAAGTTATGCACAATATTTCTACATGTGAAATTTAATAGTTCTGTCACTTATAGTTCAAAAGTTACAACATATGAAGTTTTTGAAAGATAGTTCAAAGGTCACCATCAAGTCAATGTCAAATACTTTGGTATGGTTGATTGATTGTTTGTTTGATGTCCTGTCGAGAATTTTTCACTCATATTGAGATGTCACCAGCTTTGGTATAGTAAGGTAGGTCTACTTTAATGGAACACACACACACAGCAGTCAAACCTTGTTATATTCAACTCAATGGGATGGAGAAAAAACTTGAGATTTCTGAGGATTTGAGATATTGAGGGTAAAATACTTAAAGAATAAGTTGTTGGGACTTCCGAATCACTTCGACATATCCATGGTATTCGAGATATCAATGTTTGAGATAACAAAGTTCAACTATATATATGTATATATATATATATATATATATGATTATTGCATTTACTTTAAAGTAAGGTCTTTATTTATATATATATATATATATATATATATATATATGATTATTGCATTTACTTTAAAGTAAGGTCTTTATATATATATATATATACATATATATATATATATATATATATATATATACATATATATATATATATATATATATATATATATATATGATTATTGCATTTACTTTAAAGTAAATGCAATAATCAAATTTTTGGAGTCAAGTTTGAGGTGATTATGTTTGATACTAAAGGAGTGAAAAATACCAATTGATCAATCTCAAATCCTATCGAGAGTACAAAACTGAAACTTGAAACTAAGTTGGGAATATATGGACCCTTGGACACACCAAAGGTGGGATCAGGTACCTACAAGGAATAAGCATCCCCTGTTGATCTGTCACATCCACCATGACCCCTACATCGTGATCAGGTAAAAAGAGTAATCTATAGTCAGAACCAGTATGTAAAGAACAGCCTTCAACTTAAATACAGGCTGTATTGCAAATAAGAATTTGTTAAATGCTGTCTTTAAACAAGATTGTTGAAACCCTTGTAATATCAACTTACTTGTCAATAGTCTGCCTCCATTTAAATACTGATCATATACAGAACATGCTCTTGTATATAATGAGTTGAAAGATATAAATGCCACATAAAAGCATTTGATAATGAAATATTGCTACATAAATACAGAGAATCTGGAATCATCCTATTTGTCATGAAGTTGAGTTGTTAGTTTGTCGTTAATATCTATATTCAATAAAATAGTTTTCATTTCATATCAAATTGACATATGAATTAAAGTGAGTATCATTAAGATAAAATATGATGTATCTAAGTATTGAGTTGAAGGCCACAGTAGAAGATTTTTCTTAGCTTTTGAATAAACTCTGTCTCATAAGAATAAGAATATATATATATATATATATACACACACACACACACACACACACACACACACACACACACACACACACACACACACACACACAAACACAAGAAGCCATGGATTGCATTGCTAAAATGAATCACCTTGACCCTGCTATTGTTTAGCTGTTGTGATTTAAAAAAATAATTTTTATAAATCTTTATTGCCATGAAAACTTTTGACCCCGTACTGTGGCCCCAACCTAGCCTCAAAGCATCACTACATAACTGAAAATGAATTCAAATAACAGAAATGCATCAACACTACGACTAACATGTTCTTGCTTTTCTGGATAAGATCAAGATCACAAGGTCATAGAAAATGGTATAATATGAAAGACATTGATATTAGAAATCTATATACAAAATATAAAAGCTCTATTTTAAATAGTTCATGAGATACTGAATAGGTGACATTTTTATTTAAAGCAAGTCAAATTTTCAGGTCAAGGTTACAAGATCAAATACCGGGTATATCAAGGTATTCCCATAAAGAATCTATATACAAAATATAAAGGCTTAAATAGGTCAGGAGATATTGATTAAAAGAAAAGTATGTCAAGATCACAAGATCAAATACAATTGTATCACAAGCTCTTGTTGTAAAAAGATATAAAAAAGATATGAAAGCCCTACCTAGAATGGTTCTTAAGATATTTAACAGGTTACATTCTCTTAAAAGTAGGTCAAATTTCAAGGTCACTAAGTCAAAGGTTATAGTATAAAATAAAAGGTCTTTCCATAAAAAATCCATATAAAAATAAGAAAGATCTATTTTAAACAGTTCAGGAGATACTGAATAGGTCAGATTTAAAAAGTAGGTCCAACTCAAAGGTTCATGAAATAATGAAGTCTTGCCATATCTTATATCCAGTAGTGGCAATAAATAAATTGAGATTTATTTTCATTTTTTAGTGACTTTTCTTTTATAACAACTGTATAATTATCTTCTTTCTGAGTGTTTTCTCACTAAAATACGTCAAGAGACAGTTGTGACTTGAGCATCACTGCAGACACACTATTTGTCGAAATGCACATCTGGTGCATCAAAATTGGTACCGTTTATGTTTTATATCCAGTAATAACAACTGTATCTTGTGTGTCCAGTAATAACAACTGTATCTTATTGTGTCCAGTAATAACAACTGTATCTTATTGTGTCCAGTAATAACAATTGTATCTTACTATGATTGATTGATTGATTGTTTTACAAGTTTTAAAAACACTTGATTAAAATGTGCAAAATGAGCTGTAGTGCCTCTTTAAGCTGATAGCTCATGTGACCTGTGAATAAAAATTAATTATTTCTAGTCTTGGTCCATGTCAACTAGAACTTGCTCCAAATTTGATCTGCAAGTCATGATATCAGTATATATACACACATTAAACAAATTCTAGAAAACAGCCATGATGGAAGGAGCCTCAGCCTCAGGAAGACTAAAATGACAGATGGACACTATCTGCTGTGACCATTTAATGGCGGGGCATTATAAAACATGATGGAAGTGACTAACTTTGTTGTTTCACTTCCTCTGGCATAGGTGTGATATTAGCTGTTCAGTTTACAATAATAATTTACCTCTTAATGCTTCATCAATCTGCTCGCAGCCTGTGGAAAGTTTTCCAATTTTCAGTCCATCTGGACACTTATCTGTATGTTTCTGTATATCAAAAGCTGAAATACACATAAAGACTGCTGGGTAATCATTGTCTCTGGTCATTGTGAAACAAATAGTTATTGTTTCCTAACAATTTATAAATATAGTTATGGAGATAACAAATCTAATTATCTTAATATTTATTACAAAATGAATTAACATGAAAATAAAACATATGCATCAAGTACACAACTTCCATTGAACATTGGTAGCTCAGTGGTAGTGTTCTCTTTGTAACCCGGAGGTCGTGAGTTCAAGCCCCACTTGTGCCATGACCACTTCAAACCTAAGATGTAAACATTGGTAGTGATTACTCCTTCTCCAAACGCTTAGCATTTAGAAGTAAGAATCATAGGTCTTTCAAATATGACCTTTAAAACTAACAAATTCTCGACAGGACATAAAACAGACTATCAACAATCATTACTGCCATCATAATTTTATTTTCAAATGCAAATCAATGGGGAAATTTTAAAAAGTTTATTTATCCTTGGAAATTTTGACCTTTATTTAATAAATTTGTACACCCATATTGTCAGTTTTGGATACACACAATACATGGAACTATATTCAAGGTGCACTCTGTGCACAAAACACAATACTTCATGGTTGCTTCAGTCATTTTGAAATTAAAAGTCATCCTTAACCATAAAACATCATCAGATTAACAAATCACGGATTTCTTTGAAAATGATCATGCACTGACTAATGCTGATGCTGTAGTTGATTTTTTTTTAAATCAATATAAGCATGAGCTGATTAACACATTCAAGATAAATAATAAATGTTTTTAAAGTTGGACCAAATACAAACATAAAATAAATTATGCCTTTACCATGCTTGTTTGCATTCCTATTACTGTAATAGTCCAATTATTTTTTCACTCGCCAAACACAATCGGTCAGCCATGGGGTGCTTATTTATTGCTTATTATGATTAATCAATAAATAATTTGAATAATCCAGGCAGCCATGTTTTGAAAAAACCTGCATTTATATTATGAGATATTATATTTGACACCCTGTTAATTTGTATTTAAAACTTTTCTTAAAGATAGGCATGGCACTGATCACATGATTAACGCTCTGTTAGAAACTCAACATCATAATAATGGCTATTGACACTCTATTATCTACGACATCATAGCCTATCAAGCTATGTTACATCTTGTAGTAGACCATGACAATACATTGTGATGTCACAGTGATAAGCCTCTCAAACCTGAGTGAATTAGAAAATTGTTGAGGTGTGACTTTTTCTTGAATTTCCTTAACAATTCTATGATGAATTTAAAATAAAAATAAGAAAAAAATCAGAATAAAATTGATTTGATTTGCATCTATAGTTCTTTAGAATTCTTATATATTGACAAACAATGAAAGTACCATTTAAGCACATATGATGATCAGTTACAATTGTGCAAGAGCACAAAGTTAAATGTCACTAGTTTGATATTGAGGTAAGGCCAAAATAAAATATATGTGTTTCTGGTTTCCCAACCCTACCTATGGTTTTGCTCCTGATCCTAAATATTTTAAGGACGATACAGATATAAATGAAATAAAAATCTGCAATTTTCAATCTTGAATTTTTTTCTTTTTGTGTTGAGTTTCTCTGATTTACATTTTGACTACTACTGATCTTTAAAATGTTTAAAAAAGTATTTGTAATGTATATAGACATGTATTCAAAATGTATCAAAACTAAGATTTTGAATAAATAAAATGTTTAATCTACCTACACTACTTAATTTTTGGGGGAGTGAAATAGGAAACACACATATATTTTTTTGGGGCCTAAGCTTGAGTATGTCATACTATTATGACCTATTGTGACCATAAAAATAATTATTTACATGTGTTCTGAAAAAGAAAACCCATTGACTTTGCATTGTAGATTCAATAAAATAGGATGCAAAAAATGAATAAGAAAATCTATACATGTGTATTATATTGATTTTATATTCTGCTGAACCCAACCTGAGATTCTTTTTTCCTTAGAAAAAGTGACAAATTCCCATGCTATAGGCTTGATAAGCAGATAAGCATGTGTAGCATTTATATCTAAAAACTGAAATTCCATATATCATTGATTATCCTCAACATTTCAGACTACTGGCCTACAAGAACAATACTGTAGAATTTTCTGATATTCCATTGCAGTACTAATGAAATCAATCAAAACAGATACAGTAGTTCTCATCTGCATTGTTTTAGGCAATATTTAAAGAGACACTACAGCTTATTTTCCACATTCTAATCAAGTGCTTTTTTAAAAAAATGATAAAAATCATATTGATACTGACAATTTTGAACAATCTAAATGCATCAATTTGCTTTTAACTGCACTTTGAAGATCATCCAAAATTCAAGGGTTTCTTGACTTAGACTTTTAAATGCAGTTTTACATCATGCGATTTAGAATGACAGCAAATGTACTGTATAGAAATTTAGTATTTAAAGAGGTCCACACTCGCATATCAAGTACGGGATTACTAAATTAAGTAATTATAAATCATTATTCCAACAGAAACCCTTCCATGTCCTTATTATGTTCCCCAAACGAAGTTTGGGAACATATTGGTTTTACTCTGTTTCTTATTATTATGTTCCCCAAGTAAGGTTGGCAACATACTGGTTTTACTTTGTTTCTTCTTCTTCTTCTTCAAATTTTTTCTTTCTTCTTGGGACTTTTTTGTCCACAAGTGTTCTCAGAAACTACTCATGGGATCAATATGAAACCAGTATAGGATGATAGTGTAGCATACGTAGATGTGTGGAACGAACATCATTTTGTCTGAAAATGCCTGCATGTGCATGCACGTGCATTAGATGTTCTGTTTACAAATTTTTGAATCGCCGTAACTTTTTTGTTTTTCAATGAAATCGTTTGATATTTAGGTTGTAGGTATACCTTGAGCCCCTTAACAATTTCAATGGTCAAGATTACAATTCTGTACATGTGCTTCATTTTGATTGGATAATACAAAAATGTATATATCTCTGTCGTTGTTGATGGTAATGAGATCATATCCACAGTATAGGTGAACTTCCCAAATATCTACAGAATGATGGTATAAAATTTGCAAATGTGCATGTGCATTGTCTTTTGAAGTTTCAATTCTTTCAATGACCATAACTTTTGCCTTTTTTGTCAAAATCTTTTGAAACTTGGGTTGTGAATGTAGGTTGGTATTCTGAACACAACTAAGTAGCAAAATGACTTTGGCATATGCACATGCACTAAATTGTGATTGGCCAATTTTCAAATCACTCTAAATTTCTTATGAATGATGCAAATGACATCAAATTGATACTGTAAGTATATCTATCAAATACCTATCGAATATCAATGTTGAATCTTACTCACGTGCACATATATGCACGTGCATTAATTTTCCGTCATTTTTGGGGTACTAAAATGGCCACAACTTTCAAATTAAAAGTTAAATTGAGCTGAGATTTTACTTGCTGGCTTATGATTCAAATGCCTATTGAATGGTGTGGACAAAAATTCCATTGTCGAATTTGCGTGCATGCGTGCAATTTCATTTTTGACGTCTAAATTCATGTATTGGTCCATAACATTTCTAGGTTTGAATGAATGGTTTTGAAATTGATGTTGCAGATATATATTGGGACTCCCTACTGAATGGTTGTGTCAAAATCACTTCCCCGCATGTGCGCTAATTTCTAATTGACTGATATTGAAATCGCCGTAACTTTCTTATAAATGATGTAAATGATATGAAATTCATATTGTAAGTATATCTATCAAATGCCTTTCGAATGACATCACCATCAATGTGGTGTCTTACTCACGTGTATGTATATGCATGTGCATTGATTTTGTTTCATTTTTGGGTACTAAAATGGCCATAACCTTAGAATTAAAAGTTATATTGAAGTGACAAGGCACATAATAGTTAATTTTGACTCAGTGCCTCTACCGATAAGAAGAAGAAATCTTAGTTGTGGGTTTATGATTCAAATACCTATTAAATGGTGTGAACAAAAATTCATTCGTCGAATTCGCGTGTGCTTGAGTGCGCGTGCATTGTCATTTTTGATATCTAAATTCAAATATGGTCTATAACATTTTTGGATTTCAATGAATTGTATTGAAATTTGTGTTGCAGATATATTTTGAGACTCAATACTCATTGATGTTGCCAAAATCACTTCCCCACATGCGCATGCACTCAAAGTTGATTGGGTAATACTTAAATACATATATGTTGCTCATAAATATGGTATATTCAATGATATTGAGATGATAAGTACACACTACTAAAACCTAAATTGTATGATCATTGGATGTGCAGATTTACACTCACATGTATGTGTATGCATTGTTTCAGGTGTTTGTAACTTTTCCTTGCTGTTAGTTTCTCATTTGTCATTGAAATGTTTTGAAATTGATGTTGTAGTTGTATATTTAGATTTTTTAAGATATTGACATGTTTAAGTTACTCATCAACATGTGCATGCATGTGCACCAAATTTTGATTGGTGAGTTATTAAATTTAATAACTATGAAATGGAGTGAACATTATAAAATAGTTATATACTTAGATGTTAAATGGTTTCCTATAGTCGAAATTACTGGTCCTGAAACAACTGACACCACTTCCTACTTGAGGGAACGTTTGGGGAACATCTGTAATGGTCCCTGTTATAATGAGTACTAGTTTACCATACAATGCTTTTAAAACTAAGATCTGATGTCTTAAGATAAATATAGTACTTTATACTTTTAAAGTCCTGCATGTGTGTTTTTTAGCTCTTCGTTTATCAAATGGTCATACTGATTCCCTCATAAATTTTAGTTCCCATATGAGCTGTATCTCTTTCAATTTTTACCCCCTTTTTGCATAATCTGTCAAAATTCTGGGTACACCCAGTGTATGCTAACTCTGACTGGATGACATGCACTGTTTACCATCTGTGCCCATGTGCCTTAAGACTGAAAGGAGAAGACTCAATGTTTATTGGAAGGGCAATCAAAAAGCATTAATATTTGCATTTAAATAAGAATTTTCAACTTCAGAAATATGTTATTTGTGCAAAGTTCATATGCTCAAACTATGGAACAAAATTTGAGAAAGCTCTGGGGAAAATTGTCATTTTATGATTTTTGCACAAAATGAGCTATAGTGTCTCTTTAATACTTAGAAAAAATATCATTCATTTTTTACAACTTTGCAAAACTAAAAAAAACGATATGTCAATGAAATGAATCATAAGTCTGAAAAAAAATATCAATAAACCAATCATTTCATCAGTAGTGTATATTGTTTTGTACATTCACATACTATTACATAATTTAGGAAGGGGAAAGAAAATAATTTTATTAATAAACTGAAAGATAGATATTTAATCAGTGGTAGCACATGATTGTTTCAATGTATACACTTACAAAACAACAAATACACATTATCTATATGCTATAACTTTGAAAACTGAAACTGAAACCAATAATATTCTGAAAAAAATATCATTTTCTAGTTGAGGCCAAAAATTTTCTTTCAGGCCAATTCTGATGTCAAGCCAACTTTGAAGCTATTCCAAAATTTGGGTTGGAGCCCAATTGGAGGGTAAAATTGGGGCCAAATAAACTTTGAAGCCAGGCCAGGTTTTATAGTTTGCCAAATTCAGTGATGCATGTAAATCTGAATCTTGTATGCAAAACATTTAAATAAACTTATCAGTTATCTGAGCAATGAAATGTACTGTCACATCCTATCAGTCTGAAGAATATTAAAATTTTGGGGGACAAAACTTTCTGATGAACATTTTTTGAAAAAATATGGATACAGTAAAACACAGTTACAGCGAACACGCTCATAATGAATTCACACTTACAGCAAAGTGATTTTAATTCCCTGTACTTTTAAAACATCTCATGAATTACATTTAAATGGTTTTAAAATGTTTGTTCCTGCACTTCACCTTAAGCATGTTATACTGTATATACTTTCATTGTTTATTTCTCGTAATGCAATCTGATCACCTTAACTGGTAAGAGAATCAATTACAAGTACAGTAGAGAAGAAATCTGTTTTACCTGTGAGGGAAGATTCTTTCAATACTTGATGAGCAATAGCTGTTTTGATTCCTGTCACCTCTCCTTGGCTTAATTTGACCAATCTTTGAATGTCTTGTATTGACAGGGTCAGAATTTGTCCAAATGACGTCAGTCCAACTGAATAAAATATGTATAGAGAATATTTATTGTCAGTCCACTGAATAAAATATGTACAGAGAATGTTTGTTGTCAGTCCACTGAATAAAATATGTACAGAGAATGATTGTTGTCAGTCCACTGAATAAAATATGTACAGAGAATGATTGTTGTCAGTCCACTGAATAAAATATGTACAGAGAATGATTGTTGTCAGTCCACTGAATAAAATATGTACAGAGAATGATTGTTGTCAGTCCACTGAATAAAATATGTACAGAGAATGATTGTTGTCAGTCCACTGAATAAAATATGTACAGAGAATGATTGTTGTCAGTCCACTGAATAAAATATGTACAGAGAATGATTGTTGCAATGTTAATGCCCATTTTGTGCCATCCACTTCTCAACATAATTCAATAAATCAACATAATCATCTGGCAAGTAGACATAATTATCTCAACAGTTGACAATATTAAAACACATCTGACAAGAATAAAATTGACATAATCATCTGAAAAAAATAAACCAACATAATTACTTGTCAAAATTATGTTGACTAGTCAGATAAATTAATTATGCTGACTTATCAGGTTGTTTACTGAATTTATCATTAACTTATGTGAATTTGAGATACATTTTCTCACCTCTGCACAAGGTTTCACATAACAAGGATGTTGAAAAATATGAATTTGAAGGCCTGATTTTATGTAAATACAAATTATATTTGGTTTAAAATTATTTTTAATCGACTTACTTATTAAAGATCTTTATTTCTATAACAAAACATTGTACAATTCAATCCATCAAAAATTGTGTCCATGTCCCAGCCTTTAATTAAAAGAATTATCTTCCATTCATTTGTTTGAAATTATCCTTACAGGCTTTGATGAATAGGTGAAGTGACAGGTTCATAGAATGACCAAAATTAAGGTCATTTACTGGAATTACCAAAGAAATGACAGAAATTACAAAAAAGGGACCAAAACATTACCTCAGTATATGTTTGTCTATATGTTACCTGGTCAAATATAAAATTCCACAAAGAAAGGAGTTGTAGTGAACTATAAATCAGGAGTAATGACAATGACAATCATCGTACATTTCACTCTATTACTTTTATATATAGAGTTTCCTGATCCTTAAAAATGGTAATGTATAACAACAAGACAAACATGTTTATAAATATAACACTAATGTATAAATCAATGATTGATTGATTGATTATTTATTGCTTTCCGCCACACTCAACAATTTTTCAGTTATCTGGTGGCGTCCAGTTTTTGTTGGTGGAGGAGAGAACCCAGATACAATGTACCTGGGAAGAGACCACCGACCTTCCGCAAACATTTCAATGACAAATGAGTGTGGCGGAAAACAACAATCAATCAATCAAATAATTTAAAATTTATGGTGATACTCTGAACAAATCAAATATTATCCAATACTATGACAACAATTAACTCCTTCAAACTGTAACCAATCTAGGGTGTCTGCATGGGTAGCACTCTCACTTCTCCTACCCTGAGTTTGATCCCCATGAATGCCAGTGGTTGTATGTGAGACACTGAGAAGGTAAAGTGGTCGCCCCACTCAGACATGTTGGTTTCCTTTCTCAAAATGTCCTCTGCAAGTGTCAATATCTGTGCAACTCGGTAGTACATGTATTATATAGCTACAGATGTTCATTGTTGTTTGTATGTCCAACTGATAAATAAAATAAACATTTTTCATAATATTTCACAGATGACATAACATATGCTTTGGTCCCATAGTTCATTTCTTTGGTAATTTCGGTGAGTGATAATATTTCGGTCATTCTATATACTGGTCAATGACTACATATTGTAAAAGGAAAATAGAAAATTCACGGCTGGAACAGGAATAAAACCTGGGACACTTGCATTACTAAATCACTTAATCTGGTGCTCTCTGAGATATCTTGGTAAGCCCAAATAACTAAATATCAAAATGTAGATCAACAAAATCTATAATATTCACTAGAAAATAAACATGAAATCGAATCAAACACTGCATAGTAATGAAAAGTGACTAAGGCGTTTTGCACCGCAAATCGGCATAAACCATACGTTATACTTTCATCATACTTCTTTTACACTCATCTCAGTCTACCAATCTATTCAGAAAAGATTTCTCACAAATTTCTATCTCTACCTTTCTTCAGGGATGTTTTGATTTTCGGATTTATGTCTAAATCTTCTACAGAATTCATCAATTTTTTTCCCCAGACCCAAATTTCTCTTCAATTTTTGCGCCAAATAGCCACACCGGAAGTTGACTTTCGGGAATCTTACATTCGGAAGTTTGCAGAATTTTTGTAAACATGATGCTTGACGTGGGATGAAGCTGAAGATAGGCCTAGGACGTGTGTTAATCTAATTATTTTTCACGATGTCCTGTCAGCTGAATGTATTTGCTGATTTTCATGATATAACGACAGTCAGGAACTTTTTATTTCCTGGGCTGAAGTCAGAACCACCAGATGCGAATGAAAATTTAGGTACCTCCTTTCGAAGAACTCAGAAAGTTCGATTAAGCGCAATGCTTGCATTTTCTCTTAATTTACTCTTATTTTCTTTTAAATTTTAAACACTCCAGCAATAAGCAAGGTTCTTGTTTGTTGTTATTTTTATTACTTTGTTTACAGAAAACGAGGGGTGGGTTGAAGACTGGGGGTCATGGGGAGAGGAAGAGGAGGAAGAAATCCCAGAAAACAGAGAGACTTCAGAATCAGCTGACAAGCACCAGTGGCTGCAGGAATGTGTGTTCTCAATGTCTCCAGCAAATGATATTGTGGCCATTGCCCATAATGACAAATGTGTTCTTTTGTCACGTATGTACCATCATGCCAGAGGGATGCAGGATATTAAATAGCATTAATCTCTATATCAATATATGTGCATGTACTTACTTCTCAGTGTCAGCATATTTGAATCACTTGTCATACATGTATTGGTTCCTAAGAAGATATACCAAAATGGGTGCCATAAAAAAAATGTACAAAGCCAATTGAGTATACTTGACTAGTTTCTTTACTTCTTCAGGAGTATAACAAACTAAGTAACTAATCAATATTCAAAGAAACTAGATGAGTGTATTCAATCAGCTTTGTGATATCATTATTATTATTTTATATATATACACACACATACAATACAAGATCAAGAGTGAATTTAGCTGCAGAACTGTAGCTATCGGGGTAGATGAGAGTTACAGATCCACTTCTTGTAGCAGATTTTTCTGTGTATGATTCAGGAGTTGCATTGCCATTTTTTACATTGCTTCCTCAAGATTTTTAATTTGTAATGTATTTTCCCATTACACATACCAAGATATAAACCTCAGAAATTTATTATACCTTCACAATTCATTGCGATAGGGGTGTAGTAATGGGACCATTTGTATGTTGGTGTCAGAGTCAGTAACATTTCAGCATGTAGATACTCTAGAGGCTGTATTTTTTCTCTCAGTTGTTTTGGTATTTCACACATATAGCTTTGTTATCAGAAGAGGAGGAACCCTTGATTTGGGGCTCCAAAGGTCAAGGTCACTTGGGGACTTGATAGAAAAAGATTGTAGACACTTTTAATGCAGCATTTTTGATTGATTTGATACCTCACATAATTTTTTGTTATTCAGAGAAGAAGAACTCTGTGGATTTTGGGGGTCAAATCCATGGTTAAAGTCACTAGGGGACTTAACAGAAAAGCCTACATTGTAAGGGAATGTCCTGCCTTTGGTGCTCTTGTTAATGTCCTTTCTGAATTGAAATATCACAGCATATAAATAAGTTTGTGTGTTTACTTAGCCATGTTTGCAACATCTGGTTTCTTAAGGATTTGGTTAATTTTTCTGATCAAGTATAAAAATATTAAGTAGAATTCCCAATCACAGATTTATTCAGTAATTTGTATAATTAGTTTCATCTACTCTCTAGAGTGCTCAATCACAACAGAAGTGGAATATCTAAAAGTTGTCAGTGCATCTGTAAAGCCTTATTTAGGCACTTAAGACTTTATTAACAATAGTAGTACCTATCATACAGTTTCATCATCTCTGCTGACTCCTAATAAACAGTAAACAGTGTCTAAAAACTGTCTCAGCTTTATTACCTTTTCTATCCCATGAACACAGCTGAAAACCATAGGGTATCTAGAAACAGGAAGTTGGTGTAGTGAGGTGCCAGAAAGTAGAAAGGGATACTTTGATCCTGATTCCGACATTTGCTTCGTTATGTTGGCAGTCAATTTGAACCCCACTGATTTTCATGTTCATATGTTTTAATATTTTCACTTCATATTTTTGAACATTAGTGACTGTATTTACTTCCCATACATATTTATTCAGTTAAAGAGGTCTGAATATTATAGTAAATTGAAGCTTCTTATGAGATATCAGAGCCACGTTTTAACACCCAAGAGCTTATCTTACATGCAAAGTTTTATCATTTCTAATTACTCATTTGTGTTCAAGATAACTTGAAGACTGAAAAAAGTAGTGTTAGAAATGTGAAGAAATACAGGAATCAACAGGGTTTGAATTGACTGACAACCTAAATGGCTAGCAAGCACACTTTATTGAAGCTGTGAGTTTGATAAATTGTATGAAGGAATCTAGAGGGAATGTATATTAGAAATTTTTTTAAATGAAACTTTTGATGCAACAATATGAAAATATAGAGATATAGGACTTTATTTGTGCACAGAGAAGTTGTGCTGTAAATCAGAGGTTTTCATAATATGTGGATCTGTAGCTCTCTGATCTATCCCAATTTTCTTCAAGAGAGTTACAATTGTGCAACTATATCAAATGTTAACAGGCCTGGGTACCAGGCAATTCATATCCTTTTAATTGTTGTATAACAGCATTAGAGAGATAGTACAGTTGTCATCAGTATCTTGAACATTGATGTCTTGAATATGTTGAAGTGAGTTGAACATTGATTTCTCAAATACCTTGAATATATGTCGAAGAGAGTTGGAAGTCCCAGCTATGTATTTTAACCCTCTGATATCACAATTTTTTTTCTCAGCTGCATCAAGTTTGAAATAATTAGATTGACTGTATATGAAATCTGAGTAATTCTTTTCATGAATTATTTTGATTTCAAATTTTTAAATAGTAAACAAGTACCAATACCGTAGTCATCAAACAATTCAGTGCTTATTTCAACTGATATTAGTATCATATTACATGTTTACGATATGGAGTACACTCTGACTCCCATTGTCCAGATATTTATCAACCTGAAGCTGGAATGAACATGTATTTTATATTATGACTGGGTTATTTTAAATATCACAGACCAAATTTCAACTGAGAGTACATAGATGGAATGTATTCAGGTGTATCATATGGATGCATATTAAACTGCAGAGTGATGTAGTACACTGAATTCACGTTTAATGCATTTTGTAATATACAAACTTAAGCATTTTATTTGGTTAGCAAGACAGAAATGTGTGTATTAAATATATATTATAGAGAGGTTCAACAATGAAGGGAGTAATTCTGGCATGGAGACGAAATTCAAGACAGTTTGGGAAGGAAGTTTACAACAGGAAGAAGGGTGAGTTTTATTGTCATTTCTTTACATGAACTTTTTTTTACTAATCTTCAGATTTTAGATTTGGTTTAACTTTTCACATATATTGTGTCCTGTATTCTGTTGATGAGATTCTGTGATACCTTACATGTAGATGATAAAGTCACTGTAGATAAATAATATTACTTTGTCTATTTGTAGAGAACAGGTAATGGCAGTGATGTGTCTCCCATTGGCTTCACAGAAAAGGTATCAACATTTGTTCAGCTTTTGATAGTGAAAATATGCAGTATCTATTTCTTCCTTGTATGTGAAAACTTTAGCAGAGGGATAAACTATCTTATTTTTTACTCTGGAAAAGGGTTTCTAATTTTTTTTTCCACAGTATCCTTTCCAACAACTGATACCAAAAACTGGGTTCATATATTCAAGAGTGATTCCTTCTTTAGTGTAATAACATGGATATAAATCCAAGGGTGATTTCCACCTTTAGCATAAGAATGTGGATATAAAACTGGGTTCATATATCCAGGAGTGATTCTATCTGTAGTATAATAATGTGGATATAAAGTCAGGTTCATATATCTGGGGTGATCCCTCATTTAGTGTAATAACATGGATATAAAATCAGGTTCATATATCTGGGGGTGATTCTACCTTTAGTATAATAACACAGATATAAATCATTTTTATACTGCAGAGAACGTTTTACCATAGTATGACAAAGCCACCAAAAACTTTGCATAAAACTTGTCTGTTTTACTTCAGGTTTTGCTAAAAAAGTAAACAATTCTTTCAATTTCCAATCCAAGAGTTATGTTTGACTATCACATTGCCAGTGAAGGGCTGCAAAATTTAGGCCTATGCTTGGTGCTTAGGTCCTTTAAGCAGGGAGGGATCTTTATCGTGCCACACCTGCTGTGACATGGGGTCTCGGTTTTTGCAGTCTCATCTGAAGGACCGCCCCATTTAGTCACCTCTTATGACAAGCAAGGGATACTGAGGACCTATTCTAACCCGGATCCCCACAGGGGTATGGCCACTGTGAGTAGATTGGGCCAAATAGGGAAACAAATAAAAATGGGAATACATCTACAACAAAAACTGTCAAAATCTTTCTGTGAAGAGCAACAGGGTCATGATTACTAGTAATCATACTGATATGCAAGCATCGTTCGAAAGTGCAGATTCAATTTTATTTATTTGTCCCCTTGAAGTAGGTTAGGACCAAAACAGGGAATCAGAGTTTTGTATGTGAATATATACATGTAGTAAAAAAACATTTCAGAAGTCTTCTCATCAGTCACTAAGCAATGATTAGTCATTTTAGGCAAGTGTCCTTGGGTAATGCAGAGTCATGTTTATTAAAATCATGGTTCAGGAGAGTAGGTTGGGGTCACAATATGGGATCAAAGTTTTACAAGACAATTTATGGAAAATATTGTTTTAGTCTTCTCAAGAACAACAAGGCCATAGTTAATCAAATCCTCAGGTAATGCATGATCAATTCCTTAAAATCATAAAATTACAGGACCGACCATGGGGTTTGGGGGGGGGGGGGGGGGGTTCAGTTGGGGCCTCAATAGGGGATCAAAGTTTTGCATAGAAATATGTAGGATAAAATCTCTAAATATCTTATTTCAAGACTAGTAGAACCAGGATTAGTTGTAGTAATATGCAAATATATTCAGTAGTTTCATCAAATTAATGACCCAAGGGTAGGTTTGGGTCAAAATACCAATTCCAGGTTTAATATAGGAATATATGGAGAAAAAATATGAAAATCTTCTCAAGAACAACAGGGTGATGAGTGGAATGCAGTCATTCTCAGGTAGTGCAGATTCAAGTTTGTTTATAGGTTGGGGTGACAATAGGGATAAAAATTTTACTTGGGAATATATATACACTGTATGAAGAAAAAAAATACTTTAAAAATGTTCTCAAGAACCTCTGGCCATGTATGCAAGCAATGCAATGTAGTGCAGATTCATATTTGATTAAATGATCAAATCATCTTTTAAAAATTTTTTCCCAGAACACAAAAGAAAGACCATGTTAGTAATATTATAGATGCATCCCTATATTGTGTGGTTTCAAATTCAGTTAAATGATGATTCTATGGGGCTAAGGTGGGGTCAACATTTTTCATAAGAATAAAGAGGTTAAAAAATCATTAAAAGATCTACTGATGAAGAAAAACTAGGTCTGATGAGGCCTGTAGTCCAGTGGACTTAATTTATTTCACCTCAGAAGTGCCTGAATGTTGAAGAGATATATCAGTCTTTACATATAACTACAAACACATTGGATTTGAAGTGATATCAACAGTATGACATTTCAGGAGCATGCAGGGTGGGCCAGACTGGACCTGTGTGATTGTGGGCTTCTCTTCTGGATATATCCGCTTTTACACAGAGGTCAGTTATAGAACTGTCTTGAAATTTATTCATCAGAGTACATTTATAATATTTTTCTGCAGATTGTCAGTTGATTTTGTGTATATGTCTGTGTAACACAAGAATATGCATAGACTTGGTAAAATTATTTGGGGAGCAAGAAAATTGGAAAACATAAGTCTATGGATGTCTCCTTGGACTTGAGCAAATCTTAATCTTAAAAAAGTCGTCTTTAATAAGTTGTCATTTATGTGTTTCTCTTTCATGTTTTGGTGAACCAAGTTACAAGTTTTTTAATAAGACAAAGACCCTAACTGGGTATACGAGGAGTGTTCCAAAAATTTCACCTTCTTTGCATGATAATCGTGTAAATATCTTACTGAAACCGCAATGACACGTCAGATTGATCACTGAACTGTAGCGGAAGAAAATTTCATGTTCACAATTTCACTGACTTAGCTACAGTGTACATTGCTTTATAGCGTATTCATTACACTATACTCAAAATGACTGGAAAAAGAGCAAACAATGCACTTGAAATTAGGGCCTGTATAAAAGGTAGGTCCTTATTTGGCATTAAACCTGTAAATATTCATTGTGAGGTCTGTGATATCTATGGGAATGGTCAAATGTTTCATAGGTCTGTTTGTAGGTGGGTTGTTAAATTTAAAATAGGTTATGAACACCAATGATGCAGCTTGCCAAGGTCACCCTGCAACAGTTACAACCAATAAAAACATCATAAAAATCCACCAAATCTTATAGAAAGACACAAGATATACTGTGAGGCAATTGGCTAGGATGACAAATTTGTTGTTAGCATGTGTTCATGGTGTTTTGAAAAATAAAATTTAAGCATAGAACGATAAATGTTAGGTGGATACCTCATTTGCTTAGCGATGAACAAAAGAGAGTCCATGTTGAAAATGCAAAGAAATTATTAAAATTGTATCCAAAATATACCAGAAAGACTTTTTATAATTCAGTTACTGGTTATGAGACCTGGGTATACTATTTTGAGCCAAAACGTAAGAGTTCTAACAGAATCTGGGCATCAGAAAATGCAAAACATTCTAGTATTGCTAAATGATTACGAACCGTAAAGAAGGATTTATATGTTATTTTCTTTGACAATAAAGGCCCTGTCATGCAAATTCCTGTGCCAGAGGGTAAAACAGTCACAGGTAACATCTATAAAAATGTTGTTATTAAAAAACTGAAGAAATATTACGAAAGTTGTTACCCCAAAACGGGTATGAATTGTCTCCGACTTTTGCACAACAATGTGCCTGCACGCATTATGACCAAGTATTTGAGGCAGAAAAGGTTACTGTCCTTCAACCCACCCCACCTCATCCCCTGTTTTCTCCAAATTTAGCCTCATGCGACTTCTTTCTGTTCCCCAAACTATCTGGAAAAAGATACAAATCATGAAATGCCCTTTCTGCAATTTATCAGATGGGTGTCCCTATTGAGGAGTATGAAAAATGTTTCCAGAAGTGGATTGATCATCTAAAAAAGTGTATCCAGGCCAAGGGTGAATACTTTGAAGGGCAGGGATGAATAAAAGGATCAAAGATTAATAAATGTGGGTGAAAACAGCCAGGTGTCATTACTTTTGGAACATCCTTTGAATGAATGAAATAACATGTTATATACATAAAAATGGAACAATGTAAACAAAGGAATTTCTTTCTGTAGATAATCTATGATCTAAAGTATGGAAAAATCATTGACAATACACCTAACAAATTAATTGAATTATCCCCCTTTGTGGGGACAGCCAAAGGTCAATTGGGGAATAGCCAAGTTTTCCTTTATCTTACCAAATTACTGTAAATTATAGCTAATTATTAAGTTTTCATACAAGTTTATGGGTTGTCTCACCCTATTGTAGTTGACTGTAATTGATGAAAAAATAATAAATGTCAAAGCTACAGATCAGAAAATTACAAAAGCCAACAGAAGGAAATAAGATATTTTCACCACAAGATTACGGACAAGGGACATAACTTACTGTGAAACGTTGATAAATGTAATAGGGGTAGCAAAATGTCTTGGTGCATGCATATGTACTTAAGACTCTTTTGCTGTTAATTTCTTGTTTGTTTAACCAATTGAACTCATCACTCAATTTTTCCAATTCTGCAAGTAACAATATTGCTAATTTAGTGATGCAACACAATGTGTTGAATGACAATTGATGCCTATTTTTGATATTGTAATTGGTTTCACTGGGTTGATTGCATCAGTTACATTCTGAATTGATTGATATTTTACAGTAGTGTAATCTGATTACTGCTGTAAACAGTGGTAAATAGTCACATTCTCATAAGGTTGACTTAATTCCAATAAATGCACCAAACAAAAATAGCAACAAAACAACACCTATGAAATTTTCTTTAGACCTTAATAAAAGTAATGATTTCAATAGGATAATTCATTGGGTGATTGTACACAGTCTGAATATTGATCAAACTTAATTAATCAGCATATACTGACGTATGTAATGTCTATATATAGGCATTTTATGTGTAACTTCTGGACTCATCAAATTTTGCTGGGACTCATCCTTTTCAGAGGATTCGTCTTGACAAAAAATCCCAATGAAAACCCTGATGCCTAATGAAAAGTTGAAGAAGTGGAGTGATCAATTTTATAACTCCTGTAAGGAACACAAATTAAGAATAGGGCAAACACAGACCCCTGGATTCAGTTTAGAGAGTAGATGCTTGTGATGAGTCCAGCAGCAGTATTAATTTCTACTATATACTAAATATATGACCTATGTTTAATTTTTCAGACAGGGACTTTATTACTGTCACAGTTATTACACAGTGAACCAGTTCAAAAGTTAAAGTGTAGAACCTATGAACCTCCACGTTACCTTGGTGATACTGAACAGGTTAGTTTGCATTATTCTCTCTGAATGACAAATATATCTAAATTGTTAGTTCTTGTTAATGTTTCAACACAGTATTATTCTCTTCAGCATGAGGAATTGCTCATTTTGTTCAAGAGAGCATTGGTAACCATTGATGGATTCAGCTTATTTCAGTCATTAAGAGCCTGCAGGAACCAGGTGGCAAGAGGTATTGACAGTGCTTACATTACATGTAAATACACGATAATATTCACACAGTGCTTACATCACATTGCTTACATTACATGTAAATACACAATAATATTCACACATTGCTTACCTTGCATGTAAATACACAATAATATTCACACATTGCTTACATTACATGTAAATACACAATAATATTCACACATTGCTTACCTTGCATGTAAATACACAATAATATTCACACATTGCTTACATTACATGTAAATACACAATAATATTCACACAGTGCTTACCTTGCATGTAAATACACAATAATATTCACACAGTGCTTACCTTGCATGTAAATACACAATAATATTCACACAGTGCTTACATTACATGTAAATACACAATAATATTCACACAGTGCTTACCTTACATGTAAATACACAATAATATTCACACAGTACTTACATTACATGTAAATACACAATAATATTCACACATTGCTTACATTACATGTAAATACACAATAATATTCACACATTGCTTACATTACATAAAATACACAATAATATTCACACATTGCTTACATTACATGTAAATACACAATAATATTCACACAGTACTTACATTACATGTAAATACACAATAATTATTCACACAGTACTTACCTTACATGTAAATACACAATAATTCTAACAATGGTTTACATTGCATTATTCAAACAATGCATATTACATTAGATGTAAATACACATTTATTATGCATGCAATGCTAGCATTGTGTCTGACCTGATTTTGAATTGTGTCTGATCTGATTTAGAATTGTTGACTGACCTTATTAGAATTGTCTGACCTGATTGAGAAATGTGTCTCATTGTTGACTGACCTGATTTACAGTTGTGTCTGACCAGATTTAGAATGTGTCTGACATTATTAGAATTGTCTGACCTGATTGATAATTGTGACTGACCTGATTGATAATTGTGACTGACCTGATTGATAATTGTGACTGACCTGATTTAAAATTGCATCTGACCTGATTTAGTTAGAACGGTGATCGGCCTGATTTAGAATTGTGACTTACTTGATTGAGAATTGTATCTGACCTGATTTAGAATTGTGATTGAATTGATTTAGAATTGTGACTTACTTGATTGAAAATTGTATCTGACCTGATTTAGAATTGTGTTTGACCTGATTTAGAATTTTGTCTGACCTGATTTAGAATTGTGAATGACCTGATTTAGAATTGTGAATGACCTGATTTAGAATTGTGATTGAATTGATTTAGAATTGTAACTGACCTGATTTAGAATTGTGAATGACCTGATTTAGAATTGCATCCAACCTGACTTAGAACTGTGATTGGCCTGATTTAGAATTGTGATTAAATTGATTGTAGCTACAGCCAGTGGTTCTGAGTCAGTGTTGCAGCCCCCGCCATTAGCCTACAAAAAGTGGGCACTACAGGAACAAGAGAAAAGTCTGGATTTATGTAGCTGTGGTAAGTCAAAGTATCTTAATTTACTGAAAAAATATTACAAATCACTGCTATATTATGGTGGTATGTTTTCAGCTTTTTAACAGTAATTCAATAAAATAATGAATTGTGAGTGTTGAGATAATATCCCATTGTATGTTGATTTTACAGTGAAACTTTTCTATTCTGCAGGGGTTTTCCTGTCACATCCCCAATCCAAAAATGACTGATATTTTTTTCCAATTTTCAATCTTTTTTCCACAAAATTTTCCATAAAATTCCATATATAAAGAATCAGAAACGATTGATATTAATTTTTTTTTTTCTGTGCACAATTACAAAATACCAGAAATGCAAAATTGGGGTCATGATTGTAAAAAGCGATCAGCATTCCTTAGAAAACTATGCTACATAATATGAAGAACTATGAGTGGTGCTAGTGAATTCCCTAATGTTGTAATAAAATGTTTAATCCTAAAAACATTTATGAAGCTTTACTTGTAATAGAAATAAGAAAATTATATTTATGATCAGCTATATTAATCCTTGGTATTTCATATAAAATGTGTGCCCATACATTTACATTTTCAATTCATTTTTCGTAGATTAGATAATTCGCTAATTAGTCCAGAGCATGTAAAATATTGACTAAGCTCGTATGTAATTTGATTGTAATTATGTCACATAAGTTCAAATATTATATGAATAAATATTTAAAAAAAGGTCAGTTCAAAACACCACAAGCATGAGGAATGTGGTTTCAAAAAGGAGTTATTATGCAAAGATGAAAGCATTCAAATTTCCTTGACAAGTGGTATTGGTGAAATGGACTGAGCAGAAGAAAAATCATCCCAAGAAATTTCAGTCTCTCATTAATTATGTTTGTTTAAATTAAAACACAGGCAAGTACATCTGAATATTTTTTAAAATGAATCTTATTTAGAATGGACTTGTTTTAAATAATGTCATTGTAAAAAACCCACTAATATTGAATAAGCTGTCAATGTAAATAACATTACCTGATAGAAATAACCTTAAAAAATAGTTGTGTAGAATTTGAATGTAATGCATTCAACTACTGGATTTTTTTTTTTTTTTTTAGATAAAGAGGGGTGAGATTTTTTTCCAAAGTTCACAATGAATATATATGTTTTGCTGAGTGATCAATAAAATGCATCAAAAGCATTTTTTTTTTTCTTTTAGTAGTTATTTAGCACAAAGTAAATATTTTTTGAATTTTTCCAATTTGAACATATTATGTGTCAATTTTCCCAACTCTATGTACCCTGGACCCAATATGAAATTGGTAGGAAAATCCCTGATTCTGGACATGTTTGGTGTATGTACCTGAACAGTTACTCAGTTGGAACATTTTTTTCCTTATAGTATTCAAAGGTTGGGGAGGAAATGTATAGACAGAATATGTAAAACTTTGGAATATGTAACATCCAGTATAGGCAAGTTGCTCTGTATTATACTTTGACAGTTCAGGGACAGTTAGGTTATGCTCTGCATAATTTGCACATACAGGTGTAAAAACTCCAAATCCATTTGACCATATGAAGACTGCTGCTATGTTAGGGGGTGCCTTTGCCACCATTAGACCCACCCCACCTGCTGCAGGACTTTTCATTACCTCAGGACTGGGTCCATACATGGGATTCTTTTATGCTGTTGAGGTACAAATGCGTTTCATTTGCTGAGACATGCTTGTACATTTAGAAATATATATAAAGTATAACAGGTATTTTTTGCAGTTGTCCATTTTTTGCAAATGGGAAAAATTCGCAAATGTTACAATAAAAAAGATATACATATTTAGGTATAATGCAACCACAGAAGTTTGAAATGCAGAAAAAATTATCAACTTTTAGGAATCAAATTGCATAAATTTCCAACTGCAGAAAATACCTGTTACCCACATCCTACAAATAAAAAGTTTGGAATTGAATGAACAGTTAAAATTATCCATGCATTATCTATAAATATCTGTTTTGATGATATGCAGGGCAGCACCCAGCCAATATTGTCAGATGTAGCGTATGCGGTTGCACACAAGTTGAAGTCTGCCATAATGTCCGCTGCAAGGTAAGCCTACCCAATGCTTCTTATACTACAGTAGAAGTTTCAAGAAATGAAACAGTATAGGACAAGTGCCATCACTCTAAGCATTATTGTTTATATTGAAGTGGATGGTTAGGATTTGGAAGCAAAAATAAAGAAGAGGAGAAACAAAAACCCAAAATAGAAACAGCTACACCTCTGCCCCTCAGGTATGCTGCAGTTTATGCATACAATTTTAGAATAGTTTAGTTTAGTAATAAATGTTCAATTTACCTGTTGGTCAACACTACCTACTGCTAGAGTTACCTATAAGGTGACCTATTAATTTCTATGTAATTGTATACCTGTCTAATATTAAGGTTGTATACCTTGTAATAACTATCTTTTATCTGCAATTTGATTTTTATTATTTTCAGTGTAGGCCAAAACCCTGAAATTAAAACTACAGTGTATATAATCGATCCCAAATTTATGTAAAATGCACATCTGAATTAAGAATGATGTGAAAATAGATTTGACAAGAAAATAACCACAAGGGAATTTAGCTGTATACATTATATGAACTTATTATAACTCCTTTAAGTATATACTCTTTGTAATGAATGTCTTTTATAAAATATTTGTTACAGATTTGGACTGCCAGACAAGAGAAGACAGGGTGACAGCATCTCTCTGTCACCAAATAATAGCTATGTGGCTACAACAGATAGCTTTGGTCGTGTCATCCTGGTGGATGTGGAGCGTGGTACAGCTATCAGAATGTGGAAAGGTAATGAACAGTAAGAAACCTCTTAAAGTGACGTGTTTGTACTGTGCAAGTGTGAATTGTACTAGATGCTGCTCAAATGGTAAGTTGTTTATGAAGTTTTTGTTAATGATGGTTATGAGATAACATGTAATACCATTATCCAGGATGATTTTAAAATTCGGTCTGAGTGAAAGTGCTCTGCATATTCAGGGTTGTCACTGACACAAGAATCTGCATCATAGATGTGGGAAATTCAATTGGGGCATAAAGACGTCTGATACGATGAGTCTCATGGAAGCATCCAAGACTTGAGTAAAAATCAGACCAAAATCCATTTTTTTGCCTGTAGCCCTGTTGTTTGTGTATTAATTAAAACCCAAAGATGGAAAAATCCAGGGGATGTCATGCTCCAATTGGATCATGCTGGTCCTTTTCTGTAACCAGAAAGAAGACTTGAACATGGATCAGTACTAAGACTGCATCAAATCAGTGTATTTATTTGCTGGAAGTGCGCATGAGGAAGAGGTTGAAAGTCCAGAACCAAATCCCTGTATAATGTGTTATTTAGAAGTTAAATTAATTTTCACCACAGATTCAGGTTTGGTGTCATTAATGTCGTATTCACTCTGATGCAAAAACAATAAGTGGAAATTGATAGTGGTAGAATACCTTAGATATGTATGATATCTTCAATGCATTTGTTTTAGTCCAAAAGTTTGTGTTTCATAATTGTAATGTATATCTTTGATGTCACAGTAAATTTGTGTACACACAGTGACCGACTCTGATGGCATTGATCTACATATGAGGTTTATTTGGGATTACGGAAATAGCCGAGTAGTTACAATTGGTTATGCTCAGGTGAACTGAGGTATCATTGTGCACTAGTTGTTTGTTTAGTGTCATTCAATTAGGTGTGAATAATGGTATTACTGTACATTAACTGCTCCTTTCATTAAATTGAATTTGAAGTATGAGGTATATTATTTATATATGTAAAGAATTGGACTCTGTGTTTTATAAAATCTTCATGTTCTGGTAGGCATTTTTATCAGAATCGAAGGTAGCATCGGTATGATTGACAAACAAAAAATCTATTCCATCACAATAATTATTTATCATTCCAACATGTCCTGTTTATGTTAATTTGTTGTCATATTGATGTAGGGTTGTTGTGTTAACATGAGAGTGTTATTGCTGACCATTTGGGTAATTATTAAAAATTGTCTTTGATCTGAGGCCAATTATGAATTATTACATTTAATTATGTTACAATTAAGAATTAGTTAGGTAATTAGAGGTATTAAAATATTAATGCTTACAATTTGTTTGAAAATCAAGCAAATGGAGAAAGTATTAGCATATGTTCATTCTGAATGGAGGTACAGAAAAATTACTCCTCATTTCTGGAGATCTGATACAAAGGACTCATCAAATTTTCATGGGACTGAAGCTGCTGATGAACTGTGAGTCTGGAACGTGCTATGAACAATTCTTATTGACACTATATCAGCTTAGCCAATCAAAAATGTTCAAAACTTACTAAAGTGTTTTTGCAGTAGATCAAGGATGCCTGATTACTAATCATTAAGGATGTTTACAGGTTACTAGGATGCTTGATTATTAATCATTAAGGATGTTTACAGGTTACTAGGATGCTTGATTTTTAATCATTAAGGATATTTACAGGTTACTAGGATGCCAGATTATTAATCATTGAGGATGTTTACAGGTTACCGGGATGCCAGATTATTAATCATTGAGGATGTTTACAGGTTACCGGGATGCCAGATTATTAATCATTGAGGATGTTTACAGGTTACTAGGATGCCAGATTATTAATCATTGAGGATGTTTACAGGTTACCGGGATGCCAGATTATTAATCATTGAGGATGTTTACAGGTTACCGGGATGCCCAGTTGGGATGGGTACAGATCAAAGAAGATACTCAGCATGAGAACAGAGACAATGACAAAGAGCGAATAGCCCAGTTTCTGATTATTTATGCTCCACGAAGAGGAATTTTGGAGGTACATTTATGAATTGTGAGCTTGTATCAGCAGCATTTAGGACAAGATACTGTATATCAGGGTGTTTTTTTTCTGTATGTATGCGATATACTCTTTGTGTACAAGCATTTTTCAATTGCAGAAAATAAGATGGTGTGAATTTTGTAAGATTTGTTTTTAGAATAGAGATAGAACACATGTAATATAAAGTATTTGATAACTAGATAAAGTGAGTGTTGTTCACTGGTATATAGATCCAATTGATTACATAATACAATATAAGAAGTTAATTAATTGCATAATTTTCCTTGCGTTAATCAACGTATGATTACACCTTGGATTTTAATATACATTACACTAAACTGTACATGATGTTAGGACTTTTTTTAACACCTAGGATAATTATAGACCTTACAAAAAATATTTTGATTACACTGGAATTTTGGATGGATCAATCCTTTTTTTAAAGTGATTTCTCAGGGGAAAACAGCACATTGCCACTCAAAATTTAAAAAGTTCCAGACAAATTTCACATTGTCATTAAAAGAGTTATACTTGTACATAAATTTCTTTATTTTTTACAACTTGTCAAACTAAAATACTATGAATTATTTTTTCACAATCACTTATTAAAAATAGTGAAAGTTTATTTCATGTAAAATTAGTGTGCACTTTTAGGGTCTGATTCGATGAAAAAACATGACTCAGAAAAAACCCACAGGAAATTATATTGCTTGGGTTCAAATTTACTATTGAAGAGTACACCTTAATACATTCTAACCCAAGCTATAAAATTGCCTGTGGAAAAAAACATGCATAGTATTGTATTGCTACCAGTAATTAAACATTTTTTTTCAAACCATTTCTTATCTTTTCGAAGTTGATTTAAAAGTATGTGGGAATTGTTTTATGCTTTATAAGAAAGACTTATTATGTGTATAGGTGTGGACAGCAGCTAGTGGACCCAGAGTGGCAGCATTCAATGTTCCCAAACACTGTCGCCTGATTAGTCCTGGCCATGGAATGATGGGATTGAATAATGTGACCTGTAAAGGGGTCAAATGTAAAATGTTTCAGTGTGCTATCGTTGAGCCTTCTGGAGTTGTTAAGTCACTTGACATTCCATTTCATCTAGCTCTGAGGTGAATAGAAAGAATATCAGTGTAGAAAAACAAAGTGGTAAAAATGATTTTAAAGTTTTAAAGTATGAAGTTGTTTACTCTCAATTTAAAATATGGAAGAAAATAATTAAGTACACAATTCCCTTTTTTATAGTAGATATTTTTTTGAAATGGTAAACAATGTAAAATTCTAATATGCATGTACATGTATGTAGTGAAGCGTAAATGATTTTATCAAAACAGCGACAAGAACAGCAAGCGAGCCCGAGATCTCCATCTTCTGAAAAAATTGAAACAACTTCTTAAGGAGAGTACAGAGGAGTCAGGTATGTGCTGAAAACAGTGTCTAACTTGTTTATATCCTGCCAAAATTAGCTGTGTTGTTCAGATGTGTTTATTTGTAACATGTAGTTTAATCACTAGATCCTGATGCAGAAACTTTTACGTGGAGTAGAAATTTTCCTCATTTGTGGCCTGAATTTTTTATGCCCATTATAGACAGGTTATAGTATAGTATGGTATGGTGCAGTGCATTTGTCCGTACATCTGTGCATCATTCAGCACATTTTGAGTGTGATAAAAACAGTACTAGTAAACTGATTAGGATCATCAAACTTGGTACACATTTTTCTAATGATTTTTTTAGTGATAAGAGAAGGAAGTCCATTGTTTTTCAAGGTCAAAATCAAGGTCAAACTTACATGAGAAATTATGTTGGCATAAAAACAAGATAAAGACATTACTAATAAGGCAAGGATAATCAAACCTGATACACCTGTTCTCCATGGTGAAAGGAAGATGCCCAGTATGCCCAGTATTTCTCAAGGTCAAAGTCATATTTTTGTGGATAATCATGAAGGAAAATCAGTACTAGTTAGGGCCCCACCATATGGCAGGTGCCCAATAGTAATCTGTCCATTAGCACTTTCAATGGCGCATGATAACTTAAGTTACCTTGGGAAGATTTCATGCATTTTATACATGTACTTGGGATTAGGCGGGGAAGACCCCTTTTGATTTTCATATTTATCAGCTTTGTTGTTACAGAGTTGTGAGACTTCGAAGTTTTTATACTTACAGTCTATATATGGGACATATTATGGTACAGTGATGTGTGTGTGTCCATTCATCCATTCGAAGTTTTCTGTTTCTACTTTCATTCTATCACATATAAAGCTGAAACTTGTTATATAGCTTCTTTGTGGGTCACTCTAGATCATGCTGCAATTTTGATCGATTTTCACTGCTCTTGCAGTTTTGCTCCTTTATTTGAAAATTAATATTATATTGAGGGTACATAATTTGTCTGGTCAACTCATCTTACAATTTTCAAGTGAGGACCTTCTTATTTTACGGAGTGTTTGTATGGGATTCCTCTGAACAACTTCTAACTGTAAAAGTGTGCTAGTGACATACAATTTCGGACTAGAATTTGAAATCTGCTTCATCAGAAATTGTGTCATTCTAGCACACTTTTACAGTTAAGAAATTGTTCATTAGTGTATTAACATATCATTTTTGTTAACAATGTAGATTGCCAATATTTGTTGTTTTTTTGGTAGTCTGTAGTATGTAATATTTGTCTCTAAATAAAGACGTGGGTTGCCTAAAAATTTGAGGTTTAAATAACCAAAGTTTCGTGGCTTTTTAGTGGTTTTACATATATACACACACACACACACACACACACACACACATGTATATATGACCGATTTCAATCAAACCTACCCCGCGGGGATCCGGGTAGTTAGAATAGATCCTCAGTACCCCTTGTTTGTCATAATAGGCTACGAAATGGGGCGGTCCTTCGGATGAGACCGCAAAAACCGAGGTCCTGTGTTACAGCAGGTGTGGCATGATAAAGATCCCTCCCTGCTCAAAGGCCATAAGCGCCGAACATAGGCCTAAATTTTGCAGCTCTTCACCAGCAATGGTGATGTCTCCATATGAGTGAAAAATTCTCAAGCGGAACATTAAACAATACATAATCAGTCAATCAATCAAACCTTGCACAAATAACCTTTGGGTAAAGGGGATTCAAGTTTGTTAAAAGGAAAAAAGGAAGAGCCGTGCTTGCTTCCTCCAAAGGGGAGATAATCAAGAAAATGCAAATAGGGTTGGGGTCTTTTAAAAATCTTCTCAAGAACCAATGGAATAGAAAAGTTGAAATTTACATGAAAGCTTTATGACATAGTTGTAGATTCAAGTTTGCTCAAATCATGACCTTCGTTGTTAGGATGGTCCATTCTATCATGTGTGGTGGATCCATCACGGTCATTTTAATTAAAAGCATTGAATGGTTATATTTAAAAATAATAATAGTAACTACATGTATATAACATATGTAATATGTGTAGCAATTCACTAACTCATGTTTTTCAATTAATGGTCTATTTCTGATTTAACAGTGGAGCTGCAGTCTGCTGTCATAGAGTTGCTTCAGGACACTAGGATCTCTCATGTCACCCAACAGGTACCATCATTAGTCATGTCAAGAGATAAGATATTCACTTATTTAACTGGAAGCCATTGATATGCATGTACATGTATAATGATATTGGGACACCTGAGACAATGGTTTAGATAGATTGTATGATGACTGCTTTGTGACACCTGAATATGATGGTTTAGATAGACTGTATGACTGCTTTGTGACACCTGAGACAATGGTTTAGATAGACTGTATGACTGCTTTGTGACACCTGAGACAATGGTTTAGATAGACTGTATGATGACTGCTTTGTGAACATGTGAGGTTTAGATAGATTGTATGATGACTGCTTTACTTTGTAGGGTGTAGAGAGAGTACTGTCAACTAAGTACGTCTCCTCACGGTTCATGCAGGATGTCCTTAAGTCCTGTTCCACTCACATCACAAACAGAGGTCGGTGTATATTCCACTCAACATTTTCCTCATACATACTGAAACCTTTCAAATGACGACGTATTAAGTAATTCTCATTGATTTTCATAGGCTTGGGAGACTGACATTAATGGCCCTGCTTCTCTATCAATTTACCATCATTAACCATTGGTGTATAATTATGAATTACACAAATAAGTATTTGCCCAGTTTTTAAATAGACCAAAATTGTGAACAAAATGCAGTGAAGAACATTTCCTAGAAAACAGTATTGTATTGAAGTTGTGTAAATCATGCTATTACTCAAAATAAGCTCTCTCTTTTAATATAATTTTCTTATATAGGAGAGGACAGCCAAGACATCAACAGTAAACTGCTGGTTGGCTTTTGTCAGACCCAGATGGATCTCTTACAGATGTATGACCAGATTACACAGGACTGTGCACAGTCTGCTCCTCCACACAGTGATATAACTGAGGTCTCAGAATAATAACAATCTACTTCTTAAGCTAAAGCTTTCAAAGAAGTTTAGAAACTGTTCGCATGGTTTTTTATGTTCCTCTTTCACCCATGAATGTGGTGGAGGTTTCGTTAGATGTTGGTTGTCTTTGTGGCATTGCCAATAGCCTAAAAGTGTATGATTTTGAATCCATTTCATGTCAGCTAGGTCAAGTGTTAAAAGCAAGACAATGAATATTTGTCTCTGCAATTAGTAAATTAGTAGGCATATTTTTAGCTCACCTTCACTCTTCTGATAGAAATTATCCATTGACTGTCTGTCCTTTTTGACTTCTTCTTGAAAACCACTGTATCGATTTCAACCAAACTTACCATAAAACATCTTTTGGTAAATGGAAAATGGAATTTAAGTAGGTTCAAATGAAGGGACATGTCCCCATTGAATGGGAAATAATTAAGAAAAAGTGAAAAAGGGTGTTTTAGAAATATTCTCAAGACCCATCAGTGTAATATATCTGTATACAAAATTAATATGGAAGTTTCACCATTCAGTGTAGGTTGAAATTTGTCCATACTGTAATTTCCAGGGTCAGGATGGGATTACAAGTGGGATCTAAAGTTCCACATATATAAGATTTTAAATGATTCTATTTCCCAAGAACCAAGGGTGCAATATGTCAAATTGATATGTAGGGCATTCTTATGTAATGTAGATTCATATTTGTTCATACCATGGTCTGTGAGGTCGAGATGGATCACAAGACAGGGTTGAAGTTTTAATGAGATTATATAAAAAATTATACTTATAAACCACAGTGGTACAACATATCAAAATAATATAAAGCAATGTAGGTACAAGTTTCTGTACACAGGACCACATGTATGAGGGCTGTTTGATATGTAATGTGTATTGTACCACAGGGCGATAACGCTTTGCATGATTTGGTGGATGATGATTCTCTTGAATAGCTCTATTCAATATTTTTCCAACAGTATAAACATTAGCCTTTAGCTCCACATAGTTTTAAACTTATAGTCATTTCAATAGAGCCAGTCGTTGACCATTGTTGTAAAAATGGTTGGGAAACGGATTAAGAATATTGAAGAAATTAGAGCTTATATAAATGTTCGCACAAAACTCGGTCATTTGGTAATGCAGATTTTTACTGAATTGGGGGAAGTTCGTGGATCTTATAATATATCTTATGAAACAGTTCGTAGGTGGAGAAAGAAATTTCGAACTGATACAGAGTCTATCAAAGATGCAGCAAAATCTATCTGACCTGTGACTGTAACAGGCAAGGCAAATGTCTCAAAAGTCAGAGGAATAATTGAAAGTGATGGCAGGTACATGATACGTGATATTGCCAAAGGTGTTGGCATATCGCTATCGCTGGTTCATTTCATTTTGAAGCGAAGTTTGAAAGTATGAAAGATTTCTGACAGATGGATACCGCGTATATTGACAGATGACCAAAAATGGGTACAAGTACAAACCGCTAAGCAATTGCTCAAAATGTTTCCCAAATTCAATCAAAGACAGTTTGCAAACATTGTTACTGGTGACGAAACATGGGTTAACTATTTTGAACCAGTAAGAAAAATATGGCTAAACACGGTAGAAAGCCTGTAGTTGGTAAAAGAACCATAAGCACAAAGTAGGTTCTTTATTGCATATTCTTCTCATGTGATGGTTTAACCATACAAATTCTGGTACCGAAAAGCAAAAGTGTTACAGGTTGGTATTATTGAGATGTTGTACTAAAAAAGCTCAAGAAATGTTATCATAAATGATGCCCTGTGTCAGGATTTAGGCATGTTCGTCTAATTCATGATAATGCTCCACCACATGCATCTGAGCTTGTGATGCAATTTTTGAAGTTGGAGAAGGTTATCAGCTTGCCACACCCACCATACACACCAGATCTAACCCCATGCAATTCTTTCCTTTTTCCAAACTTAAAAAGTAAAAAAGATTTTATCTGATCGACGTTACAAGTCCCGACAAGCCCTTGGCTCAGCCATCAGTCAGTGCATCATAGGTCTACCTAAACCAGCGTACCGTGATGCATTTCAGAAATGGATTCAGAGATTGAAATTATGTATTTCAAACCACGGAGAATACGTTGAAGGGATGTAATGTTCGTTTCACTATTTGACTTGAATGCTTCTAAAATATTGTACAATACACATTACATGTCAAACAACCCTCGTACAGTGTATAGGAAATCTTCTCATAAACAAATGTTCAATTTGTTATACAAAATCATCCTCTTAAAGTTTACTCCATGTGGGCAAAGGGCAAGGACATGACAGGTGTTAAATGGTACAAATTTTCATATTGATGTGTAAGTATCCTATTTAGTGTAAACTCAAGTTTGTTCACACCACCTTGGATCAAGGTGGAGCCACAAGAGGAGGGTAGGACATAACTGGAATCTAGTGTTGTATATGGGGAAACTGCATTAGCTCAGATGAGCTATGAGAATCTTATTTTTAAATCTGTTGGTGTGATGCCATTGATATGTGACATTTACAGGTGATATTTTGATTTTTTAGATTTTGATCGAGAACCTGCATATCAGCAATCCAGAAAGTACACACATCATGAATCAGATGAACACTGACAATTCTGAGAGTGACACAGATTTTGTTGACAAAAGAGTCAGATTTGATATTCCAAATATCTTTCATCCAAGTGACTTTCTGAGCTGTTTTCAATTCCAGCCACATGTGTCAGCACAAGAGTCCACAAGACACAGATTGATTACTGTGTCTGACAGTATTTCACTGGACAAGAGAGTTGGACTAGGTAAACTCTATTCTTCTGTCTCTTGTAAAATTGTACAGGAATATCTAACACCTTATGATCAGAAAATGTCTGTCATAATATATATTAGGAATGTAGCTGCTATTTCTAAAACGAAGATTTGTTTGTTTCAGGGAAGTTCCTGTTTTCTCAATGTACAATCCAGGAAGGGTCAATAGACACATTGACCAATGTGATACAAAATTGTAACATATCACCCAATCTCCTGGTGGTAAGTAACATATCACCCAATCTCCTGGTGGTAAGTAACATATCACCCAATCTCCTGGTGGTAAGTAACATATCACCCAATCTCCTGGTGGTAAGTAACATATCACCCAATCTCCTGGTGGTAAGTAACATATCACCCAATCTCCTGGTGGTAAGTAACATATCACCCAATCTCCTGGTGGTAAGTAACATATCACCCAATCTCCTGGTAAAATTGTAACATATCACCCAATCTCCTGGTGGTAAGTAACATATCACCCAATCACCCAATCTCCTGGTGGTAAGGAGGATTTTACAGATTATTAATAATTAGTTTATAGTAAATTCATCTTGAATGAATAAATGGAAAATATGATTATGGTATACATCATTGCATACCTTGTGCATATATGCCCCATTTATTGATAGCCTTCGTCAACGTGAGCTGTGCTCACCTTGTGTTTTCTATATTCTTGTGATGTCTCAGATGATAATTCTTAACTTCAGGACTTGTTAGTATTGTATTGGTTGTCATCGGAAACAAGAACTCTACAAATGATCCCAAATCTTCATCGTATACTCAAAGTTCTGGTGTCCATTACAGGTACCTGTGTATATTGAATGTATAGCACAAAAAGCATGTCACTAACAGTAGTATGATGTAACTGTTACAGAAACAATGTTTTTAATGTTTCCATCAATGTCATTCTCAGCAGAGTTGTGCACTTCTTTTCAGACAAGAGCAATGTGCTGGCAAAGTCTACAGACTCTGCTTTTTGGTGGAAGAAGCTGCGATACTCGTGTAGTCACAGTACTAACATACGCCCTGCCTACATACTGGCTCTGGTTAGCCGATCACTTTGTGTGGAGGTGATTGAGAACAGGTCCAAGGGAAAGGTATGACAATATACATACATGTAGCTGCCTTAAAAACAAGTGTAGATCAAAACATATGGCTATCTTACATATACCCACAAAAGATTCTAGTGGGAGAAAAACATTTGCTGATTTAAAAATGGTTGATACAAGTATATGACATAATCCTTATATACCCACACGGTAACCATAGGGTAACCTTGAAGTAGGTGTGGCCTAATCAGCACAGTTGTGCCCAGGGTCTGGAAATGCATTAATCATATGTGTTTAAAGATTAGTGTCATTGACTGTTTATGAAATCAGTTTAGCGGGAATCATATTTTAACACCTCTGACAGTGAAGCTAATTCATTTATTTAATTTGGTATGAAATTCTCTATTGATCCATTATCAAACAAGTACATCACTAAATCATGATCATAGGGAACAGTGCATCAGGTCTGACTGCACCATATTTTGAATATACTCGTATAAATACACATA
Source organism: Ostrea denselamellosa (assembly GCA_024699665.1). NCBI lineage: Eukaryota > Metazoa > Mollusca > Bivalvia > Ostreida > Ostreidae > Ostrea > Ostrea denselamellosa. Next base: position 1,641,965 of record JAMZEH010000026.1, read on the forward strand.
CAGGAGTCACTGAGTTTGACTTTTAAACTGAATATCAACAAAAAAAAATGCAATTAGTTTGATTACACTATGAAATTAATAAATTGAGGTTTTCATTTAATTCAAAATAATACTTTTGTTGATCACTTTAAAGATAAATAATCTGTATACAATAATAAACAAAATGTACACTGATATATTCTGCAACATTACCATGATTGCTCAAAATATTATTAGGTTTAATGTTACTTGGGGGAAAAAAAGAAAAAAAAAGTGCATATGCAGGTTACATAAATGAATAATGATTTTAAGCATTAATATCCAACTCACTGTGCACTGCATTCAAGATAATTTTATATGCTTCATAAAAAACCTCATAGAAAATTATCTCCTGTACAGTAAACCAAATTTATCGTGAAGTACTGGGTCAAACAATTTTGATTCGTTATAAATATAATTCATTGTATTCGATAAGTTCACATGATTTAATACTACAAGGGATGAAAATCACTTTGCTGTAAACATGAATTCATTTTCAACATTTTAAAATAAAAAACAGATCACCAAAGAATGCACTTTGAATTTATTTAGGTTGACTGGTTTCGACCTTAGACATTAGAACAAGTTATTACTGAAATGCAGAAGTGAAAAATTCGGATGGCATTATATATAAAGTTTGGATGGTTGCTATATAAATAGAAATGGCGGAGCATGACAACAAACAGTAATATGCTGATAATTAGTAAATTGACAATGAATATTATGGTTTTAATTAATTAAATAGTCCATATATTCCATAACTGTTACAGTTCTATTATAAAATTCTGAATTACTCAGGAAATCTATTACTACCCATGACTGTCCATAGTCATGTGTTGTCCATCATTAACTTTTGAACACATTTAACCTATTCGAATTGCATGGCCAATTTTTAACAAAAATTGCTGTACAACATCTTTTAGGGTAGGGAAACAAAATTGGTGAATTTCATGGTTCCTACCCTTTTGGGGGCTTTTTTAAACAGTGCAATATATGAAATATCATCTTTAGTCCTTGGGAAAGCTCTATGCTTCATGAACTGAAAATACATTACTTCTATAAAAATACTCTTTACTACTGAACATCTACTGTCTCGGGCCATAAGTATTTGTAAAAACAAAATGGCTGCAATGTAAACAAAACTAGGTCACCAAACAAAAAAAATTGTTTAGGCCAAAGCTTATTAATTATGAGATATTAGCAGCACAAAGATTGTCTAATATGACTAATAAGAAAACTTAAAAGTCTGTTATGTCCTTAAAAACATCCACTGCTCTCAAAGTTGATGAGTGTTTGCATTATCTGCAAACAAAACTTCTAATTTATGTTCTATGTGTTTATATTGTGCAATACTCAAAGTTAAAATCCATTGGCCTCTTATTTTCAAATACATTGTGAGATTGACATATTGTAGGACCCTGATGCTGATACTGAGGCTGGTGAAGAAATGTCCTCAGAAAGAGGCGAATGTGGTTCCCAGGACACAGAGGAGTGGAATCTGTTGGTGAAACAATTAGAGGATGTATTATCTTTGAAAAATCTGCTCAGTCTTGGCAGAGTGGACCATATTACTGAAGTGTCAGTCTCAAAAATACTGGAAGGTGGAAGAGGTTAGTACTGCTGAAAAAAGTAGAGAGATATTGATCACTATTCGTACAGGTCATACAGACAGTAGTGAATCACTGGTGAATGTTCCCACAGAAATCTTAATAATGAATCTGTATATAGGATCAATATTGAGGGCTGTAGTGAATGTTCCCACAGAAATCTTAATAATGAATCTGTATATAGGATCAATATTGAGGGCTGTAGTGAATGTTCCCACAGAAATCTTAATAATGAATCTGTATATAGGATCAATATTGAGGGCTGTAGTGAATGTTCCCACAGAAATCTTAATAATGAATCTGTATATAGGATCAATATTGAGGGCTGTAGTGAATGTTCCCACAGAAATCTTAATAATGAATCTGTATATAGGATCAATATTGAGGGCTGTAGTGAATGTTCCCACAGAAATCTTAATAATGAATCTGTATATAGGATCAATATTGAGGGCTGTAGTGAATGTTCCCACAGAAATCTTAATAATGAATCTGTATATAGGATCAATATTGAGGGCTGTAGTGAATGTTCCCACAGAAATCTTAATAATGAATCTGTATATAGGATCAATATTGAGGGCTGTAGTGAATGTTCCCACAGAAATCTTAATAATGAATCTGTATATAGGATCAATATTGAGGGCTGTAGTGAATGTTCCCACAGAAATCTTAATAATGAATCTGTATATAGGATCAATATTGAGGGCTGTAGTGAATGTTCCCACAGAAATCTTAATAATGAATCTGTATATAGGATCAATATTGAGGGCTGTAGTGAATGTTCCCACAGAAATCTTAATAATGAATCTGTATATAGGATCAATATTGAGGGCTGCAGTGAATGTTCCCATAGAACATTGTATATGTATTTATTTTGTATTTACATGTAGGATCAATATCCGAGGCTGTAGCATACTTGATAGCAGACATGGAACTTCATCCCAGAGATTTGTATTCTACCAGTATGATGGACAGCACAGAAAAAATGGAGATTGGCACAGATCCAGAACACTCAACACAAAGCACTGGAATCAGGAAACTTCAAGGTGAGTGCAAATACAGACCTACACATCCATAGTGAAATAACATACATGTCATGGCACAGAATTAAGAAAACGTGTTTTTTATTTGTGACCCCATCTCTGACTGTAAATCACATCATGTTTCAGTTGACTTGGTACAGCTACAAAAGAAGTTACCACACAGCTTAGAGAATGATGTTCTCTTGTGTAACTGCTGCTGGGAAAATTCCATTATATGGTTCAAAGACCTAGATGTATGTACTTAAAGACTTATATTTGAGACCTATTATGTTGATAACACACAATGGTGTGCAAACAAATTGACAAATTGAATAACATGCATTTTATGTGCAAAATAGATGCTATAATTAAAACATTTCAAAATGCTTATAGTTACATGAAAAACTCTCTTTAGTCCCTCTATAGCCTAAACTCTAATGTGACAGCTTTGTAATCGGCAATTTATGTCAGAATGATGGGAATACATAATTTTTTTTATTTTGTAATTCTTTTGATCAAATTGAGAATAACATGCAAGTATGTACATTGCATCTATCTTCTTGCACAAATCACTCTTAATTTGTAAACAAAAGCTTTACTTTCAAGTTTCATTAGCAAAAGAACCCTTAACAAACAATTATTTGTTCTTTAAATATTTTTATGCCCCTAGAATCAAAGATTTGGAAGCATATAGTTTCTGGCCTGTCTGTCTGTCTGCCCTTCCATCCATTTGTCTGTCTGTGGCAAAAAACTTCACCTTAGTCACATCTTTTACACCATAAGAGGTAAAGTTTTCATATTTGGTATGTGTCTTCCTTGTGGCAAGACCTTTCCATTGGCACCAAAATATCTGACTTTGTGACCTTTACATTGACCTTTGACATACTTTTAGTAAATTTGAATATAGCCATATTTTTCAAATTGTAAGAGGTACTTCTTTTATATTTATAATGTGCATTTCTCTTGAGGAGGGAGACCTTTCCAACCATACCAAAGTTGTTGACCTTGTGACCTTGACATTGACTTATTGTTTAGAAATTTAAAAAAATTTTTTTTACATATCTTTTACAACATAAGGTAGCAGTATTTTTTAGCTTCTTGAGTTGCAAGGATCATGGTGACCCTCTGTAGCATAATTCTTAGAGTCAAAAGTGTGTTTTAAGGATCACACTTTTTAAAAAAAGAAAACTAATTTAAAGCATTTAATTTTGATCTACACTGTATAGGTACACTACAGTGTTTTGTTCATGAAATGAAAAAAATATTGGTTCAATGCATATGGAATAAATACCTTCATAATGTTATTAAATATACTTTGAAGTTTCTATTGGTTATTTGTCATCATATCCTATATCTCTATGCCATACTTATACATCATCATGTATATCTGATCAATGTAAGAAGGTATAGTCATTAAATAATAAGGACATTTTTGTGCATTCCGTGCTGCTGTTATGATTTACGTCGAGTCACAGGAGTCGGCAGTTATATCTGTGAAGGTCTACAATCTAAACAACTACCAAGCTTCATGAGCACTTGCAAAGCTCAGTGATTGTTGCTCACGTTGTAGATCTTTACAGATGAAACTGCTGACTCCTGTGGTCGAGATCTTGTGTATCCTGATCATCTATGGGGTTGTTTGTCAGTTGGCATTTTATTTGGTTCAGTGTAAATCTGGAATTGAATAATATCACCATGTTGAAACTTTATTGTTATGTACTTATGGGAAAGAATATTGAGCCCGATGGCAAATATGAACTTCATTTATTTTTTCCTGCATCATGGTGACCTTTTGAGTGATGTTTTTGGGGGGTAAAAAGTATTTTTTGTGTGTAAATTATGCAGAAGTTTGCATAACGGAAACACTGGATAGACCTTTCATATTTGGTAATGTATTCCTTGTGGTAAGACCTTTTTGTTGATGCCAAAATCTTTGACCTGGTGACTTTTATAAATCTTACAGTTCCACTTTGTTGTAATTCAGGGGATCAGTGTTTAATGAACACATCTCTGTTTCCTAAAAGTTTCTTTGCTTGTCAGTTAACAAGTTGTAACAGCCATGGAATAGCTGTCAGCTGCTTTCTCCCATGTGCATGGTCAAATTGGTATTGTGATGTCAATGTTATAGTGTGGAATTTAAAATTAAGTTTTGAATTTTGAAGTTTTTCAAAGGCAAATCATGTTAGAATGTAAATATTGGTATATGAAGAAAGGTAAGATTTTCTCAAACACCAATGAAAGATAAGACAATCCTGTATGTAGCCTATTGTTAATTTCTTTGATAGAAAGTTCATCATTTGGGTTTGGCAATGGAATACCTGAAGCTAGTCACCAATGCAATATTACGACATGGTATGTATATCTATGTATGGAGATTTTGAATCATGTTAATCACATATGTCAGTAAAACTTACAGTACATGAAAATTTTCTCAAACATAGGATAATAATACAGAAACTAGAGGAAATTCAAGAAAGTTTTTATAATGAAGAAGCAACAGTATATTTATTTAAGTGCATGTTTTTTGTCAGGGGTTGCCTCCATGTTGTGGCATCGCTTTGTGATGAAGAAATTCCAAGCATTAGCTCAACTGATGGAAAAGGTATTAAAACTTAGTTACAACAACTTCAGCCAACTAAAGGTATCATAACTTTGTTACAACAACTTCAGCCAACTAAAGGTATCATAACTTTGTTACAACAACTTCAGCCAACTAATGCTATTAAAACTACGTCACAACAACTTCAGCCAACTAAAGGTATTAAAACTTAGTTACAACAAATTCAGCCAACTAATGCTATTAAAACTACATCACAACAACTTCAGCCAACTAAAGTTATTAAAACTTAGTTACAACAAATTCAGCCAACTAATGCTATTAAAACTACATCACAACAACTTCAGCCAACTAAAGTTATTAAAACTTAGTTACAACAAATTCAGCCAACTAAAGGTTCTGCAGTGATACCTCTGTTATCACACATATGTATCTATTTATGCCCCCTTTTGAAAAAGAGGGGATACCAGTACACTGATATTTAATAAACAGGGGATCAAAAGTTTTACATGAAAAGACGAAGATAACAAACAGTGATCAATCTCATAAATCCTATATGGAATACAAATTAGAAAGTGGGGCAAACACGGATCCCTGGATATACTAGAGGTTGGATCAGGTGACGGAGGAGTAAGCACCCCTTGTCAACTGGTCACACCTGCCATGAGCCCAATATCTTGGTTAGGTAAACAGAGTAATCTGTAGTCAGAATCAGTGTCAGACAGCATTTGACCGAATGAAAGGTTGTATTAGCAAAGTAGATCATTGTAATGACCATAGAATTTGCAAAATGCTGACTTTAAACTAGACTGTTGAAACCCCTGTAACATCAGCTTGTTTATCATTAGCCTGCCTTGATTTAAAAACTGATCATACACAGAACAAGCTCTTGTGTATTGAATCAGTTCAGAGAGATAAAACCATATGCAGGTGATAATGGAATATTGCTACATAAAAATGGGAAGCTGACATTGTCCCATTTGTCATAAAGTTGATTTATTAGTTTGCCGTTAACATCTATTTTTAGTAAAATATCCAAGTATGAAGCAGATGTGGAGGGCTCTGTTGTGTTTTTTATTTCGAGTTGAATCGACATATGAATAAAAATGATTATTGTTAAGAGATAAAACGTCATCAGTATATCTAAATGTCAAGTTGAAGGCCGCAGCAAAAGATTTTTTCTTCTCATGTAGAATAAACTTTTTAAAAGTCTTATTCTCAAGAACAGAAGGGCCAGTATTAATGTTATCAATTATATGCAAGCATCCCCCAGTAGTGTAGATTCAAGCTTATTCTAGTCAAATCAATGACCTGGGGTTAGGTTTGGGCCACAACACAGATTAAAATTTTATATGAAAATGTAAAATTTGAAAATCTGTTTCGTTTAAAAAAAATATGAATCAATAACTTAGGGTGGGGCTGGAATTGAGAATTAAATTTTATTTGATACATGAATGTAGTGAAAATTGGGCATCCCTATATTGTGTAGATTGAAGTTGGGTTAAGTCATGACCTCATTTAGCTTAGATGGGATCACATTATGGGTTAAAAATTTTCACAAGAATAAATAGGGTAAAAATTTTTTTTCTTAAAAATCATCTGATGAAGAACAGCGGGACCAGGTTCATTCAGGTAAATGTTGTGGCCCATGGGCCTCTTGATTATAAACTGACATTACCATGTTGGCAAGGAAAATTTATCATAAGATCAAGGAGAAATTTTATGAAGGATCATTCATAAAAAAAAAAAAACCTGTGTCGTAGGCAATTATTTTTTAGCAGAATAGCTAGATGACAAACTTCATACTTGATCCATGGCACCATTATGGTACTTCTATAGCTTTAGGGAATGAAAGTTTGTCAAATTGATATGCAGGCATCCTTATGCACTATAGATCCAAGCTTGTTTACATCATAACAACTGTGGCAATGATAGAGCCACATTAAGGGTTCAAAGTTTTACAAGGAAATAAGTAATTACATACAGGTGAGTTAAGTGTCCTATGGACCTCATGTTTTACGACTGCACATGCTTATGGTTGTAAAACAAACACTATTTTCTTAAAATTTGTAGGTTGGAAAAGTTCCAAAAGACAGACTCTGCAGAAAGGTACAGAGGTTTACAAGTACATTTGATGAAATGTAAACAGTCAGACTTGTTACATACAATTATGACACTTATTTCAGCTGTTGAATTTATCATATATTTTTTTTCTGTGCAGGAAGTTGGCATTGGAGAATCATTCATGCCTGACTTTGCTGGATACATGCTTGATCTCATTCAGGTTCTCAGAGAGGTACATTATATACTGGAAATTGAGAATATGTCATTTTAAATGGGGAAGAAATATTTTTAAGCTGATTTCAGTGGAATTAATTTTTACGTGATTTTTATGCCCCTTCCCCCTGAAAAGAGGGGGCATATTGTTTTGCACTTGTTGGTCAGTCTGTAGACCAGTCTTGTTCGCTCACTTGATAGACATCAAATTTGGTACACTGGTACATTTTAAGGAGTAGATGACCCCTAATGATTTTGAGGTCACATGATCAAAGGTCAAATCCACTATGGACATTGGAAGTTATTGTCCAATTGTCCACTTAACATCTTGAGAGCCTTTTCCTTGACAGATATCAGATCTGTACATTAAGGAGTAGGTGAACCCTATTGATATTGGGTTTACATGACCAAAGGTCAACGATCAAAGTAGACATAGTAATATATTGTCTCCACATTTGACACCAATTTGAGACAACGGTACATCCAAATGAATAAATAACTCCACACCTATTGTGTTTGAGGTCACAAGGTCAAGGGTCAAACTGGATATAGTGTGATATTGTGTCCTCAGTATCTTGAGAATCCTATAGTGAAATGAAACATGTGTATCACCCTTTTCAATTTTGCATCATGGGGGGATACATGTTGAATATTTTATGCTTCTTATTTAAAACGAACAGCACATGGTTACATCAGATATCTTTTTCTATTCATGAATAATCATGTTTCATGTATCCACAAGTTTAGATTAGTACCTCATTCAATTTACTCCTAACTATTCTTACTTAGACTATTTTAAAAATGCAAGTATGGCAATTATCTCTTGGTATCCTGCAGAAAGTGAACTAAATTGTTTGTATAACAGATTCAGATTTTCCTTGTGTATTTTAGACTACTAACACAAAGATACAGCATTTGGCAAATATTTTGTTGTTTCTGATATAAGGATCATTAAAAGTAACAATTATACTGAAGTAACATTCTTAAGTGGAGGACACCTTTTGTTTTTCAATGTGAAGGACATGGGACATACTAGAGATCTATGAATTCCAAAGTTTTGTAATTTTTGGCTAACACTCAGTAGTCTTGACTGACACCTAGTAATGTCATTCAGGACTCTCAATTATGTATCATATATGAATCCAGTGATGCATCATATCAAACACTTGTTGAACCCTATCTCTACACTTCAATAAGATGTGTTTGTAAAAGTATGCCCCAAGTGTGTCCATATTTGGATGTGGTAGATTTTTTCTTGACTTTGTTTACTGAATTTTATCTCTACTAGCTGCATATCTCTATTAACCTATCAGTTTGTTCTTAAATTGGAAATTAATAGCAACATCCATGTGGGAGCTTTTTGGTTTTCAGGCAAATTGCGAGATGAATGAGGTTCCAGTTTTTAATATAGAACCAGTCTGGCAAATGGTGAGGGGCCCATCCTCTCTTGTGGAACAAGCTGTTGAGCAGAAGATGACAAACTATGGTCTTCTGACACATCATTACAACTTGGCAGTCATCATGTATGCTGTTCTCACTTTTGGCATGAAATCGGCAAAGGTTCTGTCTCTGTTTGACTCCAAGGTATGTCAGAAGAAATCAGGGAGCATTTTAAAGATGATCAGATACCGTAAATTCCGATTTTGTCATGTACAAGTCATGACAATTGGTTTCAAAAAGGTAAAGATCATTGGGTTGATGCAGTCTGAAATTTGTGTCTGGGTCACAACTCCCTAACAAGGCAACAGATGTTCATACTTGGCACAAAGTTTGCATATGATCTGCAGTGATCTAGACCCTGACCCAAGGTCATTTAGACAAGAGAAATTTAATATACCTGTAGTTGCTATGCATCTTAACCATCCATCAAGGTCATTTATGATTATAGCCTGGTCCCCAATCACATGATGCAGAGGTTGTAGAAGTTTGAATGAATGTAGCATTCAAATGTACTGCATTTCAAATATGTTCCACATTGAATGAGCCTGGGAGGTATGATCCAATTCCATAGAAACAGATTTGTTTAAATTCTTGTTTTCATCATAGTTAAATGCATGTCTTAACTATAAGAACATATCAGAGAGTTTTTGTTGATCTATTTCAGGGAAAGCATGCTTTTCTTAATGATTTTACCCAGCATCCTTTGCTTCCTTCACAGAATGTGGATTCTGCCTTATCATCTAACCGCAAGGAGGTCAGTTAATAAATGCATGTATGTATAGTCTACTTTGGATGAATTAAAATTCTGAGAACCAGCTGATTATTTTCAATATATCCAAAGTTCAAAATTTTTGTAAACAAAGTTGGTCTTTTTCATCCATTTTAAAATTTCATTATTTGTTTTGATCCTGATCTTATAAACCAATACCAAGTTAGTTTGTGCAAAGTTGATCAATTTTTATTAATATACTGCATATGAAATAAAAACAATTCAAGTTTAAATTACATGTACTGTATATACAATGCAAATTACCCAAGGTAATGATTGGTGTTGGAGTTCAAAATATTGTGGTACTTTTGTAATTGGAGCATGTTTTCTTATTGCTTTGTTGAATTCAAGGACAAGTTAAAGTTCATTTATTTCTCAAAAAGGAAGTAAATGGTACAGAGAAGATGTAAACAATATGTGCGAACAAATAATAGTTCATGACAAGGTTGTGTGACAAAGTTCATATTACAATACCGATTGTTGCATATAGTGTTGATAGTAATCAAATAATGTTATTAAACAATAAACTATGGTAATGTTTATGTTGGAATATAAATTCTATGATTTATGCTTCTAATTAATGAACATAAGCTTCTTAAAGTACACTGGAATAGTGTTTTAAATTTAATGACATTTAGATAGTATGGCTACAAACACTGCTTTCGAACATTATCAATTTCAGGGCATTCCAAAAATTTAATGAAACTCATCACCAATTTTATTTGTGTTACAAATATCACATTTTTTATAACTTCTGTCTATCAATGCCCATCTATCAGATTCTGTTGCAAGCTTTGTGGCTTCCCGTACTACCCTATTCATATCATTTAGAATGTCTAAAACAATTTTTCAAAGACAATTTCAATCTTTATATAAATGATAACAAAGAATTTTTGGAGAAGTGATAACATCAGCGGTCTATTGCTGCTGATATTGATCAGAAAGTCGTTGCTTAATAGACACTTTTATAAAATTTTCAGGACCATCAATATTTGACTAATAGTTTCTAAACCTGCAATCATTCTAAGCATTCTTAATAAATTCTATCCATTGTAGGTTAAATCATTGATCTGAGTCTGTAATACAGAAGTTTATATAAAACCAAAGATATTTTTACATTCTGGTCATTTTGTATTTTAACCCAAAAACCAACCATTGGTGTTTTAATGTATTCTGTCATTGGATAAAAAGCTAATTTCCTATAGACCATAAAATTTGGTGCAGACTTTTAAAATAAAATTTAACAAAAGCTTGCAGAACTTTTTCAAATGTACTCTTTCAATAATTTTTGTAAATCGCTCATATTTCACATCCATTTAGAAGTAAAGGTTTAGTATTTTTTAAAAAAAAATTCATTGTGCATTTTCACATTTGAGTATGATCCATTATGTGACAAATTTACACCTAAACACATAAAAATATTCACTCTTCTAATATCTTTACCATCCGTTTTAAAAGATGCATTAATATTTTTTTGGCCTTTGGGAAAAAAACCCATAAATTAAGTCTTCTCTGTGTTTACCTTGAGTTTCCATAAATTACAGTATCATTTAATGTTATCTATTAAGCAGTAATTGTAAATCATCAACAGACTCCAGAATTAAAGTATCATCTGCATGTAATATATAAACAGTTTTAGGTCTGGACCAATATCCTTTTCTACATGTTTGCCATCACTAATACATGTACATGATGAAACCTTTACATTTTTAGAAATCAAGTATGATTCAGAGTTGTTCAAATTAAGTAATAAAAAAAAAAGGGAAAAAAAAGGAAAGAGTGAGAGGTTTTCTTCTTGTCTAAGACCTTCATTACATGAAAAATAGTTCGTGCATCTATTATCAAAAATGATTCTTGATTTGATCCCTTAATAGAATCTAAAAATTACATTTAAACATTTAAAAATGAGATCAGACTGTGATCTGTGAACAGCAAGACTCTTCTAGAATTAAATGTTATCATTAAAACAGGCAATGAAAATATCTGTCATAGAACTATAACCTCTTTACATCAGTGTACTGCATGATTACAGATTTACTGACCATGACAACAACCAATGTGGAATATTCAGTAGAACTATTATGAAAACAAGTCATCAGCTCAGCAGATATTTTAATATAAGCAATTTCAAATTAACCAACATTTGAATACAAAGAAAACAAAATGTTGAATTGACAGGAAATTATTTTTATTTTAAAGTAAACATTCAATGAATTTCAAAATAACTGATTTCCACATAAATGGATGTAAGCCTTTGATGGGTTCAGTTTTCAATTTATATTTGGCATGACTTCTTTTCCAGTTCTTGTCCAGAATTATTACATGTGCTGTAAGCACACTAGACTCTTTACAAGCTTCTCCAACACATAATCCATGCAGCATTTCCAAAAAGGATGCTGCTGCCACAAAATGGCCGACTCGAGTTTTGGAGCTATCGAAGGATTTTGGTCTTGACTTAGATTTTTTCAAACGTCAACATGTGATAGAGTTGTACTCTGGTGGACATGACAAAAAAGCAGAAGAGGTAAATTATGGCCAGAACATCTGAATGTTCCAATAAAAGCTTTCAATGTAATTTAATTATATTCAAAAACTTGAATTGATACCTAGGTACTGCTGACAGTGAATGATCATGACTTTATGGGCTCTCAGCTGTTGCTGTTAGCTGGGCGACGAGTGGCTCATTATCTGTTGGAGAGTCATAAAATGGAGGGAGTAGAGTTGTTGTCAAACGTGTCCCCTGCCCTGACAACATGGTTGCGTTCACTGGTAAAGTTATGCTACTTATGTTAGTTACATTTTATTTATCCAAAACAAATTGAAATACATGTCATTTATTTGTCTTATTTTTGTTGGATGCAGGAGCCTGGACATTTGAGACAGCCTGTTGCAGATGTACAATCTATTGCCATGCTGGTACATCATGTAGCCAACTATTTGTCAGAGGGCACATCAGAATATGAACTGGCCATTTCCTTAGTGGACCTTGTGCAATCTATGTCCTAAAACCAGTTTTTCAATTAGCCTAAATTAAAAAAGTATTTGCAATGGTGAACAAATTTTGTGGATTTTATTGCTGGGATTTTACTATATATCTCTTTTTACATTGATTTCATTTGTTGCTTCAAGCTTAACAGTTGCACTTTTGCTTATACAAAAGAAAACTGAAGCAACTTTAAACAAACTCTACCTCTTGTTTAGAGTTCACTAATTTAAAGTTGTCATTGATGAATATTTCAGTATCAATAAACTGAATGGAAAATAGTGTCGATTTCTTGATAATATATTGATGTCAATTGTGTTTTTTTAAACAAGTTTATTAGAGTAAAACAGGTTTTTAATTGACAGTTTAATTTTCTATAAAAAAGTTTTTGATGTACATACATACATCTGATATTAGTTTGACCAAAAGTACATCAAAAGTAAACAGCACGGCTGCATCTGTTTGTATTTCATATTATTATAATATGACTTTGCCATCACACTTTAAGCACTATACTGGGGGTTGTCACCTGAATATTTTTTAAACAGCAGTTATCCACCAAGGTAAACATTAGCCATTGTATGGTGGTGACATGTACAGTGAAACTTCTCCAAATTGACCCCTCAGAAAACCAGACCTCCCTGAATATTGGTCGATTTTTAAAGTCCCAGCAGAAATCTTAACATTTCTTTAGGAAGAAACTCTCACATTATCGGCCACCCCAATAAACTGGAAATTGGACATCTAATTCCATGGTTTACCTGTGATGTCAAGGGTGTTAGTGACCCCTGCCAATTTAGGTGTTCCTTGCAAATTCTGTGGAAAAGTTAATAACAAGATGTTGTAGATCTGAATGAAAACAGTAGGCCTATCAAGCACCATACTACCTTATAGGTATAAGCGGCAGTGAATTAAAAAAAAACCAAAAAACAAAAAAACAGGAATGATAATTATGGTGATTACAATATGAATAATTTTCTTAGTTTTCAAAAACTTAAAATTTGAAACAGATATTGACAATACTATTCTGTATTTACTACTGTTAAAACAAATTTGTCATTAAGAACATAAGCAATGGATGTAAACAGAGTTTTTATAGGTAAGGGGAAATTTTCAATTTAGAAATCAGCGTTTCAGTAAAATTTGTTTGTTTGATCCTTTAGAGCCGTCTAAGCAATTTTTCAGCCATCTGGCAGAGAATGTATTTTTGTTATTTTGGGTAATGATATTGGTGGAAATAAAATCAATCTGCTCTGATCATGAGACCAAAGTGAACAGTACCTACTCTGTGTATTAATTACAGCAGGTACTGCTTATGGTATCTCCCAAGTAATAGTCTCAAACACTATATTGAAAGGTTTGTGATAAGAAGGAATATCTAATGGAAATTAAGATATAATGTCTTTAAATGCTAAGTTCTCAGTAAACCGGCCATTTTTTAAGGTCCGAGAGCTGGCCGGTTTAGAGAAGTTTCACTGTAAATGTATACAGGCATAATACAATGTACATAATTTTTTTTTTTAGATTCAATAAAAAAAAAAAAAATCAAATGACAGGTTTTTATCTATTTCATTTAATACACATGAACTAATTTCATTCAAAGCATGAATGAATGAGCAAATTTTATTCAAAATATATAATATCACAATTTAAGTTAATAATGTTGCATCACGTTAAACTTCGGACTTGAATTTGTCCATGCATAAAAGTACTTCATTGCAACGTGGGCACAGCTCACTGTTCTTTGCTGTGTTCCTCCAACATCGCTCACACTTGGAGTTGCTGGTTTCTATCAATACTATAGTAAATGAAGTCTTGGAGTCTAAATGAATACTGTGGATGACCCGTGCTTTGTCATCTGGCATGGTTTCCATGGACTGGGAATGTCTCAGTGTTGTTACGGCTGTCTGGAGTATTTCACACAGTGGAGAATCGCTGGCTGTCTCTTTCTGGTGGAGCTTCTGTTGACAAGTATAATAATATAAGGTCTATGGGACAAATCACTCACCCGAGCATTTCTTCTTTTGCTTTTGATTTATATACATTAACAAAAAAAATCACTTTAATATTGAGCTTGTAATGTATAAAAGAAATTTAGACAACAGTGGTTCCATCTATGCCCCAGTTATCATGGTCTGAAAACGTTTTGAATGTACACTACATTTGGATGTTTGCACATCAATTTCACAAATTTGACCCTTGTGAATTGCTACAAACTTTTCTTTTCAAAACTGATGAAAATGGATACTAAATTTATGTTTAATATATGAGTAAATTTAATAAATTTCATTGTATGGAATTTATTTTTGACCATGCTTTCTCAGTTATGTGCAATTCAGTGGGAAAACTTTGAATAGGGAGCACAGACAATATTGCCATTTTTAAACATAATACATGTAAGAAAATATACAAGTTCCTAATAGTTTACGAATTTAATAGTTGTACTAATTATAACCAGAACAAGCCAAAAAATATTTATCAACCCATGCATCCAAGTTTTTTGTTTGTGGCAATAATACAAGGCCCAAGAGGTATTGTTTTATTTTTAGTTCACCTGAGCTGAAGGCTAAGTGAGATTTTCTAATTAAAACTTTCCATTGTCCATTTTCATTGTTGTTGTCATTGTAAATTTTTCACATTTTCATTTTCTTCTCAAGAACCACTTAGCCAATTTCAATCAAACTTGGCAAAAAGCATCCATGGGTGAAGGGGATTCAATTTTGTTCAAATAAATGGCAACACCCATCTCCAGTCACAAAATAGTGAAAAAATACTGACAAATTTTAAAATTCTTCTCCAGAACCAACAGGCCAATATCAATTAAACTTGGTAGAAATCATCCTTGAGTGAAGAGCATTCAAGTTTGTTCAAATGAAGAGTGTCCTCTTCAAAGGGGAGATAATAACAAAAATGCAAAAAATCTGGTAGGGTCATTTAAAAATCTTGTTCTCAAGAAAAACACTGTTCCATTAGAGTTCAAATTTACATGGAAGCTTTCTTACATAGTGCAGAAATCATGACCTTCAGGAAAATAATCATTTTCTCCAGAACCACAGGGCCAATTTCAATCAAACATGGTACAAATCATTCTTGGGTGAAGGGGATTCAAGTGTGTTCAAATGAATGGCCAAGCCCTCTTCAAAGGGAAAATAATTACAAAAATGCAAAAATATGATGGATCATTAAAAAATCTTCTCGAGAACCACTGGGCCAGAAAAGTTGCAATTTACATTGAAGCTTCCTAACATAGTGCAGATTCATGTTTTTTTTTGTTTTTTTGGTTTTTTTTTTTTTTTTAATCATGGCCCCCAGGTGTAGGGTGGGGCCACAATAGGAGATCAAAGTTTCATATGCTGTACTATTGTGGAACATAAGAAATTCTGAAAATATCTACCTGTACTCATTCTGAATTATCTTCATGTCATTGTAAATATGTCTATCTGTAGTAATTCTGTACATGTCTACCTGTCATTCTAAATGTCCACCTGTAATTCTAAACATGCCTGTTGTCATTTTAAACATATCTACCTGTCATTCTAAACATGTATACTTGTATTAATTCTAAACATGTCTACCTGTATTAATTCTAAACATATTTACCTATCACTTCTAGACATGTCTACCTGTATTAATTCTAAACATGTCTACCTGTCATTCTAAACATGTCTACCTGTCTCATTGTATTAATTTTGAACATATCTACCTGCAATTCCACATACAGTGGGTTGTCAGCTATCACAGTAACATCATAATTTCCTGGAGGTTCAGAAACTAGGACTTCATTTATTTTATCTCTGATCAGAAAGGCTTTTGAAATCAACTGCTCAACAACTGGGTTATTCCAGCATTGTGGCAAGGTGTACCATTGAGTATGAAACAGTGGGGTTGCCTCTGTTCAAAAGAAGGAAAACATGCAAACATTAATGTACTTCAATTCTGTAGCAGAAAAAGTATTTCACATCCATGGGTAGCTATGCTTATGACCTACTATTCTCTGGGTGAAATTTGTAGACCTCTTCAGCTAATGATGGTAGGATAGGGGCGATGGACTTAGTCACCACCTCTAGTGTATGATATAGTACGTACTGACAAGACTGATGTCTGATGTTCTGGACATGATCACAGTATAATCTATAAACAACAAGTTGCATTATAAATGTCATCTTCTGTAAAGAATTCCTTAATACTGTGACACTGAAAGAGGGAAATCGGCTATATCTGTCCTAATGGGATAAATAATTGCTACCTCAGACTGGGCAAATTTACAATATACTAGCATATTTGATTCATACAAACTATGGACCAGACTAAGACCTTGAACATTGTAAATGATTTTGATGGGAGGTCAAGAAACAAAAATGACCTTAGTTAGGGTAAAGACACACCAGTTGTTTTGAGTAACTTTTTATACTAATCATGAAATTCTAATGTCTTTTGATTACAAAGTTAAGGTCCAAAAATGTGAATTTTTGTCATTGACCTTGACTTTAACCAATGACCAATCAACCTGTAAATGTAGTATCTGCTTCTATTGTCTACATTACAAATCACAGCTAAGATACAGTTTTCAAACTTTTTTTATGAGTACTGGTAACCTTGACCCAAACCAAATGACTTTGATTATATCTAGTTATAAACGCCTAACATGTGCTTTTAATGTCATTATTGCAAAGTTACAACCTGGACAGTTTTCAATCTTTTTGTAGCTGTGACTTGGACCTTGCCTAAATGAGCTGGGTTCATACCAATCTGGCCATAAGCAACCAAATAAAATTTGTTAGTGTCTCTCCATTACAAAGTAATGGACCTGGTCTAACATACGGATAGATGGAATGGTCATTGTGAATCTTATTTTATTACCCCAAATTTGGTTGCAGGGAGACAACCTCTCTCTCTTTCTCCTACATAAATGCTATGGATCTGCATGTCCATGTAGCTCTTTTAAGACATTATCTTACCTATCTTTAGTTACAGTGATATAAAACTTTGACAGATCACTAAGGAATTTCTGAAGAAGTGTCAAAACTCTTCCAAATTTAAATTCTTCATACATGGATGTAACCTGAAAATAATAAATTTTGAGTTATTTAATAAACTAAGTTTGAATAATACTAATAATATATTTTAAAAGGGAACTGATTAAATAATTCCAGTTTTAAATTGTAACCTGCAATCCATATGTATATAGAAGAGACAACATATACTGGTCCTGCGGAAGAAGACTGCTGTAATTTATACTGTGTGTCATATCAGATTCACAAAGATTCCCCAGTAAGTGGCGCAACATTTTACGGATCTGCATAAAAATAAAAAAAAAAAATATGAGGAAGCTCTCAATCATTTTCAGTGACTGCTACTAATCTGAAGACGGATTACAAACACCAACCTGGAACAGATCCTCCTGGAGGACGTCCAGTATGTTACTGCCAATGGCTACTTTAGTTTGAAGCCCAGAGTTTGCCACCCACAGCCTCAGGACATCAAGTCCATAAGGAATTCCGGTCTTTTTCTGTCAGGATGAGGGATACATTATTACATGGCAATGCATTTAGTACACTTTTTTATATAATATTCTAAATATCCATGATGCTGTTGTGCAGTCTGTATACTACTGGAGATCATTTTAATACAATGTATCTACTAGGTCTCTTGCCCATGAATATGGATTGTTACGTTTATTTCATGTAAATTCATTCAGTAATTCTTATTATTAAATGCAACTAACTGTAAAAAGGACTTGCAGAATATAACTAACATTTACTAACATTTATTCTTACAAAACTAAGCACATAAACAAACAGAAAAGGAGCATGCATTGCAGAGATTACTTTCCCCATAAGTCTGTTGATTGTCATGTTAAGCAGGTGATGAATTTTCACAGAAAAGTGAAAGTACATGTATTTGTGTTTTTCTTACGCTGAGGCCATTGATTATCTCTTCTGGATCCACCACATTCCCCACAGATTTAGCCATTTTATGTCCCTCCTCATCAACTGCAAAACCATGAACTACAAGCTTCCTGTATTAAACAGTTGTATGAATTAGTCACCAGTCAACACAATGCAGTCAGTTGTATGTAGTTGTACTAGTAACTGGTGCTTTTATCAGATCGACATTGTAGATATATCATATATTTACATGATGGAATATCAAAGAACAAGTCCACTTTTGACAAGTAAGATTACTGATGTAAATGTTTACTAACATTTAATTACATGTCTACTGGACAATTCATTTTTCTAGTCATCTTTTTAATCAACATTAACAGTAGAATTGGAAGGTGTGTGTAAGATTGCCTGATGACTCCCATACTTACTTAAATGGAGCTTTTCCTCTGAGGGCCACACTGGTCAGTAGAGAGGACTGGAACCATCCACGGAACTGGTCCAGACCCTCCAGATACACATCAGCAACACTGTCATCTGTCAAACAGTCAATCCTAGTACATGTACAAATGATGAGGAGTTGGCCAGTATATATTAGTGTCATCTTGGTATATCACACACATTCTATCACCAGCCCCTCATACTGCCATCTAAACGTGTAGACGGATTTCCATACCATGATTATTCTACATTTATATAGCGCTTTATCTTATTATAACAATTGCCCTAAAGTGCTTTACATGTAGATAATAAAACAAAGAACAACAAATGGATAAAATAAAGACATCACTTAATACTAAACTGACTTTAAAATAGAAACTAAGAGTAGGTAAAAGTATATAAGGTTTTTGTAACAAACTGAAATTCTTCATGTTATTGTTTACTAAATCCCCTTGGTTCACCCTTCCAGTTAAATATATATATATATATATATATATATATATATAACACCCGTGGTGAGCCCCTTGTTTTAATACTTTAAAGCTTGGTTCTCATGGTTACATAATAACCCTGTGGGGAGTCTCTCATTTACACCTTAAATTGTTGTAAGGGAAAAGCATGTACAGTGTAGTACCTAGGAAAACAGCAGCCGATAGACATGGTTGTCATCCTGTCTAATGCCACCAGGAGCCTGTCTTTAGAAAAACATTGGGTATTTAAAAAAACCACCCTTTTTTTTGGGTAAGTTTTTAACAACCAGCATTTGATTATTTTTCAGGTAGTAGTTTTTATTTATTATTTTTCTCAAGTCTATTGCCTTGTTTTTGCATGTAAAGTTTCCCTAACAGAACATCAATAGCTGTCAGGGATATGAGAGCTCTCAGGTGCTATATTTATTAGCGGCTATCGTATCATTGAAGCAGCATTTTCCCACGTCATGGCAATGTTTGATGGAGACAGGAGTGAGTGAGCAAACTATGGCGGCTCGTACGACACATCTCTAAATCCACTTTTATGATTGATACTACCTGGCGTTGACCCATGGGGAAAATTTTAATTATTATTCAAAGTCTATATAGAAAACAATTTCATTGTGAAAGTTTGATATTATTTGATACTTATTCGTATTGTGTATTTTTAAATTAATTATGAATGCTCAGTTTTAATGAAAGACGTTTCAAAACCTTGGACTAGGCATTGGGCCATTAACTCCGGAACCTCAGAGGAGGAGACATCCAGTGTGTCACGCAGCCCTGATGTAATTATAAACTGTTCTGTGCAGCCTACAGTAAAAGAAACTGAACCATACCACTGAAACAAACTGTTCCACAACCATTTGTCATTGCTGTGGATCAAAGACAAACAAAGACATTATTTCTATTCATTTATCTATTTTTATTTGTATATTTTTTTTTGTTAATTTTCTTAAATTTTCTGTTTAATTCTTCTTTAAATTTGTTATTAAATATTTTGTTAAAAATTTTATATTTGATTTTTTGATTTATAGAAGTTCATCAGGGTGCATAACTCACCGCTTCCTCACAGTTTTTTTTTTTTTCTATCTGTACTGTCTGGTGAATCATAATATATCTAAATTTAGCAAATGTCATGAAAACAGTTAAGTGAGGTAGGTAACTGATAATATCCTGAATATAATCAATACATTTAAAATTGTCCCTAAAATTGTTCAGTAGAATTGCCCTTGTGTAAACAAATGAGAAATGAAATCAGCTGCTGTAAATTTTGTGTACCATGTGACCTTTGTGTATATTGATGTGTGTGATGTAATATTTCTGTATGTGTTCCAAAAAAAAGTTGCAACCATTACATATGTTTGACGTATTCAGTTATTGTAGAACCTATCATGATGTTGTACACATACTTATGTGTTTTACAAGCACAGAAAATCCCACTATTTAATGAATATGTAAGAACTAAAGCAAAACAATTTCATTCATTTACATATCTTGTGATATGTGAATGACAATAAAATGACAATAATTTATTAATTGATCTTTTTGAAATTCATGAACTAAAATGGTCAAACTCTTTATAATGCCACAGTCGATATAACGCCAAAATAGGCTGGGACAAAAGCTGGTGATATAGCATGGTGACACTGTATTATACTCCACAACAACCTAGGATACTTGTACTTATTTCAGTGTATTTCAAATATAGCACAGTCAGAGCAAATGCACTATTTGGCATTATCATGATTTAGCATTTGTTCTTTATTTGATAATGGATGAACAAAGATTTTCATATTTTAGCACAGCTATAAATTTAGTGCTCTTTCTTCACAACCAAAGCCGCTAACATTTGAATCTTGTTGAAAAAAAAGTATATCCATAGTAAACAGTGGAACATGTGGATAATATCTACCTGGCAGAACTGATGCCCAGGACATTCCACTGTCAAACCAGATATCAATTATGTCATTTCCTCTCTGATAGGAACTGGCATCCCCTAATCCATTCTATGCAAAAATAAAGGTAGAATCTACATATTTAAGAAATAAGAAAATAAGAGGCCCATGGGCCACAATGCTCACCTGAGTCTTGCTGTTCTTCAGAAGATTTTGAATTTTTTTTTTTTTTTTTTTACTTTCTTTAATCCCATAAAAAAATTTGGAATCCATATTGTGACCTCAACTAAGCCAAATGGGGTCATGACTTAAAGGAAATATTGCATGTTTCTGAAGTACACAAAATTAGAATTCAATTTGTCTTTCTTATGCATATAGTAATTAATTCTGACAGAACTTTAATTCACTGAAATATTTAATTCATCACAATATGGATTTAAATCTAAGCTCTGATTGTAAAAAATCTAATTAATCAGTTAGGTAGTCACATGATACAATGACGTCACATGCGAGCTCCTTCAATCAGCTAATTGTGAAAGTAGTGTTAGATATCTTTAAAACTCAAATTTTATTATTCACCATGGACAACATCTACTTCTATGTGGACAAATTTCCCAAGTCACAACATTCAAAATGTATATGTTAGTCAGCAGTGCATACAAATAGCATTGTAAATACTCAAAAATGTAGAGCGAGGAAAGTGAGCATGAAATTGGCAATTGCACATAAATGTTTACATGAATTGCTATCTAAACACTATTTTTTTAAAAGATTATTCCAATCAGATATGTAAATGGTGTTGTTTTTACAATAACTGTGCAATTAATATTCATTTTTGGATCAGAAAAATTATGATACATGTACTATTGTTGACAACTATTGTGATCTACACATCGTTAGCAAATGGGGGCATGCCATTATATGTACTTGATGTTACGAGTTCATTACTTTTAAATTTTGAAAATAAAATAATTCAATTCAAATAGGAAGTAGGAATCACAATATTTTATTATTTGTAAATGCAATTATTTCTTATCTTTAAAAGTTTTGTTGGTAGGAACTGGGAGTACAAGTAGATACTGTATGCTGTTACAATGTTATTTTTTATTCCCAAGGTGCGAGTGTGTATTTTGTGAAATGATGAAGACTGAACAGAATGCATATGCTGTAGCTGTGCTTAGCTTCTACATAATCATTTTCTTACAGTTTAATTGAGTTTCTGTCCAGCTGCGTTTTGGAAAGTACATTGACATTGGCATTGGTGTTTTTTTTATGGCAAAATTCTTGCACCAACAAAAAATATCAAAGTATTTTCCTCATATGTTTCTTTAAAAAATTGAAAAAATTCAGTCCACAACCCTTCTGATGATAGCTAGCCCACCCGTAAGTGGCACAAAACACCCAAATGTAATGTAAGCTGTTAACCTTATAATTGGCTTGTTTGTCAATTAAATCTAAATCCACTAATAAAATGGCTAACAGCTGTTTTCAAACCTTCTCACTTGAGGTCGATTGTAACATCATAAACAATATTTGATAGCAATATTGAGAGTAAATATGCATATCACAAAATAATTTGAATTTCATCACTTTCAAATCTCAAAACTATACTAAATATTTCATTTAAAACACATTTATTTAAAGTCATTTTTGACATGCAAAGAATTATTTTTGCTAAAAAATTGATAAGTTTACTAACATGTGATGTCTTTTAACTCAACTTTAATCCACAAAAATAGGGATGCATTACATTCCCTATATTCATGCATCATGTAAAATTTTATTTGTGCATTATTTCAACCCCATCCTAACCTCATGAACCATATTTAAAAAAAAGAGATTAATTTTCAAATTTCTCCACTTACATTCTCATGTACAAACCTACTCCCTAGGCAAAAGCCTGAATCTGCACTGCCTGAGGATCCCCTTTGATATACTAATCCTGGCCCCACTGCTCTGGAGAATAAGATTTTTTAAAGGTTTTACACCCCCTCCCCTAAAGGCTATGATTTGCATAAACTTGAATCTGAAATACAATCTGTTTTGTTAAAATTAAATGTCTCCCCAGATTCCCAAATTGAAAGTGCTCCAAATTACACCTCACTGACACTGCACTACTTGAGAATGCTTGCATATTAATATGTTAAATCATGGTCCTGCCATGAGGCCATGCCTTGAGAAAATTTTTAAAAATTTTTCCCATATATATCAATATAAAACTCACCCGACCCATCTTAATTATGATTTGAACAAACTTGAATCTGCACTACCTGAGGATGTTTGCTTATCAATATGATTTATCAAAGCCCTGTTGTTCTTGAGAAGATTTTATAAGGTGTTTTCCTATATATCTCCATATCAAACTGATTTACTATTGTGCCTCCACTCCTAAAGTGGGTGATGACTATTCTCTAAGAAAACTTTCACATAAGTTCTTTTCTGGTCCAGTAGTTCTAGAGAAGATTTTTAAAAGATGCTACCATATTTACACTTTTTCTTACTTATCTCCCCTTTGATGGGGGTGTGACCCTTTATTTGAACAATCCTCTATACCTAATTATGCTTAATGACATCTATTAATGTCAATGAATTCTTACCTTGGAGAGTATTTCCTGTGGTAGCAGTTCTTGTATAGACATACTCCACCAGCAGTCAGAGCCGTGTTTTGATACCAGATCTTGAACATGGTCAAAAATCTCTCTGAAATATTATATAATGTACAGTATACATGTATGTCTCAGACCACATATTAAGAAATTTACAATAATATTTTCCATCTCACATTTCAAATGACAACCTTCTATATTTGAATTCTGTTTAAATAAACTTGCTATTATTTATGAAACACATTCCACTGTAAGGCCTGATTCCAGTGGACACACTGGATAAGACACTTAGCTTGGTTACCTACCTGTTCATGAGAACTTCTCCAGTACCTCCATTGTAAAAGACAGGAATAGGCACACCCCAGACCCGCTGACGAGAAATGCACCAGTACTTCCTGTTCAGCTGAGTTTCCATGTTCTGTCTTAATGTCTCAGGATAAATTTGGACATCCTTCATACATTCCTAAATGTTAAAAAAATTATCAATATACCTCTTGAATTGTTTAAATAATTACAGAAATGATATTTCCAAACATATTTTCATTTTATTACATGTATTTAGTTAATTTCTTTTACATAACTAAAAGAGTGGCATCTCATTTCCACAGCCTTCTTACATTATACTAGTTAATCTTTAAAAATTGACAGTGCAATTTGGCTCCTATCAAAATGAGTTCTGCATGACCAACTGACCTCTATAAACATTCCTCCCATGGGATAAATGAAATTACTCTGTTATGTGACGTACTTGTTAAGTCTTTGCAGTTTTGTAGTACAATATTGCATATTTATGTCTTATTGTTAGAAACAAAATAACCACTGACATCATTTGTTATATAGTTACATTTATAATTTTTTTTTTAACGTAATTGCTTTTGAATAAGGTTACTGCATTATTTTTACACTTGCAGGGATTACCCGGTCATTTTCCACAATTTAATGACCTGATTTTGTAGGATGCAACACACCTTCTACCTGAGATGCATTAACTGACCACGTTTGATGATTTTAGACCAAATAATTGTCCAGTTATGAAATAGACAGGGTTCTGCCACATTTGGCCATATCTTTTAATTAAAGGTCAGAGTGACCCAACTTTAAATTTTGACATGCCTACAGAAGATGTATCAGCAGACAAAGTTTGTTGATTCTTGGCCTCATAGTATTTAAAATGAGCTGGACACAATAAAGCAACAGACAGACAAATGGATGGAAATAAACACCATACAATATGTCCTGTCTCAGGTATGTAATGATAAAATTCCACTAATAGATTAAACTAAGAAACCCATCAGATCTGTCTAAAATAATTAGTGTACATCTTCAATACCCATGCAATACTGTTGAAAGAAAGTTTTTGAAGTTATACAAACTATATATATATCCCACTAATGTTTACCATGACAAAAATGAGTGAGAACAGCTGACTCTCGATAACTCAGTTTAAGGGATCTTGATGAAACATCAAGAGTTCCAGAGATTGAGGGTTGAAATAAACCCAGAAATTGAAGGTCTGATCATTATGGTTCAGATTTTATAGTAACCTACATGTATATATTTGCAGCATCCCATGATGAGAATATTCACTAGCATGTCTCTAGATTATTTTTTCATTGTTAAGTCAAAACAAATGTTTCAAAACTGCATGACATTGTACAGCTATCTGGTCATCATTAAATCTATACAATTAAAGAATTAATTATCTCGTCCCCTAACTGAAGCACAAGTAAAAAGTAAAAGTGGACACTTCAACAATTATATAGCCCATAAGACACACAGGTGCTATGTCGTTTCTGTAAACATCTAATTAACGTGGTCATGCTAACCCCCAACCTCATCCCTGGTAAGTTCCAAGTGGACACAATTACACATTTATATGCTAATACCACCTTCAAGATATCAAAATAAAAAAAAAAAAACAACAAAATATGTTTTACAAGACCCAAATTTAACTTTGAAAGATCTTAAGTACAAGAGTAAATATGCCTCATTATGCAGAAAAAAATCCCATAGGACCATGATTTTACTTTGGGAGATCACAGTTTGAGCCCTGAAGAATCACCTATAAGAATTTGTTTGATTAACTGTTGTAGTTACAGATGACACAGACTACCAGCAATCATCATCTACAACATGCCAGAATCAAAATGTTCTCAAAGAAAATTAGGTGCAAAATTGTTCAAATTTGTCCAAAATGACAGTGGCCCTTTACACAAAATATCATGCAACTAAGAAAATAAAAATTTCTGCTTTTCAATCAAATGGACATTTTGCATCGTGTACAGTATATACCCTATATATACTAATTCAGAAAATCTGCAAGAGATGAAATTCAAAGAAATTAAGATTAGTGCTTTCAAATTTTAATTTTAGCTATCACTGCGAGTGCTATCACTATGCAAACTTTAAATAATATTGAATGAAAACATAGTTACAGATTACTTAATTACCTCCAGAGAGTGTGGAAGAATACATAACAAGAATCAAAGATGACGCTTCCCGACCTTTTTTTTGCCTCAACTGATAACATTTAAATGCAAAACAAATTACCAGGGCTTGGTCCTTAAGCTTATTGGTATCTATAAACCACTGTTTACTAGCACGTAATATCACTGGTTTCTTGGTTCTCCAGTCAATGGGGTAGCTATGTTTGTAGTCCTCCTGTTGCAGGATGTAGTTCTTAAGCAATGAAATAACTGAAAGAATAGTACATAAAATCATTTATTTTAGTGAGGTCAAGTTTTTACATTTTACATTGGAGGGGGGGGGGGGATATACCTGTTTGATTGATGTTGATGATTCTTTGATAGTTCACTCTCTCAATGTTTGGGAATGATCTGAATTCAATGGTTTAAGTTCAAACCACAACCAGATGTGTTTACAAATGACCCTGATAATGGCAAATTCCAATGATGGCCATGCCAGTGTTAAAGTTTTTTAAAAAGTAGGTCAAATGTCAAGTCAAGATCACAATTTTGGTACTAAAAGAAAGGTCTTGTCACAAGGAATACTCCAAAAAATCTGACCTTTTTCAAATCTAGGAAAAATTCATTCCCATCTTGGACCAAATCATTCCATTCTTGATGAGAACCTTCCAATCCCAATTTCAAAGTATTCCCAATAAGAACCACTCCAGTCAAACCATTCAGCATTTGTTTCCCAAAACAAAACTGTTCCTTCCCAAACCATTCAGAGTTCATTCATCACTCCACTGGTGTAGTGGATTTAATAATGACATGTTGACATATACGTCAATAATTTTTTATATAAAACTTTATATGTAAAATAAAAGATAAAATACTAAAGTAGTAAAACTTTCATAGAACCAAAAGCCACAGATTACTGCAGTTTCTAGTTTTGTTTTGCATGGGTTAAAGACTAAACAATTTCATATATTTTCTGTTGGAGCAATTTCAAAGAGTGTATAGTTGTACCAAAAGCTAAAAGTTACTTTGGAGGGGGATACTAATACAGGTAAACACAAAGTGTTGCTTTAAAATTATTTTTACAAATTCCTATTGACATCCCTATGACAGTGGGTTTGAAACTTTATGTAAGTTTACTTTATGCCTACTTTGACTAAAATAATCACAGCAGTTTTAGAGAAATGTGGAGAATGTGAAAATTTCACAGGTGATGAAAAACATATACCATATACATGTGTACAAACTATGATAAGAACCATAATTAAACTATCAGCTCAGGTGAATCTTTTAAACTAAGTTGACTCAATTTTGTAATAAGACATGGCATAAAATAGTTTAAAAACCTTTTTAACTTTCAAATGATATGCCTTTAAATCACAATGGCAAAGAATTGGGAGGTTAAAGCCTTACAATTACAAGTGACAATATATAATCAGTGGGATGTACCGGTATCTTCTGCATCAACATGAACTATTTTCCCCTCCAAAGCTGGACCTGTTTCTGCTGTATATCTTCCAGTTTCATCAACCAAAGTGTTCTGAAAAATTTTTTTTTGGTTGGATGTGATTTACTGAATGAACCAAAATAATAGGAAAAAAACCCATTTAATAGATAAAAGAACTAGCAACTTGAAATTATTTATTTATATTCAATACATATAGTATCTGTCCAAATCTTTATGGGAAAATGATGTATTAAAAATATAAATACTATAGGAAGGCCATATTCCAGGCCTTTTTGGAAATCTTCCTGGCCATGAGCTGGAGCTGTATGGACCAAACCAGTGCCAACATCAGCTGTCACATGATCACCCTCCAGAAAAGGCAACATTCTTACATCAAGCATTGGATTCATAATTTGTTTTAATGGATTTATATATTTAAAATCCTTCATATCAGCACCTATTTTTAAGAAAAAAAATTATGTACTGTGTGAAAATGGTTATATTCATCAGTATGATTGTGGTTAGACAAAGCTGTTCCAGTGTGTTATTACACAAATAACTAACAAGAGGCCCAGGAGCCATATTGCTCACATGAACTAATTATGCCTTTTTCTATGTAGAATTTAAATCCCAAGTATACCCTATCCAGACACCAAATCCAGAAACTTTGCCCAGAGGTGATGGTGTGAGCAAACTTAAACCCATACTATATGAGGAAGTGTGCATATGAATTTGTATTGTACAATTGTGTTTCTTGAGAAGATGTATGAAAGAGCTTTCCTATATATTCCTACGCAAATCTTCAAATCTTTATTGTTGACCAACTTTGGTCCAAGTGTCATAAAGTGAACAAACTTGAATCACTTTGAACCAATATTGTGACCCTACCCTGACTCCAGTATTCAGTGTGAACAAATTTAAATCTATACTACATAAGAATGCATATACCAGTATATTTAACTGACACAATTTGGTTCTTGAGAAGAATATTTTCAAAGAATTTCCCCATATATTCTTGCAGTCTTTACTGTAGCCCCATCCTGGGCCCAGGGGTTATGGTGTGAACAATTCTACATGATTTGAAAAGGTTTGCATATTAATTTGAAAATTTGTACCCTTGTGGTCTTGAGAAGATTTTTTTTATTTTTCCTCTGTATTTTACATTTATATATGTAAACTTTTAACCCAACCTGGTCTGATGCCAGGTGGTAATGGTATGAACAATCTTGAACCTACACTAATTGAGGATGTTTACAGATTTTAAATTAGACATACTGTACCCCTGTAGTTGTTGAAAAGATTTTTAAAGAATTTTCCTATACAGAGTAACACTACTGAGGCTAATACAAACCTGAGTCTACATTATATATAGATGCTTAAATATGAATTTGACATATTGTACCCATACAGTTCTTGAAAAGAATATGTTTAAAGAATTTTTTTTATACACATGCATTCCTGTGAACAATCTTCCAACTCCTATTGTGGCCCCACCCTACCCTCAAAACTCATGGTTTGAACAAACTTTGAATATTCATTATATCATATCTACAAGCTTTTCAAAAAAGTTACATTTTCTAGTTCAGTGGCTCTTGTGAGAAAGATACAGTTGAACTTTAGTATCTCAAACATCAATATCTTGAAAATCATGGATATGTCAAAGTGAGTTGACAGTCCAACTACATTTCTTGATGTACTTTGACCTCAAGATCACGAACCTTGTATACCTTGAAGTTATTTTTCAGCACCATCTAGTTTGAGATAATGAGGTTTTACTGTATTTTAAGCACACATTCAATTCATACCTTTTCTTACACATCTCCAAGGTAGAAGGTATGGCCCTACATTTAAACAATATTATATCTCCTTTACTTAAGGATGCCTTATGTAAAAATGAGATATGTTAACAAACGACAGACTAAAAACAAACTTTGGTTGGAAAAGTGCGTCTGGTTTTTATATTTAGTATAGTAACACTGTCCAAAAGAATACCTTTTAACTCTGTGATTATGTTTACATTTTCATTTAATATTGTACTGAGTTGATCCACAAATTTTTTTTCACAAATATACACTTCATCATTAACAGGATGTTGAACCAAACAGTATCTGAAAGGAAATAAATAACATCAGTTCATTATAATGCAAAATCATAACTAACTGTTTAAATGCCAACTTGACCTTACTATAATGATTAATGTGCATGAATTACATTAGGTTTGATCCAAAACAAATGGCTTCATTGGCTGGCAAGGTCCAAGGTGTTGTGGTCCATATCAAGGCAAATACCTTAGTTAGACCAGTATCTACAAGAAAACAATGAACAGACTTAAAAAGATATATCTACAAAAAAAAAAAACCCCTAAAAAACAGACTTAAAAAGATATATCTACAATAAAACAGACTTAAAAAGATATATCTACAAAAATCCAAAAAACAAACAGACTTAAAAAGATATATCTACAACAAAAAACCAAAAAACAAACAGACTTAAAAAGATATATCTACAACAAAAAACCAAAAAACAAACAGACTTAAAAAGAGATACCTACAACAAAGCAGACAGACTTATAAGAGTTAAAACTGATAATTCTCAAATAAAATGTTAATGTCAGCACACTTTTTAAGATGTGAGACATACATAAACAAATCATAAATCAATGTCAGAAAATTGCAATTTTCCTTAAACAGCATTATCAAAATTTCACACACACAAAAAAACCCCAAAAAACAAACAAAACAAAAACAAAAAAAAAAACAAAAAAGAAAAGAAAAAAAAACCCAGCTGGTTATAACAATATAATAGTATTCATGATAATTTCTTGAAACTGTTTTTCTACAAATATATACAAGTTGTCTGTAAAAATTAAAGGAAATCTTTCATGTAATGGATTTGATAAAGAATTCAATGAAAACAGTTATTGCAAATGGATTCAATTCACTGATTCATATTCTATATTATTCATATCTAACTTAGACTTTTGAAATGTTTTACGTATAACAAGATTTTTTACAATTACTATTGGAAAAGACTCCAACAAATTTTATGTTCCTGTCATGCATAAATCTAAATATATCATTAGTTTTGCAAAACCTTATGACATCATAGGAGGGTGGAACTACTTTAAAAGATATCTATAACAAAACAAACAGGCTTAAAAGATAGGGGAAACTTACACCTGACATGTTTCTCAAGTAATAATGAAATGATACAACCAAATGTAAGCTGGCTTTGAGGTAAATCTTTTAAAATTCTTTTGTGATGAAGAAAAGTCTTCAAAAGGATTTGAACCCACTGTAACAAAATTCTCTGTCATTATCAATCGCTGGATTGTAACATTTTTTTTTATGAATATCATCTATACCCACTAGGCATTTCAAAAATAAACACTACAAAATATGAGTCAGGGGCAGATAACTGCTAAAAGATTCTTCTGTATTTCTGGTCTGCAATGTATTAGGATTTCTTGAGGAACAAGATAAGGGCTGTACTTGATCCCAAAATTTAACAAAGGTATTCAAAATTCAATGTATCATCGGTGCTCTTTGTAATAATAGCACCAGCATAGCAACAGCACCAGCATAGGCCATCATGAAGTTTTTTTTTTTACA
This sequence comes from Ostrea denselamellosa, assembly GCA_024699665.1. Lineage (NCBI taxonomy): Eukaryota > Metazoa > Mollusca > Bivalvia > Ostreida > Ostreidae > Ostrea > Ostrea denselamellosa. Next base: position 1,673,416 of record JAMZEH010000026.1, read on the forward strand.
CATTGATAGTACTATAAAATGCCACAATGAAATTGAAGTATAATTTAATACATTGAAAAAAAAGTATCAATTCAACATTAAATAGAGTATCAATTTATCTAGAGAAAGCATTAATTTGACACATGAATTAAAGATATCGCCAAGTGAATAAAAGAGCTCTTTAATTAGAAATTCAAGTTATCTATAATCTAAGAGAAGATGCTTCTAATTGTTTAAAGATATCTCCAAATAATTAGAGTGAGCTACAATTATTTGAGTATATATATGCTAATTTGTTGTTCTATAGTTTTCTTACCATTAAAGTAAAATGGTTCTATGCAATGCTTAAGACTCACCGTTTAAAAAAGAAACTGCTCCTAAAGAATCTGTTGCCATTGGGAATTTAACATATACAGCTTCACTAACAAACTCAGGATTATACTCTAGTTCTGCCTCTGCTAAAGCTGTCCTTAACAGAAAAAAAAGTGTACATTGACTAATCACTCAAAATGAAACTGCTTATCAACTGTCCTTAAAACATAAGACAGATAGTTTTATATGCACCAGTACTGGGTAAAAATAAATATAAAGTGATTTTCATCATTTGAAATGTAACTAGAAACACATCCTAATACACATGATTGTTCCAGAAAGAAACAAATCCAGAAGTGCAAAGTAATGATTGATCAATTAGCTACCTATCTGATTTAGTGAACTGAACATGATATGTGCTTTTATATAATTATCTGCAGTTCATCATTTTTTTAGCAGTTTGATTGTGACCTTGGCCAACACTCCTCTTTCCTCTAACCTGTGTGAGAAGTTCGGTGTCACATCAACTGGATATAGGGTGAGTGTTTTAAAAAATGTTTCGTTTTCAACACATAGGGGATTTGTGAAGTTAGAAAGCATGCACCATTTTACTATCAATTCAGTCAAGATAGATAATAATATATCATTAATACATAATATACAGGTAACTCTCGATGACTCGAAATTCAAGGAACCTTGATAAAACTTTGAGAGATTGAGAGTTCGAGTGATTGAAAGTTAACAGAAAGCCAGAAATTAAAGGTCCGACTTATGGTTCAGATCGGGTTCAAATTTTATAGCAACCGGAATGTATATTTACAACATCTTGACATTCTTTTGACACGTTGTCCTTCATATTGTTAAGTATATGTAATTGACTTGAATTTTAACATGGCATTTTATAAAAAGATTTTTAAAGTTCATGTATTTGTTTGTTCTTTTCTCCAGTTAAGATAGATGTACATTTACAAGACAAAAGTTTCATCCATAACAAAGTTTTGCAGTTACTAAGCCTAACGACAAGGAGAACAATCCATCGCACAATTGTTACAATTTTCAGTCACTTTACGCAAAGCATATATTCTAGCAAATAACGGTGATCCTTGGCATGTCTCTAAATTATATTCTCCAAACTATAGTTTCATTGTTAATTCCAAAGTAATATTTAAGTTGGACATAGTTGAACTGTAATGAAAACAAAGCACATGGGAGGGGGGGGGGTTAAATTGAACAATTAACTATCCACCCCACAAGGAAACACTATCTTTGTGTTCATGACATACATATACATACTTCTCATTACTAAGCAAGTGTAATGCTATGGTTCTTAAAATCAAGTATTCTGAGAGTATTGCAAAAACAATACATGTCCCCTTTTGGTGTTGCATAATTTATGTTCCAGTTATTTCACATTATGACCACAATCTTAAAGTCATAATTTGGGTTCCGAGTTTCGTTCTAATTTTCGTTCCAGCCAAGGTTTCAATCTGTGAACCACAAACTTGTTAATTTTCACTCTTCCTATATATGACAAGGCAGTATCTGAGATACCTCTTACTGTATATATAGTTCTAAAGGGTGTGTTCTCTGAACTTCTATACTGTATACACAGTTCTAAAGGTCTAGCACCTAGTGTTTTCTACAATTTTCTGTGGACTGTTATTTTATATAATATGCTATTGTGTACAGGTAGAATACACAGTTCTAAATGTCTAGCTCCAAGTGTTTTGATAAGTTCCCATGGTATGCAGATGTAAGACAGTTTCATACCTTTTCCATAATTAAAATGATAGGTGGGAAACTTGTTTTGATAACAACTGCTGTTGGCTTCTGCTTTAAATACTAGCATTTTACCTATTCCTTGAAATGAACTGAATTTTTTATTTATTCCATCACAATTGTATACTTTTATAAAAATAATAGTAACAAATCATTTAAAGGATTAGTGAATATGGAGATTGACTAGATAATTTGATTAGTCATTATGTTGGGAAGCACGTTTTATTACTTTTTCTTATGAAGGAGCACAATTTTCTTTGACAAGATTGCTTGTTTGAATTCATTTTATCTTTAAATGTAATGATATTGAAATCAGCCCACCAGGAGAGCATGTTTTCATGTTTAACTGTATTGAAAATAAAACTTACCATGTATCTTCTCATTCAATAACCACATGAAAACAAGATGTGTTTGTGAAACACTGATGCCCCCAGATTACAAAAAAGCAGAACTGTAAGAATTGTAGCTGAAACTTTTGTAGCAGTACTGAGAATGTGAAGTAATTTTCATTTTGTTAACCTTATATAAAAGAAATGTCTTATGATTTACAAGAAATGGTTATATTGGAATTTTCTAAAAGTAGGTCAAAGGTCAATGTAAAGGTCACCAGATCAAAGATTTTGGTACCAATGGAAAGGCCTGGCCACAAGGAATACACATACCAAATATGAAAGGTCTACCTTTTATGGTGTAAAAGACACAACCATGGATAAAGTTTCTTTGAAAATTTCCAAAATCTAGCTCAATGGTCAAGGTCACAAGGTCACCAAATTTAGTATAATTTGAAAGGTCATCTTCACTGCCAAGTGTTTGATTTGCTTACTCACATCTTCCCCTTGGCAGATTTAGCTGTATTTTTCAGAACTTTTATGAGAGATTCTGATTGGTTGCTACAGTATTTTTTCACCCAATCAAATGCAATGACACAACTTGTTGAAAGAGATGAGAGTAAAAGAATCAGACACTTGGCTAGTGAATGTGGAAAGGTCTTCTTACAAAATATGCACATGTTAAATATAAAAGCAGTAACTCTTAGGATTTGAAAGATATGGCTTATAATAGAAATTTCTAAAAGTAGCTCAAAGATTGATGTAAAGTTAACCAGGTCAAAGATTTTGGTACCATGAAAAGGACTTACCACAAGGAATACACAACCAAATATGAAAGGTTATATTGTAATGTCTCTTATTGTGTAAGAGGTATGACCAAGATTAAAGTTTTTTGCCATAGACAGAAAGGGACTATATGAATCTTCAATTCTGGGGGCATAAAAGTTATGGCATTGTAGTGTACAACCTAGAAAAATACATTCTGCACTAAGTTACATAAATCTCATAAAAATTAGTCCACTGTGACTAAACTTAAACATGATCTGTAAACATATATTAGTAATCACATGCTAGAAGTCAGCTTCCTAATCAAATCATAGTGAAAAAAGGTCTGTAAAACAAACATTGAAGAAGTTCATTCAACCATGAAACTTAAGTCATATTTTTTGTTAAAATTGGTTAACTTTAAAAAAAACAAAACAAAAAAAATAAATAAAAAATCCCCAAAACCAAAAAACCGAGAACTTTTATTTTTATGTATTATTAGGTAACACAATATCAAATTTCAGATTCCAGTGTTATGCATAGTGGAAAAAAAGTCTAGAAAACTAAATTGACACAAAGTTCCATAAATCTCTTAAAAGTTACTCAACTGCAACAAAACTTAACCTTGATCTGTAAGCATGCAGTAGTACACTACAAACCAGATTTTAGTTTCTTAAAACAAAGCTAAAATAAGGTATGGAAAACCAAGAGGAACTATATCTGGCACCATAAATCTTGTGAAGATCATTCAGCCATATGAAACTTAAATTTGGCCTGTCTGTAAACATACAGTAGTAAACCACATGCAATATTTCAGCTTCCTAAATTAAAGCATGGTGAAAAAAGTTTGAAAAACTATATTTGGCAGAAAGTCCCATAAATATCAGAGAAATCATTCAACTGTGATGAAACTTAAAGCTGATCTGTAAATATACAGCGGTAAATTGCATACCCAATTTCAACTTCCTAAATTAAAGCATGGGAGGAAAAAAGTCCTGAAAACTATACTTAGCACTAAGTCCCACATGTTTCCTAAAAATCTTTGACTGTGACAAAACTTGAATTAAAGTGTATGAACTGCAATGCTTCATGCTTCATGCCAGCATACTTTCTGAAGCATGTTAGTACTTCATGAACAGTATGCCACTTTTTCATTCATACCCTTATGTATTTTCAAAAATGAAATTTATTTCTTAATTAGACCACATATCAATTTCAGCTCCCTAAACTATGGGTTACTCACCTGGAAGATGGGGACCAATAAACAGGCATGTATCCTTGATATATAAAGCCCTTCATAAACAGAAAAAGGTAAATTTATGGTAAAAGTGCAGTAGTGATAGTTTATACAAATAATACAAAATATCTTACTCAAATTCTGGGGCAGTGATTTAAAACATATGTCCCTTCCATATGTCACCCACATCAACCACATATTTAACACCCCTCCTACATATATCTGTCAAATTTCATCCCGATATGCTTTAAAATGTTACAGAAATTGCATGCTCAGACACCCTCATATATCAAAATGATACAAATCAATTTCATCCAAAATCAAGGTGTCTTGAAATATTACACTTGATACTGAAAATCTTTGCCAACTTTCATTCCATTGCAATCTAATCTGTAAAACTATTATTATCAAACTACAGATCTAGTAAAAGCATAACATATCATCTGAAAGTTTTATCAATGTAAGACAGTAAGAGAAAATGTGTTCACCTTCTCAAACATCCTGTAGAAAACCTGCAGCTGTTTTGCTTCATACTGTGGGTCCATAGTCCTGTAACACTGTCCCTCCCAGTCAGCTATCACCCTGTACTCCTGAAAACTCTCCTTCTGTTCTCTCATTGAGTCCTCAGCAAAGTTTTTTGCTACCAAAAATAAGAGGTCAGTGGGATACAATGCTTACATAAGTTGTCTTGTTCTGATAAATATGCAGATGTTTTGACCATAAGAAGCTGGAATGTTCAAATGTTAATGCATGAAGATCACACAACAACAAGAAACAAGAGTATCATAGGCCACTTTTGCTCACCTGAGTCACCTTGGGGCACATTTAAAGATTTTCCCTATATATTTCATGTAAGACTTTGATTTCCTATTGTGACCCTACCCCTGGGGGCCATGGTTTTTAACAAATTTGAATCTGCACTCTGTCAGGAAGCTTCCAGGTAAATTTGAATTTTTCTGGCCCAGTGGTTCTTGAGAAAAAGATTTTTAAAGATTTTTTCCACTATTGTGTTAGTTATGAATTTTGGACAATAAAACTTTATCTTTAATCTTTGTATATCTAATACACTTTCACTTAATCGCCCATATAGCTCTGCCCTTGAGATTGGACATCTGACCCAGGGGCCATGCATTTCAAATTTTAGTTGAAGTCTTCATATTCATTATAACTTACATGCTAAGTTATGTGAAAATTGTACCATTTTTTAGAAATTTAGTCTCACTCCTTGGGCCCCATAAGGGTTGCAACAAAAAAATTTGTTCCCTATTCCAAAATGATACTACACAGCAATTACAAAAATTGACCTTGCAATTTTGAGAATTAAATTGAAAGTTAATGACGGACAACAGATATAGATTACCTGAGAGACATAAGCAGCCCTGATTTTATTTTTTAAGTTTTGAATATCAGTTTAGTTTTACTGTTGTATCAGTTTTTCAAGATTGTGATTTTCTTGTTCAATTCATTAGAAAACTTACACATAGCTCTGACAGACATGTCAGAAAGTTTCTGCTCCTTGTTTTCAGTTAAAGCTTTCAGCTCTATCGGCAGACCATGACAATCCCATCCTGGCACATAGTGAACTTTATAACCGCAGAGTAAGTGGTAGCGATTGATAATGTCTTTCAGAATCTACAATCATTTAATATATACCATGTACTATCATGTGTTTTGTAAATAAAATGAAAGAATGAAATATCGGTGTGCATTCTGTAAATTTTTCACAATTTGGACAGAACTTTGACTGTGACAAATGATGGATGAAACTCAGTACCCAAGATTACAATCAAGCTAAGAACTACTTAAGTATGCAAACCTTGTTAATGGCATGACCAACATGTAGTCTGCCATTGGCATATGGTGGACCATCATGGAGAATGAAGTCCTTCTGTCGTCGATCTTCATGCTGTTGCCACTTGTAAAGGCTGCTTAATTCCAATCTCTAACAATGTAAACACATTATAGAATTTCCCCTTACACATATATATGTATATAATCAACACTCTGTAATAATGCAAGCACTCCACAACAGTTATAGTCATGTGTGACATTTCTGCTACTTTTTTTTCCATCAGACAAGATTTGACCCAATAACAGGTTGTATTGCAAACTAGATTTTTATAATGACCCAAGAATTTGTGAAATGCTGACTTTAAACAAGTCTGTTGAAAACCCTCTATTATCAATTTGTTTGTTAATAGCCTGCCTTGATTTAAAAACTGATCATATGCAGAGCAATCTCTTGCATATTGAATCAGTTGAGAGACATAGACACCATAACCAAGTGATAACAAAATATTGCTAATATAAATGTGGGAAGTTGATGATGGAGAAGCTGAAGTCATACCATTTGTCATAGAGTTGTTACTTTGCCATTAACACCTATATTCAATAAAATATCTAAGTATGTAGCAGATGTGAAAGATGCTGTGGTGTCTTTTATTTTGAGTTCATATGGATATACTGACATATGATTGAAAATTATTATTGTTCATAGATAAAATATCACCAGTATATCTAAATGTCAAGTTGAAGGTCACAGCAAGAGATTTTTTCTTCTCATGTAGAAGCTTTAGAATAAATTCTGTCTCATAAGGTCAGCTAACAAAGGAGCACAATTTGTGCCCAAGGGAATTCCAACAGACTGTTGAAAGACCTGATCACCAAAGACTACATACATATAGTCTATGAGGAACCCCGGTGATGTGTCAAAACATTAAAATATAAAATAATACAGATTTATTTACAATATTCAACACTACATGCAATACAGATATGATGTGCAAAAATTGGTAGTACAGTGTCTCGATCAGCACATTATATCTAACTGGCACATCATCACATACCACTTAATTAGGGGCCTCTGTGGCCAAGTGGTTAGAGCATCGCGCTCAAAATCATAACGCCTCTCACCTCTAGTTGGCGCGGGTTTGAGTCTCGCTCGCGCCGATATATGTGAGAAAGTTTGCCAGTTTACTTTCGGAAGGTCGGTGGTCTCTTCCTAGGTACATTGTATCTGGGTTCTCTCCTCCACCAATAAAAACTGGAAGCCACCAGATAACTGAAAAATTGTTGAGTGTGGCGGAAAGCAACAAACAATCAATCAATCATACCACTTAATTTAAAGCTATATGTGTTGTATTCTTTGGATATTACTATAGAAATAAAAAGCCTGTATGTTATATCAAGCTACATAAGCTATATACGTTATGCAAATTATGCAAATTAAGTCCATTGGATTAAAATTTAATCATGTTAATTTCCTATTTAATCATGCATTCTCCAAGTCAGATAGTGATCGAATGCCCCATTTCAAAATGTTCATGATCATGTGACATTGCATGTGGAAGTAAACAGTTACATGCTGACATGAAAGTGTGGATGGCCTGCAGACTGCTGGCAGGACACATTCAGTGAGAACAACTTTGAGTAATGGAAGAAGGGTTAAATTTCATGTTTAAAATGAAATCACCATTCAGTACGACTAATATTGCAAAAGAAATCCTCATCTCCCATGACGTTTCTAATAATATTTCCTCGTGCACATGCACACATCCACCATAAACCATCATTCCTTCATAAATATGCATCAGAAAATCACTGTTTTCTCCTTACATTGAGTAAACCAGTACTTCTTTAATACACATATATTTTTCATCTAGTTTGAAATTTTATCAATAAAGTCAATAAAATCTACTCGATTGACCAAGCCATGAGTTATATGCATTAGCTATGCTAATGAATAGCTCATGGATTGGTCAACTGATTGGATTTTATTGACTTTATTGATAAAATTTCAAACTCCAGTGATCTAAACCATTATGTCACTTCCGATTCCAGCATGGTTTTAATATCTAGTATGTCCTGCAATGAGATCTTGTTTTCTGTGTTAACTTGGGCAACTTTTAAGTAAACAAGCACACATTCTACATATATCAGATATAGTGATTTCAGGCACTTAGCATCACTTTTTGAAAGTGGGATGCAAGCAAAGAAAAAATGTTCCCTTCATGTTTGTCTGAAAATTCTTAGTTAGCTAGAAAAGTAGTTTTGCTCAAACCCCAAAAAGTAACCAGCTACTAATCAATCTTTGCATGTGCAAATAATGAACTTTGTGATAATAGGAAGCATATGAAAAAGTCCAAGCTGAAGCAGCTAGAAATATTTTTGGTCACAATCCCAGAATCCTCATCAAAAGTGGTGATTCCACAAAGTGACATCTCCTTAGTCTCAAATTATGAACTTAGGTAAATTATTTCAATTTCATCTTAGTCTTGTAGCAATCTGATTAAAATATGTATCTCTCAAATAGTGCTATATAAGAGACATGTATTTTAATTAGATTGGTCTTGTAGTTTCCTATTCATTGCAGTATGTTGCATTTAGTCTTAGATAATTTAAATACCATGGCATGGTACTTTACATGGCTTTGACCTCATATTAATACAACTAAAGCAGTAAAGCACACACATGACAATGAAAATCTGCCTGCCACTACACTAGTATTACACAGAAATTGTATATGCTTTTAATAATGAAATGATCAATTTGATTATTTCTAAACTTGTGAATGGATTTCATGGCATATGGTATCAATGTTACAACAACAAGAAGTAAATGGCCCACATGTCTTATTGGTGACCTGAGTATTAGTTAAAGGTATCATGTAGTCCAATGGCTATGAAATCTAGAAAAAATTTCCTATTCTGAATATCTAAGTTAAATTCAAATATTCAGCAACAGTAGTAAATAAGATGTGTTTTCAATATTTAAATGCCCTGAAAGTGCCTATACTGACGAAAGGCTTTACACGATATAATATATGTAACATAAGCACGATATATCTAATTTGAACCCATCCTACAGTCAAACCCTGAGATTGCAAAATTCACAATTTTGGTACATATTTTTATGCCTTTCTAAATATGTGTTTAATTTTTACACTGCATCAGCAAACTTAAAGAAGTCTTTCAAATGATAAAGACTATAATAATTTTGACTCCAACCTGAGGAACCAAACCCTTACCCCCAAAATCATGAAATTATGGTAAAGGACTACCTGGTCATTCTGAATATGCATTTAGTTTCAATTTGGTATCAATAGCATTAAAGAATATAGTAGTTAGATACTTTACACATATACACTTTGTATATCAAGTTGGTCACATCCAGGTACACAGTAGTAGAGAAGAAGATTTTTGAAAATATGTCAATTTTTGGCAGTGTTTGTCCCACTCCTATGGCCCAAGGGGTGCATGAGTCCTGAAATTTTCTCCCTTGTCCCAAAGACCAAATTTGCAAAGAATTAGAATGGAAAGAAGTTAAAAATGTTAACATATAATCACTGACCATTGATACCAAACCCTACTCCTGAGATCATTAAATTGCAATTTTGGTAAAGGGCTACTTGCTCACTCTAAATATCCATTTAGTTTCAATTTAGTATCAGCAGTATTAAAAAAAATGTTTTTTAAATGTTTTTTAAATGTTTTACACATTAATACTATATCACAGGTTTGGCCCTGCCCTGGAGTCAGACCCACTACCCCTTACTTAGCCATGTGGCACAGAAGGCAGCCACACAGTCCTTCCACCCAGTTCTGTCCTTTGCTCTAACTGCCACTATTTCCATGTTAGCCTTAACTGTTTTAGTTCACTTTCCACTGTTCTATGCCATGTTGTTTTTGGTCTTCCTCTTTCTTTTGCCATTGGCTGTCCAGAAGACAGCTTTTCTGGTGATGTTATGCTCATCTTTCCTTAGCACATGGCCGACCCATCCATCTCCATTTCCTTCTCACAATTTTTACTATGATGTCTTCCTGTCTGTACATTTCTCTTGAGTTCTTTGGTAGACACCATATTAGGTCATCTGATCTTACATATGGTCCTTAGACATCAATTTACAAACACTCTATTTTCTTGCGAAAACTTTATGAAGCTTCCAGCATTCTGATCCATATATTAATACTGATTTTACATTACTATTGAAGAACCTTAGCTTTATCCTGATGGTCTTCTGGGAAGAGTTCCAAACTGGTTTTATGATGACAAACACATGGCGAGCCTTGTTTATTCTTGATCTTATATCCTGATCAGTGCCTCCTGATGTTGTTCCAATGCTTCCCAGGTATGTGAAGGCGTCTACATTTTCCAGTGGATCTACATTTACTTGCACTGGGTTGTTATTCCTTGCATTGATTCTCATTACTTTGGTCTTCTACTGACTGATGTTTAGGCCTAATCTTATGTTTCATGGAGTTTGGTTGTTTTCTCCTGAATATGCTGGTGGGTGGATGAGATGAGACAAATGTTGTCAGCATAGTCCAGCTCATCCAGTTTGTCTTCCATCCTCCCATCTAATGCCTCTATCCTGTTCTTTAGTGGATTCCCTCATAACCCAGTCTATAGCCACTAAGAACAGCAGGGGTGATAACATACAACCTTGTTTTAGTCTCGATGTTACTGGGAACCAATCTGTTTGGCCATTGTCAACTACCACACTACATTGAAATCCATCTTGTACTTCCCTGATGACATCAATAATCTTCGATGGTAGGCCATATAATATTAGGATCTTCCACAAGCTTTCCTGATGTACACTATTGAAATCCTTCTCAAAATCTACAAAGTTGAGATACAAAGAGAACTGTCATTCTATCAATTGTTCTATAATGTTCCACAATACAAAGACCTGATCACTACGTGATCTTCCTGGTCTGAAACCGGCTTGCTCCTTTCCCAGATGTGCATCTACTTGTTGTTTCACTCTGTCCAGTGTCACTCTGGTAAATACTTTACTTTTTACGGGAAGAAGTGTGATACCACGCCAGTTGTTGCATACTGTTGTGTCTCCTTTTTTGGTAGTTTAATAATAAGCCCACTTTTCCACTCTGTTGGTACCATGTTCTTTCTCCAGATGTCTTAGAACAGTACATGTATTATATGTGATGTTGCTGCAATATCTGAGCTGGGATGTTGTCTATTCCTGCAGCTTTGTTATTCTTCTTTTTGATGGCTATCTTTATTTCCTCTAAACTTATTTTCTCTACATTGCTGTCAAGCTCCTCTATGGTGTTGTCAATATCAAGAACTGGCGGCTGAGTTGAGTCTCCTCTATTCAGAACAGATCTAAATTGCTCAGCCCATCTTTTCATGATGTCACTGTCCTTAGAAATGATGCTGCCATTCTGGTCTTTCACCATTTGAGCTGTTAGTAAATTTCCCAGACATCATTTTGGTGATCTTATAGAGTTCTTGTATATTTCCAGCTCTCACTGCTTCCTCAGCTCTACATGTGTTGTTTTTTATATGCTTCTGTCTGTTTCGTCTTGCACGCTTCTTAACCTCTTTATCTTTGTCCTTGTACGACTTGAATAAAGCTTATAACCCAGGGACTTTGAAATTTATAGTTTTACAGGCCTTTTTTTGTTGTTGCTTTATTATTATTATTATTTTGTTGTTGTTGGGCTTTTTTTCTTACACCTGTTTGATTGTAGAAAAGAAGATTTTTGAAATTGGTCAATTTTTGAGTTTCTGCCCTGCTTGAGGCCCAGGGGTGCAGGAGTCCTGAAATTTATGATTTATGTTTCCCTTGTCCCAAAGATGCTTCATAGTAAATTTGAAAAAAAAAAAGTAGGAAAAAAATGGAATGGTAGTTATCAATTTAAGATGAAGTTAAAAATGTTCATTTTTAATTAACACGCAATAATGGATGCAGACCAATTGCAATAGCACACCTGAGTGTACTCTGTGACCTAAAAAGGGAGGGGGTGTAAGACACAAACATTTAGTTACTATCATGTGAATACTGAAATATACAATTATTGTGTTAATTAAAATATATCATAGCTACCTGGGGACTATTAGATCTTCAGAAAAATCACCATCTTGCTATTGAGTAGAGATTTTCGATAATTTTTATCATTCTTAGTGTGATTTCCAGTACATTACAGACCCCCCCCCCCCCCCGCTTTCCTTTAAATCAAATATCTTAGTTCCACTGGTAAAAGCTACGGTAGGCACCCATGGATATATAACTAAAAAAGTACGTAAGTCACAAAAGGGGATTTTTTCAAAATTATGCCCAAGTCCTACTCGAATATATTCGTGGATGCAGAGAGAAAACAAACAATATTTTAAAATGAATGTTACCTTTTTAACACTGTCCAAAGTCTCCTGTTTTTTCAGACTCAAAACAAACTCTGTCTTTGGTAGTTGAATAGTGTGCTTGTACTTTCCTCTTGACGATTTGGTTTTCTTTACTTTAATGTCGCTATATAAACACGTTTGGAGATGGCATTGAAATTTCCACTGTCGATTTAGATAGTTTGTAACTCGAAGAAACATTATTCGCGGATATTTTCCTTTAACGGCAAGCAGTCAATGCAGTGTCTATGGACGCTGACATGTTTTCATCCCGCACCTAATAAAACTATATCTTCGAAAATTAATATCATGATTGCTTTATTTTAAGTATTTTTAAATATTTCTTTCAAATTCATTATATTGATACTATTTACAACCGGAATTTTATTTTTACTTTCTCTCTTGTGTACAATTTAAGGTCAAGGTCATAGCTGTCATGTGCTAGATTGCTCCGTTACTACTGTTTTGGTTTTTGTGTTTTGTATGAACTGTAGAACTCGACCTGTGTAGAAGGGTTAAACATGAAAAGAAATGTGTGACCATACACATGGTCAGAGTTGACAGATGGTATTCACAAATGTCATTCCTGGACGAATCAAGGAAACAACTTATGAGGGACCATGTTATTTCGATGGGGAAGCATCCAGAAAGAGGATGGATTGTCGATACAAACGATTTCCCCACCGTTAAACCTGCTCTCGCTCCAACGACACAGTTGTCACTGACGATCACTTACATATCTCTGTATGGATTTCTGTTTTTCTTCGTGCTCTGTCAGCTGTGGATGATTTGGTACTACAGACATAAACGTTTTAGTTACCAGACATGCTTCCTGTTCACTTGTCTGCTGTGGTCGGGATTGAGAACAACTCTGTTTTCATTTTATTTTAATAACTGCATTCTGGCAAACAAACTGCCCATGTTTCTGAACTGGTTGTTTTATTCCTTCCCAGTGTGTTTACAGTTTATTACTTTGTGTCTACTCGTTCTTTTTTTTGGTCAGGTAAGTATTCGAAGACACAAATTACATCACAAGAGCTCTCTCTCTGTCTTTCTCTCTCTCTCTGTAACACACGAACACACACACACATATATATATATATATATATATATATATATATATATATATATATAAATTGATTGATTGATGGCATATGCAAGCATCAACACCCTCTCAAAAGTTTTATTGGATCAAGTTATGACTGTGTGTGCCAAAACTTGGGCAATGGCCCAAGGCATGGTTTTCAGTCAAGGTTTATACCATATATGCATATGTCATAATTTGAAACAGAATGTAAATTACAGGGGCATTGCAAGTATTTTAAGACTTTGACAGAGGACAGATTGAAGGTCTTATAGGTGGTATCCCTACTCCCAAAACAAAAAAGAAATTTTTTACATTGAATGAGATAAGCTATCATAGGGGGAGGGGGGAGTCTGGAGCCCCCTGGAATTTCCAACTGAAAGAAAATATAGGGTGAACCTAGCATTGCATTTAATATTGCTTCATCAACTCTCTCAATCAACTTTATTCACTCACTGGGGACGATTTCAAAATTCAAGGTCATAATATAATAGGAAAATTACCACACAGTTTACCCTGGAACCAGGTCCAAGATCCCTGGCCTTTTGGTCACATTAATTGAATTATTGCTCTCTACAATATATTGAATTGTAGCCCACATCATTAATTCTTTTGAAGAGAGCAACAATTCAATTACAGTGTGTATCAATTTGCCTGTGGCTTAATTTGACTCAACACAGGAAAACTCACCCGTAAGGATTGACAGATTGAGAGCCCTTTCTTGATTTGGTGGGTGGTGGTGCATGGCCGTTCTTAGTTGGTGGAGTGATTTGTCTGGTTAATTAGCAGAGTAATTAATGCTATCATCAATTCAATTAATGTGCACAATAATTCAGAATTAAAGATATTATTAATTATTTGAAGAGATTTTTGATTGAATTGTAGCATGCATCAAATGAATTGATTATGTCTTCAAATAATTAAAGATATCTTCAGTTATTTGTGTTTATGTTAATTTGGCACTCCATACATATTAGAATATACAAGCAAAAAGAAAATGACATGATAATCATTTAGTATGTTTCCTTTCTCCTCAAAGTTGATTACTTACACTGTTGGTGATGAAATTTGTAAGAAAATCCTGTATTAAAAAAATCCTTCTGTGCCTTACAAAACATGAGAATTCATGTGCAAAAATTGTGACATCACAATAATCATGGTTTACCTTGATGTAGAGTTTATGAGAAGTAGAGAGATGCTGTACATAATGTCCTGAGACATTCGAGATAAAGGGTATACAATATTCTTAGGCTCATTGAATTGCATGATTTGTTTAAGTAACAGTATTTCAATAACCATAGTGTCATTCCCTTGAAGTATAATAATTAAGTTATTATCATAATTATACCCAACATACTTTGACATTCAACAATGCATTTGAAGGTGTCTGAAGACAGAAGCATAATAAATTTCTGCACTAAGTTTGCAGCAGTCGACTGAATGACATGTCAGCTATCGTGACATATTTTGTCAGCTGTCAAGTTCAGCAGTTAAGGGATTTGGAGCAATCATGGTGATTTTGGAGTGATTTTAAAATCCTGCTTGTTCTAAGAGAGATCCTCCTTCCTTTAGCTACATGTATCCAAAGCCATTAATTGGTATGCTGTGAAGTTGAAGGATGGTGTGATTTGTACTTAACAGACCCATATAATTGTATACAATTGGGACAACCACAACAGTGAACTTATATGAATTGCAGTGGTGTTTCTGGCAAGAAAATTAGATATATCTAGGTTCATTCTACAAATGTACATGTATTTCATTATAATGATTTATGTATTTTTAAAATGTAAGAGCTATGAGAGTTTAATCTGTTAAATCATGCATGCCTCTCTCTGTGTAATACATAATTTTGCTTTTATACTTTCAGGTTGTATTTAAGGCAAGAGCAAAATATGAGCCAAGCCGCTATAAGTAAGTATAGTGAGATCTGTTTTTCACTTTCTGTCCCAGCATCCATCTAAAACACTGAGAGGATGTGTTGTGTAATCACTGATAGTTTACAAGACCTTATTTCCACAATATTGCTTTTTCTGATTTATTATGTATATTGTTCACAAGCTCCTTGATTTAACATTAAAGGAATTAACCTCACCAATTTGCACAAAAATAAGTTCTAGTAAATAAAGGATGACTTAATTATAATCAGCAACTGTGACATTTTTCATTCCATTATTCATATGTTGTGTATTGTTTATACATAAGTTGATAACTGTGTGCACCTCAATTTTAGACAGGTTTCATGAACTTCTCTACAGAAATACTTCATACAGAACTGAGGATTAATGTGTATTCACAGTGATTATGCTAATTATAGTGTTCTTACGTATTCAGGTTTTGATGTGTCTTTTAATTAGGATTCCATTCCGTTTGACAATGGCTGTTGTTGTGCTGATTTTCTTAGCCACCAATGTGACGAGTGCTGTACTGATCAGTCACCAAACGCAGTACCATCACTCCCTTCCTCTGTACATCCTTGCTATTCGTGTTGCCATTAATGGCACCCTTTTCCTGTTGGCAGCCATTGTTTTGTCTGTTTGTATCTACAAAATGAGGACCATGTCTTCTTCTAATGTGATATTACAAGCCAAGGTAACCATGTGAAATGTAATATATAGAAATTAATGCCAGATATTATACTGTTAAAATGTAATATATAGAAATTAATGCCAGATATTATACTGTTAAAATGTAATATATAGAAATTAATGCCAGATATTATACTGTTAAAATGTAATATATAGAAATTAATGCCAGATATTATACTGTTAAAATGTAATATATAGAAATTAATGCCAGATATTATACTGTTAAAATGTAATATATAGAAATTAATGCCAGATATTATACTGTTAAAATGTAATATATAGAAATTAATGCCAGATATTATACTGTTAAAATGTAATATATAGAAATTAATGCCAGATATTATACTGTTAAAATGTAATATATAGAAATTAATGCCAGATATTATACTGTTAAAATGTAATATATAGAAATTAATGCCAGATATTATACTGTTAAAATGTAATATATAGAAATTAATGCCAGATATTATACTGTTAAAATTTAATATATAGAAATTAATATCAGATATTATGCTATTATACATAATTGTATACAGGTTACATTAGAAGGATTTATCAACAAAAGAGAGAAAAAAATCTGTAGAAAAAATGTGTGACATGATTAAGAAATAATAGATATAATTATTATGGCGTAAGTGTTTCTTTATTGTGCATCTCATTTTGTATATCTTTTACAGGGAACAACTTTATGTCAGTCACTGACTGTCTCCATTTTAATAATTTTGTTGTATGCTTCTCGTGCCATATACAACATTCTAGCTGTGGTTTTATTCAACAAAATTCCAAGTTTTGGGTATGGCTGGACCAATGTGACATCACAGGTATGTATTTCACTCACATCAGCTGTAATACTGGACAGAAAAATGTAGATGTTTGTCTTGACCAGTTTTAAGACTATAATTTCATCTGGCAAATAAATAATTATGATAAAGTTCAGAATATATCAGTTATCTTTCAAACTGATGTGAACATCTTTCTTTAAGTTTTTATGGCCCCGAGACTGAAGATTGGGGGCATACTGTTTTTTGTCCTGTCTGTCATTTTGTCTGAAAGTACCTTTCTAGCAACTTTTGAACAGTAAGTGCTAGTGCTTTGATATTTCACATGAGTATTCCTTGTAACAAGAGTTTTCTATTGGTACCAAAATATTTGACCTTGTGACCTTGACCGTGACCTCAGATATTAAGATAGTTGATTAAAATATGCTAGATTCAGAATTATTCATTATAGTGGTAATAAAGATGTTTTCCTGTCATGTTGGTATTCTGACTTAAGGACTATTTTCACAGTTTCTCTTTCAGGAAGTTTGAGTACTGGTGTATTTATGCCATTGATTTGTCTTTCCAGTACATTTAAATGTTATTTAAAAATTGTTGAAAGCTGCACTCTGTGTTTTCTGAAAAGAAAACATTTGCAAAAATTAGCATATTCTAAATTTGAATAAAACTGAGAAACTGCATCACTTTTGATGTCATGTTCTACAAATGAAATATTGAATACAATTTATGTGAAGCTTCATTTATAATAATTTAATTCGTAATCTCATTTCTTTTCTACAAAAGCCAAAAGAGACTGTTATCATTTATAGTCCTTTACAAAACACAATGGGTAATTGGAATGTTCTTACACAATTTCAGGCAGACTTGGTGGATTTGGACAGAGGATATGCTTTCATCTCTTTTGGTGTCATCCTTTTTGTTTGGGAATTTCTACCAACCTTTGTGATAGTGGTGTATTTTCGTGTCAAAAGACCGCAGACAAGTTTAGTAAGTTGTGAACCCAATGTATGTACATGTAATAATTGTTTCAAAGTAGGTAATTCAGTCTTATTACAGTACTGTAATTATGAAATAAGTATCAAATAAATCTAAACTGATGAAAATTAAGACTCATTTACTTGATGAATATTTCCAGATTTTGTGATATGTGAATGTTTGTTTATGATGATCCAAAGTGGTGGTTGTACATTTCTTTACAAATGCTAAATTGATTTTGATGCCTGATTTCAGGATCTGGTGGACTTGTCTAGTCGCAGCCAAAACAGCAGACAGTACTTCTTTGACAACCCTCGTCGCTATGACAGTGAGGATGATCTCAGCAGAAATGATTTGACAAGAAGGCAAGTACAGTGCAGTGTTTATTGGTTGTTGACCATACTCTAATGAGTAGCCAGGAAAGTCACTCAACAATTTTGTGTCTGAATGATAGTTTATATCAAACTTGGGTATATGTTTTAGGGTTTATATGAAGTACACATTAATCTTAATTATGTAGGGCCACCAAGTTCAAAATAAAGTTTCTAGAAAAAGAAATTTGGCTGAAATTTAAAAAAAAAACCCAATATAAATAACAAAAGTTCTTGTATTTATTTGTTTTTTAATACATGAGATGTCCAAATTTAATTATGATTTAACAGGTTTTTCATAACCCTCCTTCCCCCTCCCCCCCCCCCCCCCCCTCGAGATTGAAGATTGGAGGGCATATTATTTTTGTCCTGTCTGTCATTCTGTGTGAAACTTTAACCTTCCTAATAATTTTTGAATAGTAAATGCTAGAGCTTTGATATTTTACATAAGTATATCTTGTGAAAAGACCTTTCCATTGGTACCAAACTTTTTGACCTTGTAACTTTGACCTTTAGGTGTTTGACCTACTTTTTAAAAACTTTAACCTTGGCCATAACTTTTAAATGTAAGTACTAGGGCTTTCATATTTCACATGAGTATTTCTTGTGACAAGACCTTTCTATTGGTACCAAAATGTTTGACCTTGTGACCTTGACATTGGTGTTTGGTCTACTTTTAAAAACTTTAATCATGGCCCTAACTTTTAAATGGTAAGTACTAGGCTTTCATATTTCACACGAGTATTCCTTGTGACAAGAACTTTCCATTAGTTTAAGTGTCTTGACCTTAGATTTGACCTACTTTTTATAAATGTTGACATTGGCCATAGGTTTTAAATGGTAAATACTAAGGCTTTTATATTTCACTTGAGCATTTTCTGTGATAAGACCTTTCTATGGGTACAATGCACCAAGATAGTTGACCTATTTTTTAAAAACTTTAACATTGGCATGGCCATCATTGGAATTTGACATTATTGGAGGCCTTAGGAGCAGGGCAAAAACTGTCAAAAATTGATCAATTTTCAAAAATCTTCTCTACAAACACAAATCTGTAAGAGAAACTAACTGCTTAGTGATGTACAGCAGGAAGACCTCTTCCAAAATTGTAAATTTCACAGTCCCTGAGGATGAGGTTCTGACTTCCGAGTGGAGCCAAATTTGGTATATGTAGTGTGTATGTATAAACAATTTAATATCTTCCTTAATACTATGGATACTAAATTGAAAGTAAATAAATATTT
Organism: Ostrea denselamellosa; assembly: GCA_024699665.1. Classification (NCBI taxonomy): domain Eukaryota; kingdom Metazoa; phylum Mollusca; class Bivalvia; order Ostreida; family Ostreidae; genus Ostrea; species Ostrea denselamellosa. Next base: position 1,693,003 of record JAMZEH010000026.1, read on the forward strand.
AGAAAGAGTAGGTAGCCTTTACAAAAATTGTAAATTTCATGATCCAAGGGAGTAAGGGTTTCAATTTCAGGGTGGAGCCAAAATTGTATAGTGATTATTGTCTCTATCATTTAAAAATTTGCAGATACTGTATGAAACTAAATGCACATTTAGAAATTAATTTAATTAACCTGACCACCAGTATACTTTGTTTAGCCTTTCACACTTCACTGCACCGCTCTCAAAGTACAGGTGTGATTACCAATGGGTGTTAGGTAATTGGTATCATTATTATCATTATTGAGGGTTATTATTATTGACCATTTGTTTGTGAAAATCAGTAGTGTATGGCATTATGTGGAGTTGGCATTCAAACAAGGGTGGGAAGGGGGTGTTAACATGGGGAGAAATCTGTTCTTTAAGATTCTCAGGCAATAAGCATAATAGGGAGGGGGCAATATATCAAGGCAGCACTGTATTACACTGTGTAAAGTCTTTCATCAGTATAGGCACTTTCAGGGGAATTTAAGTTTTAAGAACACATCTTGTTTGATACTGTTACTGAATATTAGAATTTAGCTTGTACAGAGAACAGGACATTTTTCATAGATTTTGTAGCCCTTGAAACAAATGATAGTTTTAACTCAGGTGACTGATAAGGCTTGTGTGCCTTTGTTTAACTATAAGGTCATCCACTTCTCCGAGTTTTAAAGATTCACATCTGCACTTCTAATTGATGTGCTATGTTGCATAATACTCAGGTGACTATAAAGGTTTATGAACCTCTTGTTTCTTTCAGTATCAACTCTTACCATCCTAATGGAGGTCCAGGCACACCCACCAGAAGCACCCCACGAGGAACCCCACGGTTATATGGATCTATGCATAGTGCTGCAGGCAGCTACTCCAACAAGTTAGGGGGCTTTGGAAATTCTCCAGTGACCACAATCAATGATTTTAACTAAAACATGTTGAAATATTTTTTAACTGTTTAACATTGAAATGCAAGAATATTCTTCATTTTGATTTGCATGTTTTATGTAATTCTCCATGAAATCAGCTAATACTTCTACTACTGATCACTGGCAGTTTTCAGGATAAATGTAATAAATTGAAAGGAACAGTTTAAAATTAAGTTACTAATTTTGTCTGTAGACATAAGTGAGAAAGACCTGGTCATTGTACCTATTGTCTGCCTTTTATAAATGTGATAAATCTTATATTGTATGTCATGTATTTGAATGTAAATAATTTATTATTCAACAAAGCACTCTTTATTATTTCTTTTGAATATTATACATTCTACTGGTCAGCAGTAGAAAAGTGCTGTGACAAAAGTAGTGGATATTTAAGAAATAAAAACTGCATTTTCATGGAGGTTGAGAAATATTGTTTTGATATATAAAAGCCGGACACTAGCTGAGGCTTTTATTATTTCAAACAACATTTCAAGACCAAGGTTATTCTGCATCATCCATGAAAACAAGAACTTTATTTCTATTCTACTACAGCTCAGAAATATACAGCCAATTGTTTACTTATACAGCTATGAATTATGTAACCATGGCAGTTTCTGAAATGGATCAGGCTTACTTTTTTGGTGATAAAAAAGGTGAGATGGTAAGATATACCACAAGCACCAGAAGTATGGATACTACTTACCCCCTCCCCCCTTTGTTTTTCTCTTTTGCAGCAATAATTTCTCCGAAGTGTGCACATTCCCTTTCTATCTGATCCCAATTACGTAATCATTTCATACCTTTTGTAAGCTTTAGAGATTGGCCTTCTACTGGTATAATAAATTCACTGCATTATGCCAGTACTAGGCCAATCTCTAAAGCTTATAAAAAGCGTGAAACAATACACAGATTGAAATTGAAACGAGATAGACGGGGAATGCACACATTTCAGGAGAAGTATCGCTGCCAAAATAAAAATAAAATTAGAATGGCCGGGGTAGTAGTATTCATACTTGAGGTGCCTGTGTGTTTGTTTACTTGTATATGAGTCTCGGAAAACAGATGATTGATTTATATTGAACGACAAATATTCTTCAGATATAACCATGGTAGAATTCCTATCATCCAATGTGAACTTGTTACACACTATGCTTTTTGGGAGATGAATCAAATAATAACCTTGCCCTGTTTTAAATTGCCATATTCCATTATTACTACACGAGGGTAAATGTGTCCATCCAGGATGATGAAAATAAGATGGGGTGTGTGTGTACATTTCCTAATATAAAGAATACTTGATCACGGCCGGTTGGTTTGTCAATATCTATTGTATGTTTATTCTTTACATGCTTTTATTTTACTGCAAGAAGATCAATACTGTGTTAAGAAGAAAATATTAAGTATGGATTCTTGTCATCTTTCTGTCATATTCAATGATGCTCATCATATGTGCATGTACTTTCTTCAGTTAGGAAACCTGTTGGTTGTGGAGTCTGAAAACATTTGTAACATAATTTGAATAGTAAAATGGGCGTGGGGAACTTATAGAGGGGACAATGTAACAGCATAGTAAATTGTCATTTATATCCTCAAACTAAAGTACTGAATTTTTGTTCGCAGTAGAACAAAATCCCAGCAAAAGATTTTCAAAAGTATGGTATTAAATATGATGCAACTCACAAATTAAATTTGTGTTATATCTTGAACTTGGTACCTTTCTTGGGCCCATTTTCAATCTCCTACTCCTACTCTTTTTATATATTGAGAAAATCTCTATATTATATGGTCCCCATATTGTATGATCCAATAACCAAGCATACTTTATATTTATGTCGTGATGTACCTTATTACACCAGTATTATTAAACAAAAACATCAAAAAGTCCAAGTAGTAGAAGTATGACAGTCAATGTGCAGAATATCAAATTATCGGAGGGAGTTGGATCTACCTTGTATTGAATCTGCTATAGTGCAAACAGAGAGGATACATATGCAGAGAATATTACATAAATAGTGATTATGCTTGAAATTAACACAAAATTGGCAATGAATCTAAAGTACATATATATATATACAATTGTATTGGAACTGTCTCCCCTCTTCCAGGGAGAGGGGGGGGGGGGGGGGATGGGCATACTGTTTTAGTACTTTCTGTCTGTCAGTCAGTCACAAAATCTTGTGAACACTTCTCCTCCTATAAGGCTTATCAGATAGACTTGAAACTTCATACCATGTGTCATTGCCATTTGTAGATGTGCATATTGTTGGGATGGGAGGAAATTATTTTCCTAAAAGTTATAATGTATCCGAGTGTGGGGAAGGATGTAAAATAGCTTGTGAATGCTTCTCCTATATGCATATTGGATAGACTTCACTGCCATTTGGAGATGTGGGACAGGAGTTGGGTTCAAATTATTATCCTTAAAGTTATACTGGATCTAAGAGGGGTGGAGGATGTAAAATAGTTTGTGAATTCTCCTATATGGCTTATCAGAGTTCATTATGTCCGACAGTTGTTGTTCATGCTTTCTCCTCCATACCATGCAGTACATTAAGGGGAGAGAGCTTAATTTGGAGCACTTTCAATTTGGGAAGTGGGGAGACATTTGTTTTTCACAAAAACAATCATTAGTTTTAAGGACCTTTGGTGTGAAAAGAGTGTAATCTTGAAATGACCATGACACAAAAACAAAACAAACAACGCCCACTTTTCTTTGTATAAAAATAAAGTGTATAGATTTTGTACTTGTTGCACATAAAATATCAAATCGTAAAATTCCATCCTTAATCAACAGTGCAGCTAAGAATCCTGCAACATTCAATGAGTGGCCTCAAGTATTGCAACATTTGATTTTTTCATTCTTTCATTCAAAAATACTTGTAAAAAAAATTATTTTGAAATTTCTGGATGAATTGTGATGAATTTTAGACTATTTTCTGATCAATTGTTGTGAGAAATTACAAGAGATTTAAATTGCAATGTAAATGTTTCGAGTACTTAAATTTTATTTATCCTTTGAACTTTCATGGAAAGAAATATTGAAGACTTTCTTTGCTAAAGCTCCTCAGAACATGGTTCCAAAGGTAATTGTAAAACATGACCTGCTTTTATAGAAATGTGTGTACTGCTAATTTTCAGCCATGACAAGAATAGTATTACATGTATACTCTGGACATATCACAATATTATCTTTGGGGATTTCATGTTAAATGTGTACCTAACTAGAAAGCAAAAATTTTGAAATTTACATTCATTGGAAAAAGTACACAACTGCATGTATGTCATACTCTAACAATATTCATTGAGGCTTAGATTTACATATTACACATCTCTTACTGAACACTACCCAGTCCAAAAAATTTTCTGTCAATTCAAATTTTTAAAGGGTTTGACAGGGACTATATTTTGTGGTGGAAGGATTGTTTAATCAAAAAGTTTTAAATCTGCATATTTTGACAGATTCTGTTTCATCCAACATATCTTTTTTTTTTATTACCCCTGTATGCATAATTAAGTTTTATAGTTTATAAGACAAGTAGTTGAGACTTGGAACTTGTTCAAATGTTGTAATTTACTAATTTGCCAGATATATTTTTCTAAACAGAACACTGTTTTGTGAAAAAATTCTTAATTTTACTCAAAATTTTGTGTAAAACTCAGTATTGTAATTATTTTGACCAATAATTTTAAAATTTGAATTGCAACCCCCACTTTTTAAAGTTCCATTTTAAATTTTAAGACAAGACTTTGATATTTATGTGGAATTTTAGAAATTGACATAACTCCTTTTAAACTCTCAAATTCAATATCTATTGATAATATAGATAAAATAGATTTTTCTAAATATGAAGTACAAAAAGGTCATTATTTATTTCCATCACTAGATTGAAACTTATTTTTATATCTGTATTGTTAGAAGACATGATTATATATCTGTTTTATGTAATGATTGATATGTGTAGCTTATGATATGTTGACACCAACAGAAATCTTGAGCAAGTTTTAAGTGTAAAAAGGTGAAGTTTAAAACAACAAGCATTGTGACCCCCTTTTCTTTTTAATTTCCTAATTCTCCATCAATGTAGAAATCAAAAATACTTACAAAAAAAATTACCTTACTACGAAAGTCATGTGCAAACCTCTACGAAAGTCATGTGCAAACCTCTAAGTATTGTTGAAGCAGAGTTGTTTGACATTGGGCAATAGTTCATGTCAGCAACATAATCATTGATTACATAATTAGGGATTTATAGGGGAATAAGTAGGAAACTTTGATGCTCTGCATCTCATAAATGTGTAGCGGTTAGACTGATTTGATCACCTGTGGCCAGATAGCTCAGTTGGTAGAGCACCTGACTGGAGATTACTGGGACCTGGGTTCAAATCCTAGTCTGGTCCATTGCATTTTCTCTCATTCAGTTACATTTGGTGCCATGACTTCCCTCCTTAAATGTCTTCACACCTTGAAGACATTAACCCAGGATCTTTATCCCCTGGCAGACACTTTCATCTGTTAGTTCTAGGGGTTGGTCCACAGCATCAAATGTAACAGGAAGGGAGAAAATGCAATTAACCAGGATTCGAACCCCCTGCCCCCTGAATCTCCAGTCAAGTGTTCTACTGACTGAGCCATCTGGCCAACAGTGATTGAACCAAGCTGATCGCTACAAACAAAATATATTTTGTAAAGATTATAGAACACAGATTGGTCAAAATGTGACTGTAAACAATATCTTCAAATTTTCTTACATTCCCTTTTAAAGAATTCAGGAGCTGGCCCCTATAACTGAAAATATATAAAGTTGTAGATATCAAATGAAGAAAACTTTTCAACAAGCCCTTAAATAAAGGGGTCAGGAGGGGGCTCCAAGTATTTTCTAATTTAATTTACAGTGGATCAAAGATGAGTGTTTATAGTGTGGGTTTTTTGTTTGTTTCGTTGGTTGATTTTTTATTTTTTGGTTTGTTCATGTACAAGGATATGTTCACTTTCCTAATGGTACTTCAGCATAATAGTCATTATTTTGTATCTTACATTTAACAAATATATTGGGCAAATCAAACTTGAATCTTTTCTCCATCTTTTTCTTCCATGTACAAATTGTACAGTTCATAATATCTATGTTCCTGCTCATGTTTTCTCCTCTATACCATACAGTACATTATGGGGAGGGGTTGTAATTTGAAGCACTTTCAATTTCAGTAGCTGGGAAGACATTTGATTTTAAGAAAAACATATCATATTTTAAACAAAGTTTAATTGAAAATGATTTTATTTTATCTTTCAGGATAAGCAATGACTTTTAAATTTACATCATCTCTTTATACGAGACAAAGTACTTTGAGTCTTTGTATGTCTTGTGCTGTCCTCTCCGTGAATCAGAATCACTGTCACTAGAATCTTGTCTACTCTTATGCATTTTTGATTTCCTTTTGTGCTTCTTTTTCAGTTTCACTTTCATTTCACTGTCACTTGAGTCACTGTCCCTGTGTCTGTGTTTTTTCTTCGACTTTTCAGACCTTGTTCTGTGTAATGATTCTGTTGATCTATACTTAGGGTCACTGTCAGAGTCAGCTTCATGATTCCTGTGCTTCTTGGACTTTTTCCTCTTGACTGGTGACCTTGATCTGGATCTAAATACATATAATTACCGAAACTTTAACAAGTATTATCTGCCAGATAGTCAAGTATTAGCCTTATTTTTGAAACAAGTAGCCCATGCATCTTCTGAAATGGTCATCAGAATACCTCACAACAACAGACTACTGTAAATCAGATTTTATTTGCAAGAACATTATCTCTGTGTAATTTCATGAGACTTCGTCATTCAACATAGCAAATTTAAACAATAAATAATGATTTACAAATATATCATTTTCTCCATGTGAAAATAAGGTCTCGTGAAATAAAAGTGATGGACAGTAATTGGAGCTGTCCTTTCAGGACCAATATATATCTTGCCAAAGTTAAACTCTAAAATAATTGAAATACTGCATATTAGATAACCTACATTTACCTGTGACCTTTACCTTTATAGAATAAAGGTTCAGAGTCAAGATACAAAATACATCAAGAAACCCACAGGCCTTATTGATCACCTGAGCTTGAATTAAAGTATCACTAGTCCCATGAAGGCTTTAGAGTCCAGACTAATTTTCCTGTTCTGCATATCTATGCTAAATTCTAATATTCAGCAGCACTAGCAGTATAAACAAAATGTGTTCTTAAAACATAAATGCCCCCAAAAGTACCCATAATGATGAAAGACTTTACATAACATATGTTAACACTTTGACCATTTTGCACCTATGCCCAGAGTCTGAATTAAGGGGTTGCAAATTCACAATTTTAGTGCATTCCTTTCTGCTTTTCCTTACTATGCATTTAGTTTGCATACAGTATTGGCAAAATTAAGAAGTCTTTCATATGATACAATAATCACTATAATTTTGGCCCCACCCTCAAACCAAAACCTCTACCCCTGGGATCATGAAATTTGCAATTTTAGTAAAGGGTTATCTGCTCCTTCTAGATATCCATTTATTTCAATTTAGTATCAATAGCACTAAAAATTATGTTATCTAAATATTTTACTCATATACAATATATGAATTTCAACAAACTTTGAGACGTGCAGGATACATCAGATGTAAGAATCTACCACCCGGTATGTCATTATGTTCAACACGTGGAAAATTAGTCTGATTGCAACATAAATCTGGTAAATATTGTGCTTGGGACTGCAAATAAAATACTTAGATATCTGAAGTATTTGCTATTTTCTTGAATGAGATATCCAAGGTTTAGTGTAGACCTGACCAGGACTAGCAGCTTACTTTGACATCTACATAGTATTTGATATATCAGAGTTCCAAACTTAAAAAGATTGCTGTGCACAATGGATATTGTGATTTATCTAATATCTTTCAAATTGAATATCACATTTCCAGCATTAATGTACAAAAGAGGAAGCTACAGTTCATCACTTACTTTGTTTTACTATGAGAGAAACATTGTAGTTTTTCAGTATCAAGTATACATAAATGCTCTTTACAACAAAATGGTTTTAAGTCTTAAAAAATTTGCATGCATTTCATAAATGAGATCCCAAGAATGAATGAACTTGGCTGAGTTTGCTTTGTGAGAGAGATTGCAACCTATTGGCTATACACCACAGGGTAACAATCAATACTGGAAGTGGATATACATCTTTTTGTTAAAGACAGAAAATATTATTTTGTGCAATGTGTACGTATGTTTCCAGCATTTTGTTGATGGCCAGCCAATTAAAATTCACATAATCAAACCAGGTCTCTCTTATGACATAAACTGCACAAAGCACCTTGTTCCTGTAATTATTCTTTATTAGTGGTCTAAATCAGATGTAAATTCTCAAAAATTCCAAATAGCTTTTTTACAAATTTGAATCACAAAATTTTTCCATTATAAACAACATCAAAACATATGACTTTTCAACACTTCACACAACTGTACCAGGTCCCAATAATAAATAGAAGACTTTTTTTTTTTACATTAAAGACCGCTGCTTCTTCAAAAACAAGAGGCCCCATAGGCCACAACTCTCTCCTAAGTTAACCTGGTCCTGTTGTTATTCGGAAGATTTAAAAAAAAAAATTACTCTCTTTATTATCATAAAAAATATTTAACCCACATCATGACCTCCACATGAGCCAAATGGAGTCATGACATTACCTAGCTTGAATCAACACAACATGTGCCCTATATTCCCCAAAACTTTGAATCCCTATTAAGCCTCCCCCACCCATTCCCCCTTGGCCAGGATTTGAATCACTTGAATTGAATCTGAACTAAGGATACTTGCATGCTTATTAATATCTCTATTGATTTCAATGAATTTGAAGTTGCACTATCTGAGTATGCCTACCTATTAACATGATTATTCATAGCATAGAATATCCCCATATAAAACTTCGATCCCCTACTGTGTCCTCACTCACACTTTAGTCTTACTCTGTATATCATATGAACTAAAAGTTTGGTGTTGCTCTGTATGATATCATATAAACTCACACTTTTGTTGTACTCTGTATATCAATATAAACTCACACTTTTGTCTTATTCTGTATGATGTCATATTAACTCACACTTTGGTCTTACTCTAGGTTGGATAGATTGCAGAATATATTGATATGGATAAAATAAGCACATCACCACATACTACTAGAAACCAAAGGATTTAGAGAAATCTATTTCAAAAGATTTGACCTTTACACTACTAATTCATCAAACTTTTTTCTCCTTTAGAACTCCAGTTTGAGAATTGAATGCGATTAGCTAATATGTAGATTACAGTTTAACTGTGGTATTTACCTTTCTCGTTTCTTTTTCTTTGAAGGCTTCTTCTTTTTTTTACCTTTATCCCTTTCATACTTTTCTGCCAAAATATTAATTTAATTAATACTCATAATGATAGAAATTGGTATTCAAGTTTTACATCTTAAGCCATATACTTCTCATGCTCAGAGAAATAAGGGTGCATCATGCAACAAGAGGCCAATGGGCCACAATGCTCATCTTAGTCAACCTGGTCCTGCTATTGTTCAGAATATTTGAAAAAAAAATTACTTTCTTTATTCCCACTTAAAAATTTAACCCATATCATGACCCCACATTAGCCAAATGGGGTCATGTTATTTAATGTAAAGTTATAAAAGAACTTCAATCCACACAACATATGGATGCCCTATATCCCCTTATATTCATATTTCATGTAAACTTTTTTCCTGATTCTAGCCCCATCCTAACTTAATGGTCCATATTTTTCAAGAGATTTTCAACCCACCCCCCCCTACATTCTCATGTAAATTTTTTAATCCATATTGTGGCCTCACCCTACCCCTGTGGGGCACAATTTGAACAAACTTGAATCTGCACTATCCTTAGAATGCTTGCACCTTGATATGACTAATACTGCTTTTGAGAACAAGATTTTTTTAAATAAAAAATCAATCTTATGTAAAAGTTTGATTCATTATTAAGGCCCCATCCTAATACCCATTTCCCAGGCCAGGATTTAAATAAACTAGAATTTGAACTACCTGAGGATGCTTGCATACTAATATCACTAATAATGGCCCTGCTACTCTTGAAGAGAAGATTTTACAGTTTTTTCCCCAGTATATTGTCATGTATTGAAGACTTCCAATATAACCTCTAAAGTGGCCCCACCCCACCCTTAGGGGCATTAATTTCAACCAATTTGAATCTGCAATCCCTGAGGATGCCTGACTATTATCATGACTAATCAAAGCTTAGCTGCTTATAAGATGACAATTTTTAAAGCCTTTTATCATATATTCCCATGAAAATTTTTTATCAATTATTATGGCCTCATCAAACCTCTGGGAGCCACAAATTGAACAAACTTGATTCTGCACTACCTAAGGATGCTTGCTTATTAAGATTTTTTTTCTATATATCCCCATTTAAAAGTGATCTGATCTGCTATTGTGATTTCACCTTTTCATAGTGGGCAATGATTTGAACAATTTTGAATCTACATTCTTTAAGAAAGTCATCACATAAGTTTTGTCTTTTTTTGCCAAGTGGTTCTTGAGAAGACTTTCAAAAGATGAAGTGGCAGCCATAATTTCACTATATCTTAATTATCTCCCCTTTCAAAAGGGTGTGACCTTTCATTTGCAAATTTTTATACTCCCTTTACCCTAGAATGCTTTATAAGTATGGTTGAAATTGACCAGATGGTTCAGGAGAAGCAGTAAAAAATGTGTAAAGTTTAAAGAGAAACAGATGGAGAGATGTCAGACAATAATAATCATAAAACTCAGTTGAGCTAATGAATGATCATGGCTCTAATGTTTGTGAGAAACTCTTTTTTTTTTTTAAAGTCTTCCCCTTATATTTTGTAATACCATATAACAGGTATAATACGATATATACTTTGTTTTCCTATTGTGCCCTACAATGATGATTTGAGCAAACGTTAATCTGCATTATGTGAAGATACTTATATATTAATATGACTAATCAAGGCCCTGCTGAGAAAAATTTCAAAAGATTTTTTCCTCTATATCCCCATCAAACTGATCCCCTATTGTGACCCCATCTACCCCTGGGAGCCATGATTTGACCGATTTTCGAATTTTCACTCTTTAAGGAAGCTTTCACATAAGTTTTGTCTTTTGTAGTCCACTGTTCCTTGAGAAGAAAGTAATCTGAATTACCCATCCTATTTCAACAAATTATAATTGATATAATCTTGATTTTCATCTATGACAGAGTATGCAATTAACTCTCCGGGTCTTGCCGAAAGGCTCACAGTTTGGTTAGCCTACTGATACACACAATGAATTTCAAGGTTTGCAATTTTTTCCCCATACCTTCAGTTATAAGAAAGCATCCAAAACCAATATTTGAAATACTTATATATTTATCTCTTTAAATTTTGCCAGACAGCAGAATACAGATAGGATCAGAAATACTCCAGTGTACTGAAGCGAGGGTAATAGACATTGTTAAATTATATGATGGTGTAAGATACCTTACCAGCTGATTGCTATACAATCATTTTTCATTGTAAGATTGGCTAGATTAGCAGTAATGAGAAAATATTACAAATTTTTGAAGCTAGACATCATTAACATGATAAAGAAATATTTTTTGACAAACCTCTTTGTTTTTGTTTGAAGGATCTCATTCTCCCAGAGATGAACATTAATACATTAAATATTGGAATATTTTTAATTATTTTAAAGACCTATTGCATTTTGACTAAAATTCATTATGACAAGTTATTTCCATTTTCAGTATTTTGATAGACTGGGTATGTTTAAGAGTGAGGAAAATTGACAGCATTTCAAGATAGATGAAGACACTAAGACACAAGTGGGGCATTTGAGATTACCAATTTATCAGGAATTCTTTGAATCATTTATAGAGATATGACCAGGACTAGCTATTGACTTCAACATTCAAGATCACCCGTACTCGAGATGTTGCTGTTCACCTGTTTTTTTGAAGTAACTAAGACTATGGAATACTTATAAATTGACAAGAAGTAATTTGTACTGCAACCAGCTAAAACTAACCATCACAATGAAAATCACGACCTCAGAATGAAGAAGTTAATCTTACCAAGCTTATGCATAGTTACCTTTCTTGACCTGTGTAAGTGGGGATACAAAGTCTTCATCACTAGACTCTGAACTGGTGCTACTAACATCTAATAATACTTCCTTGTTTGGATCTGCCTGGATGAAGTTACGACATTGGAATGTCAGGTGGCCAGCTGTTAATACAATTACTTAGTTTAATTTATATCCATAAGAGGCCCATATCACTCACCTGAGTCACTTTGGCTCTGCTGTTCTTCTGCTGTTAATTTTTAAAAGATGTTTTTGAACCCTACATTGTGGCCCCAACTTAGCCCAAAATGCCATGACTAATCACGGCCTTGCTGTTGACATGAAGTTTCCTATATATTCCCATGTAAAACGTTGATCCCCTATTGTGACCCCTTCATACTTCAGAGTTAAGCAATTTGAACAAACTTAAATCTGCACTACCTAGGAATGCTTGCAAATTAACAGGCCCTGTTCTTAAGAAAATTTTAAAACATATTTCCTATATATCTGCATGTAAAACTTTGACCTCCTATTGTGGCCCCACCCTACTCCCAAGGGCCATAATTTGAACAAGAGGCTCATGGGGCACATTGTTCACCTGAGTCACCTTTGCCCATATTTAAAGATTTCCCCCTCTATATTCATATGTAAAACTTTAATCCCCTATTGTGGTCCCACCCTACCCCCATGGTTCATGATTTTAACAACTTGAATTTGCACTACATCAAGAAGCTGCCATGTGAATCTGAACTTTTCTAGCCCAGTTGTTCTTGAGAAGAAGAACTTTTAAGACTTTTCCAATATATTCACATGTAAAACTTTGATTCCCTATCATGGCCCCACACTACCCCTGGGGGCCATGATTTTAACAAACTTGAATGTGCATAATGTCAGGATGTTGCCAAGTAAATTTAAATTTCCCTGGCCCAGTGGTTCTTGAAAAGGTTTTTCCTATATATTTACATCTAAAACTTTGATCCCCTATTGGCTCCACCCACCCAAGGATAATAAATTTCAAAAAAAAAATTGAATCTGCACTATGTCAGGAAGCTGCCACGAAAAACTATACAAAACAAACAAAAAACAAACAAACAAAAAGAAAAACAAGTAAATGCGTAATAATTGTTCTAATTTTATCACATGAGCAGATTTGAATACATGAAATTGAAAAAGAAAATACAATAAAATATAAGTAATCTTACCATAACCACATTTTTTGCATGCTGCCTTGAGCCCATCATTAACTTTTGGTGCAAAAGATGCCATAATGTAGCCTGTTGACACAAAATAAATGCTATATTGTAAATTCATAAATTTCCGTGGAGTCAACACAAAAAATTAAGTCATTCATAAACAAGAGAAACTGAACAAGAGGCCCATGGGCCTTAACAGTCAACTGAATATCATGTGCCAATTTGCACACACACACACACACACACACACACACACACACACACACACACACATATATATATATATAATTAACCATAGTTTTTTCATCAGTCAGGGGCATAACTGAAAATAGGTTGGTTTTTATTTAAGTAGGTCAATCTCCAAGAAGGGGTAAACAAACAGCACTTGGGCAACTTGGTGTTTCATATTACTCAAAGAACAATTGGTGATAAAAATTATGAGCTAGTATCATGATCTATAATTGTTAAAATTAATGTATCTGCTTCTTCACCATTTGTTTTGGAAATGTAATGTAGATACATGTATTAAATATAAGACATGTAAATATGTGAGATCAAGGAAAATCTTTAATATTATAACAAGAATCTTGTACATGTATATTATAAATTGCATCATGTGTATATGATATGAAAGATCAACATTAAATAGTTCTGGACATATAGTATAGGTCAGATTTTTATTTAAAGTAGGTCAAACTTTCAAGTTAAATCTAATCTTTAGCATAGAATAAAAGTCAATGTGGATAAAAAGAATAATAAATTAGCAATCGGATTCCACATTGTACAATCATCATACTTGCCTATGCTTCAATGCACACAGGGTAGTAGACATTTAACAAAACAAATTATCATTTCATGAAAATTTTTAAAACAACATATATGAACTCTAATTTTTAGAACAGTATTGTAGCTAGTTAAAATTCAAAGTATGTTAAAAAATCATTATGCGACTTTTTGGCTCTGCTAAATCTCACGGAACTGATTTATTGTTGAATGAATATTTTATTGAATTTAAAAATTATATTTTGCCTATTATTCAGAATTTGTTTAATAGAATATTTACAACAGGTATTTTCCCTCATATATGGTCAAAATCCATAATTGTTCCGGTACATAAAAAGGGTGATATGTCAGATCCCAATAATTATAGAGGTATTAGCTTAGTCAGTTGTTTTGGGAAATTATTTACTTCCATTTTAAACCAAAGACTTGTACAGTGGGCTTATAAAGATGACATAATAACTGATGCTCAATTTGGATTTCAACCTCAAACAGGTACAGCAGAAGCTATTTTTTGTTTATCATCAATTATTAATTTGACACTTTCTAACAAAAAAAGATTATATTGTTGTTTCATAGATTTTAAGAAGGCATTTGACACTGTTGATAGAATTAAATTATGGAAAAAGCTCAGCACATATGGTATCAAAGGTAAATTGCTGCGCATAATTTGGGCCATGTATCAAAACATGAAATCTAGTGTTAAATCTGCTGGTATGTTGTCAGATCTATTTAGAGGCAATGTTGGACTTTTACAAGGAGAAGTGTTATCTCCCATACTTTTTTCATTATATGTAAATGATTTTGAAGTAGAATTTTTAAAACATAATACTGTGCCTTTACATTTGCGAGAACTAAACTTGTATGTATTGATGTATGCAGATGACATGGTTATTTTTGCGGAGAATATACACGAGCTTCAAAAAATGTTAGATGAATTACATGAATATGCAGCTAACTGGGATCTTACTGTTAATGTTGATAAAACAAAAATTGTCATTTTTAGAAATGGTGGTAAAATAAAAAATACAGAAAAATGGAACCTGAATGGTCAGCCAATTGAAGTTGTTGACAAATTTGTATACCTTGGTGTTTTATTTAATTTTAATGGTAACTACAATTGTACGCAAAAACAATTAGCATGCCAAGGTAGAAAAGCTATGTTCTCATTGAAATCAAAAATCCAGAATATGTGCCTAAACACTGAAACATTACTGTCACTTTTTGATACATATGTAGCAAGTATTTTGAATTATGGTTGTGAGGTATGGGGTAGTCATAATGCCAGAGATGTAGAAAAGATACAACTAGAGTTTATAAAATCTGTTTTAGGTGTGAGAAGAAACATAAATTCTGCCTTGGTGTATTTTGAAACTGGAAGGTTACCTTTGAAAATTATTCGATATTTTAGAATGTTCAAATTTTCGTTCAAAGTGTTACATAGTGAAAATTGTATTATTAGAAATTGTTATGATGAATTATATTATAATTGTGATAAAAAGAAAAATTGTAGCAAAAATTGGGCTTCTTGTATTAAAAAAAAATTGTTTGAGCTCGGCCTAGGATATATCTGGTGGGAACAAGAGAATGCAACATGTACTTTTAAAACATTTTTTCCAATTATAAAACAGAGGTTGACTGCTATATTTGTTCAAAGTTTAATTGGACAAATTTATTGTTCTCCAAAGTGTATTATTTACAAACATGTTATTGATCACTTTTCTTTACAGTCTTATCTTTGTAAACCTATACCTAGTGCGTACAAAAGGCATATTAGTAGAATAAGACTATCTTCTCACAATCTTGAAATTGAAACAGGCCGCCATAATAATATACCTAGGGAAAATAGAGTATGTAAATTCTGTAAAATGACTTAGAGGATGAATACCATTTTGTATTAATTTGTCCCCATTATAAGGAACTTCGTCATAGATATATCAAAAAGTACTATTGGCAAAAACCTTGTGTTTTTAAATTTATACAGTTATTAAGTATCCATAATGTACATGAACTTTGTAATTTAGGGAAATATTTACATCTTGCACTTAAGGTGCGAGAAAACCTTCTTGTTTAAAAGTTATTCTCCATAGAAATACTCCTGTATATTATATGTATGTTATGTATGTTACACTTCCATACAATGCCATTTATATGTAATATTTAAAAATGTGATAAGACGTATGTCTTAAGCAATAAAGAAATCAATTCTATTGCACTTATGAAATTCAATCTAAACTAGCTTAAGCAAGCTATTTAAAATAGATCTATAACGCCATGTAGCTAAATATAGAGATTGTGCTGGACCTGTTAACTAATACAATACCCAGCGGAGCCGAATCTCAGGCGATATATTGGGCCAACTTTGCGGAATATTTCCTAGGCAGATCCATGTGTGTTGGAAAAAATCCTAACAGCTGTGTTGGAAAACATTTTAAGCAAAATACTGAGAGATTTCAAAACTGTATACCTACTAAACCTTTTGGGTGTCGCGCGCCTTCTATCGCAGTATTAATTTCGAATTTCCTCTATTACGATTTCTCAGTTGTATATCGATCCCGATGTTCAAAATTATATTTTTTTTAAGGTTGGGGGGGGGGGGGGTTGTTATCGGAAAGTTGATTGTTTTACGTCCTGTCGATAATTTTTTTTACTCATACTGAGACGTCACCACAAACCAAGACCTATGCTTAACAGTAAGGGTTCTTTAACGTCCCAAAGGAACCTCCGTTTCTAAGGTCATATCCGAAAGACCCGTGATTCTCACTTCTAAATACTGAGCGCTTAGCGAAGGAGCAATCACTACCTATGTTTACGTCTTACGTCTGACGCGGCCATGGCACACGCGGGGCTCGAACTCACGCCCTCCCGGTTACGAAGCGATCGCCGGAAAAGTTGACTTGGTCATTGCATTTGGTAACTAGATTCATCAGACGTAAACTACAGTTTACAAATCGTGAACTATAATTAACGTTCTGTAAACTATAGTTACGACCTATGATATGGAGCACACTCAAATAAGTAGAGGATATCTCTAATTATTTGAAGATATCATTAATTCATTTGATGCGCGCAACATTCAATAAAAGACCTCTTCTGCAATTGATTTAATATGTATGCTATCTACAATTCTGATTTATTGCATCATTAGCTGAATTGGTGTTAGCATTAATTATTCTGCTGGATTGATAATCACAATAATTGAATTATTGGTTAGCGAGCTTCAATGCAATTAATGCACGCAATAATTGAATGATTAACCTCTTCAGTTGAATTAATGATATTTATATGCGCGCAATAATTCTTTTAGAGAGAGCAACCTTTAGCGATATCTTCTACATAAATGATCTGTTGCTCTCTTTAAAAGAATTGATGCGCACATTAATTACTTATACAAAAGCACTGTAAATAATTAAAGATTTCTTCAACTGAATTAAAGAGATTATCGAATCATTAGCACCGACCTCCAAATTAAATTTTTCGAGCAATAATTCCACCACATTGACGTGCTCATCATTTGATGACTGCATTAGCTGAATTATTGATCTCCTCAACTGAATTGTATGTAGCGCGCAGCAATTCCATTGTTGATATCAATTTATTTGAAAGAGAGCAACAATTCAATTATAGCGCTCATCAATTCAGCAGAATAATGAATGCGATCACCGAATCAGTTAACGCGTACAATAATTCAGTATTGAAGATAAAGAGATGCGTGCATTAAACGAATTGATGAAATCTTCAATGTTAAAGATATCTTGAATGATTTGAATGTATGTTAATTTGGCACTCCATATACGCACACTTCTAACCAAAATCTTGTGTATAGATCACATTCATTACCTTCGAATTCTATTTCAGAAATTGGGGATATTATATCTGAAAAATATTTAAATGAATAAGAAAATGTAGCTTTAAAACACGTAACGAAAAAAGAAAGAAAAAAGAACAAGTAATGTCGTCTAAGTCTGCGGCTCATGTCCTCTAAATGATGATTAGCGCACATGCATACAATATAGACTTACAGTACAGTTAGAACTTGGTCTAATAATGTAATTTTTTAAACCCTTAAAACACTTTCTTTCATTTATCTATGCACTGTGCTTTTAAGATACGAAATTAGATAACCGTATGCCTAGAAATGTTACGCTTGAATACGGTGTGTGTATGTATACATATATGTAGAGTTTTCAAAGCAACTATACTGTTCATGCAATCTGATTAAAAACAGACCCCTGGATTCACTTACGTTGATCGCTACATCTAGTGTAATAAAATTAAAGAAGTTTCTTCCCCCCCCCCCCCCCCCCCCCCCTTCACAAACACACACTTTGGAATCCAATAATGGATAGTGGCGGGTTTAAGAATATTTATTTGAAGGATCAATAATGAAATGGCTTTACATTTACCTGACGAGCAGTGGCGGATCCAGGATTTCCGATTAAATATCTAATAAAACCTTTCAAGATTAAATATATATATTTAAAACAAGAAATTGAAATGAAATATCCAAATTTCAGAAATATCGCAAAGATGCAATTTTGTACGAACTAAGGAACATTTTCAGTCCTAAGGAGTGTATGATTGCATAACAGGCCTAGAACATCACGATTCTAACAAACTCATAGACTCCCAGTATTTGAGGTGGATTATTAAACAAGGTTGGAGTCTGTGATAGTGCTATCTCTGGGATGGTGTACAAGGACAAACACTTCACAATTTTTTAACTTTGTGGTGCTACGAGACTTACGGTATGCGTCAGCATGACTTAAAAAGAGATTTCGTGGTAACTGTACCAAACCTGTTAGAATACGCGATGCCGACTTGCTACGAGAAGGATACCCGGTATGATAAGTGATGCAGGTCTGTTATGATAGAAATTTCTATAATCATATTGTTGATAATTCTATGCACTTTTCATCAAGAAAATAGTTTCTTTTATAACTTCATTTTACATACAGGGAATGTAGTTTTCTGATTACAATGTTCTCTACGACTTCATTTTTATAATTTTGATCGGGCTTTCTTCAAATTTGAAATCACAATATTTCTGAATTTTAGCCATTTCAATTTCTTTTTAAAATAAATTTTCCCAATGTATCTTTTTTCTAAGTGATTTTTTATGGGTTTTTAGCCGTAGATTAAAAAATATTAACATATAACGTTTTCAATTTTCATAAATATTTTTTATTTAAAAAATTAGATCAATCTGAGTCTCTTGGGCACATTTTATTATCGGCTGCAGGAGCAGCAGATCCATTTGTTGTTGTGTGAGAAAGTGCGGATGGGGAAATGAGAACATGAGGCCCATAGGCTACATGCTCACCTGAGCCTATATTATAGATTTTCACAATATATTCGCATGTAAAACTTTGATACCTTATTTTGGCCCCAGACCTGGGGATCATCATTTTAACAAACTTGAATCTGCACTATTTCAGAAAGCTGTCGTGTACATTTGAACTTTTATAGCTTAGTGGTTCTAGAGAAGAGAATTTTTAAATGACCCCACCCTATTTTTGTGATTATCTCCCCTTTGAAGGGGTATGGCCCTTCATTTGAACAAATTTGAACCCCCTTCACCCAAGGATGATTTGTAACAAGTTTGATTGATATTGGTCTGCTGGATCTGGAGAAGAAGATTTTCAAAAATTTGTCAGTATTTTTTCACTATTATCTCCCCTTGGAGAAAAATCATTGTTTCATTATTTCAGTAGAATAATTCCTTATTAATATCATGAGCAAAAGTTCTGAATGAACTACTTTAAAGAATATTTAAATACAAGTTTTCAATACTGTTATTAATGCATTTCATTTTTATTCATTGAAACAAATATTATTAATACGTGATTTTCTTCAACAAGTACTTCCTGGAATGGTAATGTGTAAAATATATAAGCAACTCATTTCCAGTTTCCAAGTATTAATTACATAATTAAATTTATAAAAAGAAAAGTTAATTTGGTTGAAAATGCTACAGCTGCAAAAATTAATATATATGCATATATTGCTATATCAAAAAACAGCAATATGCAGATCATAGTTGCAGAACATGCACAAAATAACCAACCCAGCAAATTATATCACCATTTTCATGTGACATAGTTCCAGAGATGTCTTGCCACTGCATTCTATAACCTTTCTGAAACATGTTTGGTTTCTACAATGCATTGAAACACAAAATCATGTTCCTGTTTGCTTCATTTGCATACCATCATGATGGTACTTCAACATTTTAGAGACCAATGCAACTTCTTAAATGCAAATTGCCTTGTACACATGGGTGGATCTATAAGGATTTAGTTTAGAGGGATGTGGAAGAAATCTGAGAGACAAGAAGCCTAAATCATTCAAGTGTTCTTGCATAAATGATGGTATTAATGTCTTTTTTTAATATAAAGTTAGTATTCAAAATTTATTTGTTTGATTTTGTTTCTGTTTTCATATTAAACTTTTTAATCATTTCTTTAAAAAAATTATTTAACTTTTAGCGGCCGAATTGATGCTTTGCATCAAATCATAAAGAAATTTCTTATTTGCAAACAAAACACCTTCTTTGTCATTCCAGAAAAAAATCACAAAAAATTTATTTAAAATAATCAAGAGCTTGTATCACTTTATTAGAGGTGCTTTAATGAGCCTCAAAATAAAATTTTGGTTTAATGATCCTCCTTAAGAGTTTACTTTTGCAAAACATTCAAATGACTAATTTTGGAAGGCATTTTTAAAACATCATCTATTATGTTTCATTGTACAGTAACTAGGGCCAACACAGCAGAGCATTACATAAAAAAATGATATATTCAAACTATAATTGTCACCCAAGTCACTTGGGTAACCTGTTGGCCTCCATCCATCCTTCATCGTCCATTGTGCATTTTTAACTCCTTGATAACTACCCTCCCAGGTATGAAGAAACTTTGAAACAAGGAAGACATAAATAAAATACAGATTTCAGGACTCCCGCACTCCTGCAGCCTTATGACATGGCAAAAACTGTCCAAAAATCACCAAATTTCAAGACTCCATCTACAAACTCAAAGTGAGGGTGGGAAATGATAGTCCATGGGGATCCTACTTTGCTTCCATACTCATTTCATGGACTATTCAAATATCAAGAAGATATTAAATTACATTATGACCCTATGTGATGCAAAATTGAAACTTTCAGGTGAGCCAAATTGCCAACCCTGACCACTTTTAAGGGCCTCATATGACAGTCTGCATTTGTTCTATATCTTCTAATCAGTTTTGTTTCATTCCATCTCTCCAAATTAAATAATTATAGAGACCTGAAAAGTAACCCCTCCCAAAATGGAAAGCCCCTTGTGGTACCCCTACAGTAACAAAGTGAGGGAGGAAATAATAGTCCAAGAGATTCCCTACCTGGCTTACATGCTTGTTTGGTAGACTCTTCATAAAGTAAGGATCATCATGACCCTATGTGCTGCAAAATTAAAAACTCAGGTGCACTCATTATCCTTGACTGTGAAGTTGCAGGACTCGAACATACAATATATTATATATGTCAAATAAAATCTCAAAATTCTCCAATTTTAGAATTACAATACATTCAATGGAAAGAAACAGTGTAAAATTTTGTATCAATTAACCACTGCATAAAATTGAGAATTAACAGGGATGGCGAGTATTTGAAACAAAGAATGTCCTTCACTGCAGATAATTGTACATGTGTATGTTGTAAAACAACAGCAAAAGAAATACAAATATATGCATCACCTATAAGAGCTATGGGATACTCTATATTTTTTGTGATTTTTTTTATCAGTACTTGAAATGGATTTTTAAAAATCTACAAGTATTTATTTCAAATCAGTATCGCAATATAGTGAGAGGGCCAAAGACTATGGGTAAATAAATTGGAAGTCTTTATATTGCATCAAAAGTATTAATAAATGAATAAATAAAAAACTCTGATGATGAAAAATCTTTTAATGTGATGACCTTATGATCCATTTTAACAATAAATCAAAAATATATACTTTGTCTGAATACTAGTAATAACATGACTATAGTCTCTGGAATTACCACGACATGATACAAATATATACACAAGCCATTTTCTTCAAAACTAGATCCAAATTCATTCGGATGGGAAAAGCTTTGCTTTTCTTGTTGCCTCCTGGTAACAAATTAAGGCAATCGATCCAGATGGCCTTATTGCCTCGTATCTGAAAATAAAAAAAATCTTCAATCCTTTTCAGTCCTGTACTAAATGACCTGCCTGAATCATAAATTACAAGTTTTGATTCCAAGCAAATGCTACAATGGGTTGCAAGATAGTTTTTACCCTTTTCTGAGAGGTGTTTGGCTATAATTGAAATATATTTACACTTGGATGCAACTTGGGTTAACTTTGGTGTGAGGGGATGTATCCGATTGGCTGGGTTCAGTGTTTTCAAAGATGTACATAATGAAAACTCTAGTATATCATATAAGACATTAATATGTTGTTAAAGAACTAATTTTTTCCCCACAGACTTATTTTACATGTAACTTTCTACAAAGTTGTTCAAAGGCATGCAGTGTAGGCACACACCCATACAGTTACCTTTGTCCTGCTCTGACCAGCATGATATCAGCAGGAGAAAGGCCATACTCCTGACCCTCCACTGTGACAGTTGATGACCCCTCCTACAAATTAAAAATGACCAATCATTAGGAAAAGTTTTTATCATGTTTATACTTTCAAGTCAAATGTACTGGTACTTTGTAACTCTTTGTATATGGCACATCAATTTCACAACCAGAAGTCTATACCATGACTGTGGCTCTACTGGTCATGCATTAAACAAGAAGCCCACGGGCCATGTCAGTCATCTCAGTATTAGTTATAAGTATCACTAGTCTCAAGGGCTAGAAAATCAAGAAAAAAACAAAAACAAGAGGCCCATACTGGCCTTATTGGTCAGCTGAATATTAGTTAAGAGTATCAGGAGTCCCAAGGGCTTTAAATTCTAGAATAAATTTTCTATTCTGCATATCTAAACTAAATTCTAATATTCAACAACAACATAAAACAAATATGTTCAATTGTTAATGCACTGCAGACACTGGCATATTGAACTATAATTGCAGTAGGTCACCTGAGGTGAGGTGATCTAAAAATCTTACAAAAACACAAACAATCAAATTCAACATATAAATACCTCTTATTCAATCATTGTTTGTACAAATTCTCACTGAAATTGGGCATTTTGAAATATCTCTTCTTAATAACAGTAGTCAGTAGAATTACCCACTGAAACAGAAACTTGATCCAGGAAATTATGTGTCTTTATGGAGTTTTCATTTAAATCGGTAGGAAGAGCATATATAGCATTTTATTATGACAGATGAATGCACGACAAATAGCCTTATGTGAAAAATGTATTTTTAGTAACAGAGTCCAAATTGTTTAACATGTTGCTATGTTTGTCATTATACTAAATTTTCATGTGTATGTAAGCTAATATCTGTATGTCATTATACTCACTATCTGCCAGATGAAGGTTTCTGCTCCGGTCACTTGTCCAACGTTACTTCCTTTCCCATACAGATCAACCTATAATGGTACATTAAACCTATCTGTATTCCAGGAAATTTTTGAATTTTTTCTCAACCTGACACATGAAAAAATTATTTCCATTTGAATTTGGACTGGTCACGGTAGCTCTGTGGTAGAGTGTTTGCTTCATATCAGGAGGTGGTGAGTTCAAGCCCCTATCAAGCAATATATATCAGAAACATAGGTAGTGATTGCTCCTTCTCCAACCATTTGGCTTTAGAAGTGAGAATCATAGGTCTATTGGATATAACTTTAAAAATGGAGGTCCTGTGTGGCAGCAGGCATTGGCACATTAAAGAACCCTCACTGCTATGGCTCCAAGTGCTATGCATAGGTCAAAATTTATGCTACTTCAACTACAGCTGGTGTCGTCTCAGTATGAGTGAGAAATTTTCTATGAAACATAAAACAAACAACCAACCATTCTAAATTTGCCAAAATCCATTCAAGCAGCTAAGTAAGGTTCCTGCCACCTGCTTTCCATGCTGTATATAGTAGAGAAATATTTGCACCTGTTTACATCTGCCCTCATTGTCAGTACGAGAATTTACGATTGAATGAAATAGTTTTCTCTTTTTTCTCTCTGTTAGAGGTACTAATTGTAAGGAGGTATTAGACTAAAATAATTCATTATACATGTACAAGATCATGTGTAAAACACTAAAGGGTAGTTTGATACAATGTACAGATCCAAGAATTGCTGGGAAAAAAGCATGTGGTATGCTAACAAGTCACATGGCTTGCACTCGGCTCATTTCTGATGATCTTTTAAAAGTAAATTCATTTATATCTCTACAACGGTAGTTTTTTGTATCCATATTTAATGAAGTTTTTTGATTCATTTTATCCATATACCATAGTATTGATATCTGTATTAAAATCTAACATTACAAGAGGCCTATAGAGAAATACAGGCCTTATCAGTCATCTGAGTATTAGTTATAAGTATCGCTAGTCTCAAGGGCTAAACAATGAAATCTACATAACTTTCCTTCAAGCTAAATTCTAATATTCAGCAGCAGTATAAAACAAGATGTGTTATTAAAACATAAATCCCTAGATAGTGCCCAAACTGATGAAGGACTTTACAGAATAAGTAATGATAAACTCAATAATCAATGTAATAATTGGCCCTACCCTGGAACCAAAATCCCTGCCCCTGGGATCATGAAATTTACAATTTTGGTAAAGGGCTACAATTCATTTGGTATCAATAGCATTAAAGACGATGTTATTTAAATGTTTTATATTTCAACACTATATACAAGCTCAGGAATCAGTATCTCTGCCCCAGGGAAAATGGACACAACCACTTTTTTTTTTCCAGTTTGAATTAATTTACCAATTAAGACTATAGAATCAATAATTATGCAAGTTGAATAATCATCATTCCATAACTATAAGATTTTTGCATACTTTATCTTTTTCTTTTATTGATTTGTTTCTTCTTTGTAAGTCACTGAACTAATCAGTAAGAATGAAAGTTTCATTTATTTAATGATTTGTTTTTATTCCTTTATCTTATGACATTCATTTATTGAAAATGAAAAAGATGCAATTTACCACACCAGTTGACATGTATTATCAATTATACAATGGATCATTATAATTCCTTTCTCAACATTTTCTTAATTTTAAGATTATCATTATTATACTTGAATCAGTTCACGTTTTTAAAATTACTCCAATGAAGAGCCGAATAATATTTAAAAATCAAAGTTTGTAGGCCATGCCTAGCATTTCAAGCAAAGTGTTCATGCAAAACATTCACAAAGTGGGCAGCATTTCATGCAAAGAATTCGATGCAAAGTGTTCATTGTTCTGTGTAAACTGCTCAGTGTTCTGTGTAACCATTTAGCGTTCTGTGTAAACCGTTCAGCATTTCATGTAAGAATCATTTTGTACTGTTCTGTGCAAGTGGTGTAGTATATGAGCATGGTGATTTGTTATTAAGTTATGGATCAGGTATAAATTGCACAGACAAACAAACAGGATGATTCTTATATTCCCTAAACTTCATTTTATGACCATTTTAAAACTCAGAATAATGCAAAGAATACAATTTGGTCTGACCTGAAACTGACTGTTGTCTCCAAACAAATTGACCTTTCCCATCTCTTCCAGTTCCTGGCGCTTTTCATCAATAAATATGTGCAAGTTGAAAGGGTCCTGCAGTGATCTCTTACTATCTAGGACAATGGGTGGATTCTCAGGAATGGTTCCTATAGAAAAATATTTTAAAAATTATACAAAATCACAACTTATTCAAAATCACAACTTATTCAGTCTGCGAAACTTGCTATACACAATTATTTACTGTACTAGTGTGCACCTGTTCTGTACACAATTAGTCTACCACAATTTTGAATTCTATACAGAACTGACCGATTAACTACAGACCAACAACAGAATAACAAAATTACCCTTAATTTTTATTGTGCTGTTTATTTCACAATGTGAAACAGATATATTCAATAATCATTTACAAACTGTTTATTCTTTGATGATTTTTCTATAGCCTAATTTGTAGAAGTAGTCTAGGCAAATAATAACTGAACTCTGGAATGTCAAAAATTGTGTAACTGTCTTGAGGACTGCAATAATTCACATTATAGAAAAATTGGTCTTTAAATATTCATCTCACTATAAACTGGACAAATTTTCTGTAGATTTTGTTTAATGGTCTTCCATTATTTTCGCTGTTTATTCCATAATTAGAAATTTGTATACATGCAGCACACAATTACATAAAGAATATTCTTTGCTGAACAAGAGGCATCTGTAACATTAAATGTTTTGTGTAAATATTAAAAATACACTTATCCTTTTCTACATCATATCCTTTAACCACAGGGACCTGAAATTGGATGAGAGCTGACATGAATGTGTATATATCTAGTAAGAATGTGCTATATATATATACAGTTACATTATCTGTTTGATCCTTTAATTAAAATACTACAGGTATTTTGTTGATAACAACATTGGCAATGATTTTCCGAATCACATTGGGCATATGAATACGACAACTACTTGCCTATGATAAACTGTCTGCTTCATCACTGTTCATGAAATTATTCAAAGTTTCAATTTTACAAGATTTTGATTAAAGTGACATTTATAACTTTCAATGAAAATTTGTTTCAGAGTTGGATCATTAAATTTTTTTCAATATTGTACACTCTTTTTTTTCTTTGACATCACAGGCTTGTGGCTGTTCTATAAATTGCTACTCGCCCAAATGATCCAGCAGGAATTATGACAGAAAGTAGACAACGCACACATTAGCATTATGTTTTTAAAATGTAAATATAAGCAATGAATTGTCATCTTTTTACCAATGTAGTCTCATAACTACAACGGTGTGTGCACACAAATTTTCATAAAGCATTAATGCACGTTATTCAATTTGTATGCACACACCGTTGTAGTTATGAAACTACATCGTTCAAAAAATGACAATTCATTTCTTAAATAAATACTCCTGAACAATTGAAGAAACTAGTCGAGTATATACTCAATCAGCCTTGTGATATTTTTATCATATTATTGTGTAGATTTTCTGGATCTCACACACACACACACACAATCAAAAGGGATGATGGATACACTGAATACAATTGAAATTGAATAATTTTAAAAGAACACATTTACATTTTGTATATTCAACCAGAAAACTTTAATTTTGTACATCTAGCATTTCAACCAAAACAAAGTATGCAACAAAAACATGTTACATTCAGTATAACCTGGTTTTAAGCTGTTTATTACAAATTTACAATGCTCCACTTAATGCAATATGAAACAAGCTAGCTTAGAAAATAAAATATCATATTAACCATCTCCCATTATCCCAATAATTTCCCCCACATCTTGCACAAAGTCCATGCTGATTTTAATTTCATTTATAAAACCTAGGTCAGAAATTAAGACTTTGACTTTGAAAATTTTCTAAAAATCCTTTTGTCTTCTTTAGTAAAACTGGTGTCACTCAAGAAATAAGATATCACTTTTTGAGTGTCATTGGGATATGACATGAATTTGGTCCCATGATCAAATCCTGTAACTCCCGAAATATCTATATTTCTGTTTTGATATGTGTTTTTATTGTGCAAATGACTGAAATAATGATCAGACAACACATGACACAGTTCATTAGATTTTTATTATTAGAGAATATAAAAAATAAATATTTGATATAAAAGTAATAAAAAAGATGTAACAGGTAATTTAAAGCATTAAGTCAAAGCAGTAGAAGAAAAGAAGAGTGGAGTAAATTACAATCATGAAGTGATTTGATCGATCAGTGATGGGGAAACCATGGTGTTGGCCTACCTCAAGTTGAAAATGCAATTTTCGAACACAGATTTCGACAGAAATTCAGAGGATATGAGAGAATTGATGGAGATGGAGAATAGATGAATGAAGATAATGTTAAGCATTTTGTCAGGTTTTTAGAAGGGAAAAACGACATGTTCATCATTAGCATGGTTAGAACTCATTGTGGTTGTAGCTGCAACACTACACAGACAGATTTAGACATAGTGCAGGTAGGTTGCTATTTTTTACCTCCAGGGTATGTAAGAGATGATAAACATGAACTGACAAGAGACTTTTTGTTCACTTGAGAGATTTCTATTGAAGGATTTTTAATGAAGACTCACAGCAGTGCCCAGACATAAACATAATTTTTCAAACCCTCAAAATCAGCCTCGTTCATGGTTGTGATAGCTGTTGCCTGGAAACAATAGGTTATCATCTGCATAAAATAAATAGGCCTAATACACTGCCTCCATTTCCTTGCTTCAAATATCAAAGTCATCATATGAATCAGTGATGAATTTAGAGGAAGCACTACCCTATCCTCCCTTTTCACCACAAATTTACAAAGCATTATTGGCATCTCCAGATTTGGCACCCATTTTTTTTTATTATTCTGATTAATACTGGACTTTTACATGTCCCCCCCCCCCCCCCCCCCCCCCCCCCCCCCCCCCCCCCCCATTTTGGAAATCTTGAATCTGCAATACTGCTGAAGTTCCAGTTTTAGTTGCAGATGGTACTTAAAATATAACAAGAGACCATGGGTCGTAAAGGTTACTAAAGTATCATTGCCCATACAGGTAGGCTCATGTTTGCATTAAGCCTCAATATGGATAATGTCTTTTGTGAACATGTTTATGATTTTTCAAAATACATACAATACCTATTTAATGGGCTACATTGTTCACAATTCTATTTTCCCCTGAATACAGACAGTGCGCAGCACATTGCGGTCCTAAACTGATGGCAGATAAATAATAGACAAAATTTACTATTTCTGATAGTAATTAATTGTCAGTAAAGGAATTTTTCTAAGAATTAACCATATTGACTAAAAATCAGTATACTGAATAAGATATTTTAGTCACTGATTAGATTTAATGTGTCCCTTGTGTGAGTTTTTTGCAAAGCAATGTTGGGTAATGATGTAACAAAGTATTTATATTAACTAACAACATATTTATATTAATTAATTCTCGACTTCTTTAGATCAGGATCAAGATGTCTTTAGTATTTCAGCAATTCTTCATTAATTTTTATCAATATTTTTTGACAAACAAAATACAAACCACAATTAGATATGCCTGAAATTACATATGGAAACCAACATATGTTGCAGTAAATTATTTTAAAACTTATCATTTTACACTATACAAAACAACTTGTTGCCAAATGTACATCAGATGCTAATAAATAGAACATGTTAATTATCTTGAACATTGGTATCATTAGTGAAATATTTCTGTTGAAATATGTTTTTTCCGCATGTGATTCAATCTTTTGAAAATTATAGTTTGGTGTAAATCAAAGTACAGCTTCCCTTGCACTGCAATTACTGAAATGTGCACAAAATTAATTATCAGGCAAGTAGCAACAATTGGTCTTCCCTCATTTATAATTACATGAAAATTTGGTTATATTTACTTGCAGAGTTCAATCTATAGAACATAGCCTGGTTTGCCCCTTGCCCCCCCCCCCCTTATTTATTTTTAAAACACATAGTCATGGATTTAGAGCTTGGATTTTCAAATTATTATTTTGCTTGTCAAGAATTTTCAGGTAATATTGTGAAATCAACTTTTCCCACCCTCCCCCATTACTTTATTATTTTTTTTAAATGATGCTACATGCCTGATCATATCACATACTTTCATTGTGCTTTTAATTCCAGGTGTCTGTTGTTTTTTCTTTTCAAAACAGATTACTTTTGAAATTCTCGGTATTAATTGCATTATGACTTGGACAGAAATAAATGTCAAATAAGACATCCCCTCCCCCTTTCCTAACCCATGAAATGCATATTTTAAAGTTTTTTCCATAACATCGAAGAAACGAAACCTTATTTTTATCATAAATATAATACAACCTGTTAAAATTTAGCATGATAAAACCCCTTACCCTGGAGCCATGAATTTCACAATTTAGGTAGAAAGCTTCATAGACATCATAATCCTACATTTAGTTTTTCTCAAATATATATAGCAGTAGAGAAGATATGATCTACATGAACTTTTTACTTTTCATCAATTAAGGCTTCAAAACTCCAATGTCTAATTTCTATTTCCAAATCCATCATAATAATCTCATTATCCACCCATGCTTGCACATTTTGTATTCATTTACATTCACTTAATCTTTTCTCTTGTATTTCTTTTGAATTTGACATTGCTTTCATCACAGATGATGAATGCATGTTTGTTGCAAACTAGTTTGATCCAGTTTTTTAGTACCACTTGTCTGTGTAATATTTAACAAATATGGAGCATCATCAAAGTCAAAGGGTGTATTGGTAGTTCCATTTAACATAACAAATAGGTCAACAATATGATCTTTTAGTACTTAAATCTAGTTCATATTTTTAAAAAATGCATAAAAATATAACAATGAAATGTCATTCTTTTTGGTTTTATTGGCTGATGAAGGTAGCAATCATTGCAGAAAAATCTGCATAACCCACTTACACAGGTTAGGAATTTTTTTCTGCAATGCTAGTTACCTTTATCACTGTATTCAGACCACTGTATATAGCTAGGAGGGGTGGTGGTAGACAGGAATGAATAAATTGACAAATTCAATAATTCATAACATGATTCAATAAGATTATTTTCCATATCAGAGATCAAGTTCCACTTGAGTGATATAGAATTTGCCTCCTACAATTCAAAAGGTTTTTCCCCAAGTTGTGTTTGTGGGCAGCGATTTGGCAGTTCTCATGAGGTCCATCAGAATTCATATATCATAATGAGACCTTTTAACATGGGACAGAATCTATCCAGAATAAAGCATTATATGTGCAACCAGCTAGTGTCAATATTAAAATTAAAATCAATATATTGGATGAAATCATTACGCATTTAAGAAAACTTACCTGCAACAGGCTTTCCTGTCTTACACTGCTCTGATGCAAAGAATCTGAAACATTTAATGTTACACTCTGTACATCACAGTAGATCTGACCTTGCATTGTTTTAATAACAGACCCAAGGACCATAATGGTCACTTGAGTATCACAAATAAAAACTTTGCATATGTAGTGTTGCATGTTGATGGTGTAACAAGTGCACCTTTGAAACACAGAAATCAAATTTGGTGATTAATCCTTAATATATATCATCTAATTATAAGCCTCCTTTGCCACAAGTCCAAGCTTTTGAATATTTTTATGAAATAAATAATCTAAGAGATTATACAATATAAACATTTAATTTAGAAGGAATAAAAAAGGTGAAACAGGTTTAAATTATAAAGATAATTTAGGGCATCAAGTCAACCCAAATGAAGACAAGATGAGCGGAATAACCTACATCTATAATGTGATTTTGTCAATCATTGATGGATAAACTGTGATGATGGCCTATTTGAAGTTTAAAAAACAATTGTCGAACACAGATTTCAACAGAAATTTAGTGGATCTGCGAGAATTGATGAAGGATAAATGGATTGAATTAACATTAAGATCTAAGTCAGGTTTTAGCAAGTTTTGGAAGGAAACAATGACATGTTTATCGGTAGGACTGGTGGTTGTGCATTATACTGACAGATTTAGACAGTACAGGTAGTATTTTGTGCATTATACTGACAGATTTAGACAGTACAGGTAGTATTTTGTGCATTATACTGACAGATTTAGACAGTACAGGTAGTATTTTGTGCATTATACTGACAGATTTAGACAGTACAGGTAGTATTTTGTGCATTATACTGACAGATTTAGACAGTACAGGTAGTATTTTGTGCATTATACTGACAGATTTAGACAGTACAGGTAGTATTTTGTGCATTATACTGACAGATTTAGACAGTACAGGTAGTATTTTGTGCATTATACTGACAGATTTAGACAGTACAGGTAGTATTTTGTGCATTATACTGACAGATTTAGACAGTACAGGTAGTATTTTGTGCATTATACTGACAGATTTAGACAGTACAGGTAGTATTTTGTGCATTATACTGACAGATTTAGACAGTACAGGTAGTATTTTGTGCATTATACTGACAGATTTAGACAGTACAGGTAGTATTTTGTGCATTATACTGACAGATTTAGACAGTGCAGGTAGTATTTTGTGCATTATACTGACAGATTTAGACAGTACAGGTAGTATTTTGTGCATTATACTGACAGATTTAGACAGTACAGGTAGTATTTTGTGCATTATACTGACAGATTTAGACAGTGCAGGTAGTATTTTGTGCATTATACTGACAGATTTAGACAGTGCAGGTAGTATTTTGTGCATTATACTGACAGATTTAGACAGTACAGGTAGTATTTTGTGCATTATACTGACAGATTTAGACAGTACAGGTAGTATTTTGTGCATTATACTGACAGATTTAGACAGTGCAGGTAGTATTTTGTGCATTATACTGACAGATTTAGACAGTACAGGTAGTATTTTGTGCATTATACTGACAGATTTAGACAGTACAGGTAGTATTTTGTGCATTATACTGACAGATTTAGACAGTACAGGTAGTATTTTGTGCATTATACTGACAGATTTAGACAGTACAGGTAGTATTTTGTGCATTATACTGACAGATTTAGACAGTACAGGTAGTATTTTGTGCATTATACTGACAGATTTAGACAGTACAGGTAGTATTTTGTGCATTATACTGACAGATTTAGACAGGTAGTATTTTGTGCATTATACTGACAGATTTAGACAGGTAGTATTTTGTGCATTATACTGACAGATTTAGACAGTACAGGTAGTATTTTGTGCATTATACTGACAGATTTAGACAGTACAGGTAGTATTTTGTGCATTATACTGACAGATTTAGACAGTACAGGTAGTATTTTGTGCATTATACTGACAGATTTAGACAGTACAGGTAGTATTTTGTGCATTATACTGACAGATTTAGACAGTACAGGTAGTATTTTGTGCATTATACTGACAGATTTAGACAGTACAGGTAGTATTTTGTGCATTATACTGACAGATTTAGACAGTACAGGTAGTATTTTGTGCATTATACTGACAGATTTAGACAGGTAGTATTTTGTGCATTATACTGACAGATTTAGACAGGTAGTATTTTGTGCATTATACTGACAGATTTAGACAGGTAGTATTTTGTGCATTATACTGACAGATTTAGACAGTACAGGTAGTATTTTGTGCATTATACTGACAGATTTAGACAGTACAGGTAGTATTTTGTGCATTATACTGACAGATTTAGACAGTACAGGTAGTATTTTGTGCATTATACTGACAGATTTAGACAGTACAGGTAGTATTTTGTGCATTATACTGACAGATTTAGACAGTACAGGTAGTATTTTAAAGAGAAGATAAACATGAACTGACAGACACGTTTTGTTCACTTAAGAGATTTCTGTTGTAGGATTTAATGAAGACTAGCAATGGTGCCCTGACATGAACATAATTTTTGAGTTTGAAACCAGCATTGCTCATAGAGGTGATGGCTGTTGCAACAGGTTATCATCAGCATAAAATAAATAGGCCTTTAATCCATAGAGACCCTGAGGAGTACATAGATATTTTGATTATGTAATCTAAGGTAAACACACACCTGCAAATAATTCTGTATATTCAGTTCATACACTATAGATAATTCTGTACTCTGAAAACTACATCCACTTATAGAAAATTCTGTATAATGAGGACTACATACACTATAGATAGTTCTGTATAATTGAGGACTACATACACTATAGATAATTCTGTATAATTGAGGACTACATACACTATAGATAATTCTGTATAATTGAGGACTACATACACTATAGATAATTCTGTATAATTGAGGACTACAAATACAGCATTAATTACGTATGTTGAGAGTTGAGGATTGATTACATTACCTTTTGATGATGGGTCCAAGTTGAGATCCCAGGTCTTCACAGTGGAACCATTCTTCATACAGTGAGCCCAAAGTCTTTTCACCATTTTCTTCCATGTAATACCTAAGAGTATTAAAATCATAGGTATACTAGCAGAACTTTTAGTCCTAAATCATGAAAAGTTTCCAATAGAACACTGAAATGTACTGGAAAATTATTGTCCTTGGGTTCTTTTCTCGCCACCATTTTCTACTGGTAGATCTAACATGAGCTAATCTATGGAAATGAATTATTGTAAAGTACGATGGAAGGTAGTGCACATATCAGCCATTCTCCTGTATGTGCATGGTCATCTTCAATAGAATTCATGTCGCTAGTAAAGAATCTGTCCAGTGTTTGTACACAAAGTCATTGTATCATCTATGTAATTTATATGAAATGAAAATAAAACTATTAATTTCTGGGCATGTTTTGTGTTATTCCAAAAAGCAGAAAAATTATAAAAATCCAATATCGCCAGTATTGCTTGTTCTGGGATGTATGCATTGTTTTTCAATCTAGTTTGTCTACAGTTATATAATGACTGTTTTTCCATAGTAGTTTAATATGTTTTATACAGAATATTGGAACTACTATTTCGTTTCTGATTCCGTCGTGGTTTTAATATTTAGTATGACCACGAGATCTTGTTTTCTGTATTAACTTGGGCAACTTTTCATTAAATTAGCACACTACATGTATCAGATATAGTGACCTCAGGCACTAAGCGTCATTATTAGTTTTGGAAAGAGGAGGAGCAGACGGAGATTAAAGTTGCTTTTATATTTGTCAGAAAATTCTTAGTTAACAAGATGAGTAGTTCTGTCCAAAGCCCAAAAAATTCATCGGTTCAACCTTGCAATTTCACTACCATTTATAAAAAGTGAACAGCTAATAAAATGATGTTTGCATTTAAAAATAACTCAAGAAAATCTAACAAATACGGTAGAGGAAATACACTGTCGATGCCGTGAGTTATTATTGAATCGCCTTCCACAACCAAACATCAAAAATTTAATCTAATAACTTTTGTTTTTGGTGATAGGATATTTGCTTGTTACATTTCTGAAAAATAATTTTTAAATTGGGCAGATATTTTTGTATCAGAAATGAATCAACTTTAGCCATCACTTTTGTATACAAGAGTTGCCCAAGTGAAGCATAATTTTCATAACTTCTTTTTCTGAAGAGTTACAAATTTTCTTAGTTCCGATATCCCATATTCCTTTACAATGAAAATCAGCTCCCTGCAAGGGATCATGAAGTTATGGTAAAACATGGCTTATTACTTAAAGAAGCTATGATTCCATACCATGTTTTCATTTAACATTATAGGCAAAATTATGTATATGTACAATTTTGTTTCAATCTGTGTGCTGTTATGCCATCTGATTACATACTATTCCAAAAAAGTCAGGGATACTGTATTTTGTGATCAACATGGAAGCATTTCCAAAGAAATTCATCTCTCAAACACATCAAGCACACTCTCACGATCTGCACGGGATGCTACTGATGATCAAGGATGTTGTGCCACAAATTTGCATGCCTCTGATTTGGAAGGTTTGAGCCACTCTAAAGGAAGATTTTGAAGAGAAAGCATCACATTATCAGTTGTTGAAGTTGTTAATTAAACAGAGACTATGTGACGTCTAACACAGGATGACAGGTTACGTTCCCTTGGCATGCTACAGGTTGGCACAAGACAGGTTACTGTGGCAAGGGCAATGAATGTTTCCCGGTCTGTTATCAGCAGATTATGGTCCAGACATCGTGCTACAGGGTCTGTTCAGGATAGACCACGATCTGGTTGACCAAGGGCAACAACTCAGGCTCAGGACAGATTCATCTGCACTATTGCCTAGAGAAATCATCTGGTAACAGCAAATCAGATAAGGTCTCAACTTTAAAGGGATATTGGCTTGGTAGTGAGTGGCCAGACCATTAGGAATCAACTGCACAGATTTCACTTACATACCCGACGTCCTTGTGTCATTCCGTTTGAGGGATCGTCACATTACAGCCCGACTTCATTGGTGTTGTCACCATCAATGCTGGGATAATTCCCGATGGAACCACGTAATGTTCTCAGATGAGTCGAGGTTTACTGTGGACTTCCTGGACAGACGAAGGACGGATTGGCGCTAACATAACAAACATTTCCATGATGTTAACGTCATTAGACATGATCGGTATGGCAGTGGATCTGTAATGGTGTGGGGAGGCATCACTGTTGCCGTCGGAACAGATTTGTATGTTGTTGCTGCTGGACGTGTCACAGGGCAGTACTACCGGGACAACATCTTGGCACACCATGTTGTGCCATTTGCACATCATTATGGCCGCCATTTCATTTTTCAAGATGACAATGCCAGATGTCATAGAGCCAGGATCGTTACAGATCTCCAATAGCAGAATATCACCACCTTACCATAGCCCGCACTCAGTCCGGACCTTTCTCCCATCGAGCATGTCTGGGACATGCTTGGACAGTGGCTACACCAACATCAACAACTTCCTGCCAATGTCCAAGAACTTGCTGCAGCATTGCAACAGGAATGGAATAACCTTTCCCAAAATGACCTGGGAGGTCTCGTTAGAAGTATGCCATGCCAAATCTAAGCTTGTCTGGCCAACTGAGGGGGATTGACTCCATTTCACAATGGTGGTAAATTTGATGTGTGACCCTGTATTGGTGTCGACCATTATTCTGGAGAATCTGTCCTTTTCTGACTGTACACAGGGTTTTGAATAAATTGACAAATGTTTCCTTAATGTTTTCCTGTCATTTGTTTCCTTCCTGACCTCATGATCTGCATTTCATTGTCCTTGTAAATCCAATATCCCCTACTTTTTTTGAATAGTATATATTCTTGACAAAATTGATTTTAAAAATCTCTGTCAGAAATTAAAGCCACATTTCAAAGAAAACATTGGATCAGCAAATGTCTTTTTTAATTAAAGACACTGTTTCCATAACACTTCTGTAGAGAAGCCAACAGTAACCTGTTTCATCAGATACCTAATTTAAATACATTATGTTATATTGTACTCAATGAATATCCCTCGATTTTCTCATAAAAGCATTGATGTCTTTATTAAACCTATATTTCCATAACTTTAATAAATATTCCGTAATGGAACTAAAGGTTCGAAGGGATTATCAAATATGTAACAGTTTCTTTATACTAACACTGTACTCCATAATACATGTACATCTGTGAAATAGCATCTGCTCAAGTTTATTTATGGCATACAATGTGAACGTATGGTATACAGGCAAGTTATTGATTTTGTAGATGTGATTTAATACAAAATAATGAAATAGAAACATTTTGAATTGCCAATTTCTGCTAGTTTATTAAAGAGACATTACAGCTCATTTTCCACATTTTAATTGATTGTTTTTTAGAATAAAATAATAAAAATCATAACAACACTGACAATTTTGAATATTAGGAATGCATTAATTTGCTCTCAACTGCACTTTAAAGATCATCCAGAATTCAATGGTTTCTTCATTCTCACTTGGACAGTATGACAACACACGTGTTGTGAAAAAACTTATTTAAATACCCCTTAAAGGGGTCAACACTCACTTCTCGAATATGGGATTATTCCTGCTTCTTAAAATTAAGTAATTATAAATCATTATTATGACAGAAAACGTTTCATGTCCCTATTAACCAAAGAATGTTTTTTTAAAAATACGCCATGTGTTACCTTTAAAGCCCTGCATGTGCGTCTTGTAGCTAGAGGGTAATAGTAATATCCTCACGTAAATTCTAGTTTGCATATGAGTTGTATCTCATTCTGTTTTAACCTTTTTCTCGCATAATCTGTCAAAACTCTGGGTTTAGCCAGATTACTGGATTGTTTACTGTCCATGCGCATGTGTCCGAAGACCAAAAGAGGATTGTGCTGCCTCGAATAACAGCCAGTTAACTAATGCAAGTTTCAATCCTTTATTTTGAAACATGTGAACATCAGTGTTTGTGTTTGCGTTAAAAAGCTGTAACAAAACAAAATAAACAAAATAAGTATCGGAATTGACAGAGTCGTTTACATATAATAGTTAAGATCTGATGTACATAACTGAATAAAAGTTGGAGCGGGTTTCCATAGATTTAAATTTGGCGTGAGGATTACCTATGTAAACAATACAGAAATTACACAAATACTCAAAGAAACAACATTCAAAGTATTTCTAAAGAACCTAGATATACAATACGTCTTTTCGAATTAATATGAGTCGAAATATGACAACAATAGGCTAGGTACAATACAATCATGACTGTAACCCTAACGTGAGGATTTAAACCTATTTTGGGGTATTTAAATATATAACAGCTAGCATAGGAAAAGTGAACATGTTTACAATTTGAAAATACACAAAAATATGAACTCACACTGCGGTCAGCAGTAGTTTCAGTCAAATGAACGAAAATGATAAATCGTTAACATCCATGCGGTTACACCGGAAACAGAAAGTCACAAATATACAACTACCGGAGCCGGGATGGAACAAGGATGTCTCAATGTTGATAAAAAAGGGTCTTCAAAAACTATTAATTTTTGCATTTAAACGAGAATTTTCAACTATAGAAATGTGTTATTTTTGCAAAGTTTATACATTCAACTATGCAACAAAATTTGAGAAAGCTCTGGGAAATTTTTCATTTTACGATTTTTGAGCAAAGTGAGCTGTAGTGTCTCTTTAACAATATTTGACATTTCATCTGTTTAGACACTAGGCCAGTAAATTTAAGCACTGTTCATAAAACTTATTGCCCATGGAGATAATCTGTCGAAAATAGGTTTTTTCATCACTTCTTTTAAAAATTTAAAATGTATTTACGAGTCTATGTAATGCATACTTAAGAATTGTCAGAGAGATACTGAAAATTTTGATTTACTGCTTTCTCATGCTTTCCATGGGAGTCTCATGCTTTCAAACCCATCTCAAGCTCTCACTCATGGCTAGCAAATTGATAAGATTTCCCAAAATTTCAATTAAAAAAATTATCATTGTTTGGTGTGTCTTTAAAATTGTTGTGTATTGGATGAAATACCATAAACACATGCCTGACATCCACTGGTAATCTGCTTATACATTGATATTAATCCATAGTGACCAATATCATCAATTATTGTGATTACTGATTAAATTTAATGACTCTTGGTAAAAAAGAATTTTTTAAAAATTATTTTGGGAATATTCAAATACTGGGGATGGTAAGCTGTCATTAATTAATTACTGTGTCTGAGTCAGTTTGATAAAACAGGACCACCTGCCACAACTGAACACCAGTTCTGAAACCATTCTACTCTAGAAAA
This sequence comes from Ostrea denselamellosa, assembly GCA_024699665.1. Taxonomy (NCBI): domain Eukaryota; kingdom Metazoa; phylum Mollusca; class Bivalvia; order Ostreida; family Ostreidae; genus Ostrea; species Ostrea denselamellosa. The sequence continues at coordinate 1,732,351 of JAMZEH010000026.1, forward strand.
AAAAATCTAAATGTATTTTGTAAAATTCTTGGGGATTTTTTGTCCTAATGAAGTTTAAAATCTTTCTATGTGAAATCAATATTTACAATATTTACTAGCTGTTATCAGGTACTTAGCAATGTTTTCAAAAAGTGGATAATGCAGCTGGAGAAAAATTTGACATCATGTCTGAAAATTCTTAACAAGCAAAATAAAAACAAGAGGCCCATGGGCCACATCACTAACCCGAGTCACCTTGGCCTTCGTCCTGCTGTTGTGTTCTTTAAAAGATCTTTGCAGTATTCATTTCCACAAAACTTTAAGATTTAATTGTGGTTCCAAGGTAGCCCCAAAGGTCATGATATAACCATGATAAAAGGTAACAAAGTAAAATATCATGGTATAAAACGTAAGGTCTTGCCATAAGTAATTTATATACAAAATATTAAAGCCCTATCTTAAACAGTTCAGGAAATATTGTCTAGGTTAGCTTTTTAAAATTTTTTGTCAAAATCCAAGAATGAAGTTACAAGGTCAAAAATGCTTGTACATAAAGAAAGGTCTTGTCACAAGGAATGCATACATAAAATCGAAAGATGTATCACTCACCATTTAAAAGTTGAAAGCAAAGTTAATATTGAAATTTGGGTCAAACTCCAAGTACAAAGTTACAAGGTCAAACATATGACATCAAATGAAATTTCTTGCCATAAGGAATTTTTATACAAAATATGAGAGCCTTAAATAGTTTAGGAGATATTGCCGAGATTAGGTTTTATTAAAAGTGAGTAAAACTCCAGGGTCAAGGTCACAAGTTTAAAAATGTTGGTACCAACAGAAAGGTCTAGTCACGAGGAATACCGATATCAAATATGAGAGCCCAATCACTCATCATTCAAATGTTATGAGCAAGGTTAACATTTTGGACAGACAGGAAAAAAAACCCAAAAAACAAGAGGCCCACAGGCCTTATTGGTCACCTAAGTATTAGTTAAAAGTATTACTAGTCTCAAGGGCTATGAAATCTGCCTGAAGTGTTGGTCTCAAGCCCAAGAAATGGTGAGGGGGATTTCTTTATTTTTTGAACACTTATAACATATTTAGTACATAATAACATAAATTAGGGGATGAACATAATGTATGTTGACAATTAACAATTCTATAAATGATTTCTGTATTTAGTTGAAAATAACTATTTTAACAACAACATTTGTACTGACTTCTAATTTCCTTTTTCTTTCTGTGGCAGACAATTGAAGACTTGCCATTGTTCAGAGTTTTGGATCTAGGTTTTATGACCGATGTCCTTCCTGATGTCAATGCTTTTGAAAGTCCCCTCCTATGGGCTCCTTCACCCAAAGCCATTGGCCCACCGAGACACAGCTCATCCACCCTACCAAGGTAAACCATTGGCCACTTGACATAGGTTGAGGTAGACATCCTCCTTCACCAGCTGGATTCCCCTGTCGGGCTACACTCACATGGTTTAGCCAGTGTACTGTGGTGTGGCCACTGCAGTGCCCATGCAGCTACTTGGAGCCATATGTGAAAGTTGGGTGAGGCATATGGACTGGTGCAGCTAAAGCCACCTGAGCAAGGCAAGAGTAACCGCCTTGCTATAGGGGTACTACCACTTTACAATTCTTACACCATTGGTGGGCCAAGTGGAGATGGACCATAGGTCAGCACAGAGAAGTTTCTTTATTGCATATTCTTCTCATGTGATGGTATAGCCGTACAAATTCGGTGCCAAAGGGCAAAAGTGTTACAGGTCGGTATTACCAAGATGTTGTGCTAAAAAAGCTCAAAAAATGTTATTATAAACGATGCCCTGTGTCAGGATTTAGACATGTTCATCTAATTCATGATAATGCTCCATCACAAACATCTGAGCTTGTGAAGCAATTTTTGAAGTTGGAGAAGGTTACTGTTTTGCCACACCCACCATACTCTCCAGATCTAGCCCATGCGACTTTTTCCTTTTTCCGAATCTTAAAAAGTTCTTATCTGGTTGTCGTTACAAATCCTGACAAGCCCTTGGCTCAGCCGTCAGTCAGTGCCTCAGAGATCTACTTAAATCAGTGTACAGTGACACATTTCAAAAATGGATTCAGAGATTGAAATTATGTATTTCAAACCATGGAGAATACTTTGAAGGGATGTAATGTTCATTTTCCTATTTGAGTCGAATGCTTTTGAAATATACAATATATATTACATATCAAACAACTCTCGTATTTCACCTCATCCTTTCAATATTTCAGTGGTAACAATGACAAAGAGCATACTGTTATACAATGCTTTCAAGTCAGTGTCCGAGATAAAAAGGTGGTGAATGACTTTCCCTTCCCAATTCTTTTGGTTTTTATCAGTTTATGCCAAGGCTGCTTGAAATTGTCTCCTGTGAATTCACTTTGTAATGCATTTCATCCCCTCAGCGTAAATCCATGTAACAGTTTCCCAAACATTTCATCCAATTTCACACAGTCAATATTTTTTCAAAATTTGCATTGTCACCTTTTAGTGTTGAATAATCTTTTAGAACCTTTGTTCACTTTTAACATTTTGTTGCTATTAAGTTTTTAAAAATTTTTCTTTTCTTTCCTCTGAGATTTGAATGAATCTTGATGCCAACAAATGTTTGCAGCAGACACAACAAATCTGACCCACTCAAAGGGTTTTTACTCCAATTTCAACAGAAAAAAATACAACTAAGAAACATGGTCTCTGCTATAAATGAATTGGTCCTACTACTTTTCTCTCTCTCAGGTGTTGGCCATATATCATAATCATCACATGCATGGCATAGAGATCACTATGAAAATTTGGCATTTTAGTCTGATGGAAAATAAAATATCATTATATATATTCATAACCAATGGATAAAAATCATTACTGGATAAAAAACATCAGTGTACACACAAAACCACTGGATAAAACATCAGTATACACACATAAACACTGGATAAAAATCATCACTGGATAAAACACATCAGTATACACACATAAACACTGGATAAAAATCATCATTGGATAAAACACATCAGTATACACAAATAACCACTGGATAAAACATCAGTATACACACATAACCACTGGATAAAACATGATTACACACACATAACCACTGGATAAAACATGATTAAACACATGTAACCACTGGATAAAACATCAGTGTACATACATAACCTCTTGACAGAATAATATGCAGACAATGTTCATTACCACATCCCTAAATCTTTTGAGTTGTTTCAAAACATAATAATATGTTCTATGAATTCACTAGTGCATGTTGTTTCATTTTTTGTACCTTTGCTACCAGATATTATACTTTCTGCTCAAAGTTTGACCTTACCTTAATCCATCCATCTCATTTTCTGCCCTCTCTCGTTCAATCACCAAACCAATAGTGCCAGCTTGTCTCTGTGGTGAATGGGCTATTCTACCTGGGAGCAGGAATATCTGGGTAAAATCCAACAAGCATCATGACTGTTTTTCAAGAGCGGTAATAGCATAAAAGTCATTCAATTTCGTTTAGCCATAATTACTTTTTGTCAGTCCTTGAATTAAAACAAATACACATTTTTCTGATTATTTTTCACAGGCCATATCAATCATCTGAGTATCACTAGCCCCAAGGGCTATGAAATCTAAAATAATTTTCTTGTTCTGCATACAGTATAAAACAAGATGTGTTCTTAAAACACATATGTCCCTAAAAGTGCCATACGGATAAAAGATTTCACATAATACATGTTATATTAGCAATATATATAAATTTAGGACCTGACTTGGAGCTTGGTATTCCTAAAATATTGTGACAGTGATGATTTTATTATATTTCATAATCCATGATTTACTCACTATAATTAATTCTACTCACCAGCTGCTTAAATTGCATATTGTCGAATTTAAATAAATATTACTTTATTTACTTCAAGGACACTACTTTGTATAAAGGAAAGTGATTTGAAGCAACTTTTAAAACATGCAACGTTCCAATATTTGGAACACAAAAGTGCACATAATCCTTCAGTTTTTAAGGGATATAGTGAAGGTGAAACCATATTCATATGAGAAAAACAAATGATGGAGATGTAGTAATTTCAAGAAATTCTGAAAGAATTCAAAAGAAACCTAAAGATGGATTATAAAATCAACCATGCAAGTTGTACTTGACATCTACGATTAAGCCACACTTCTATCAGATGCAAATAAAAGCAAAAATCTGGGCATACCCCTTGTTTTTGTCACGAAATACAATCCTGGAATTCAAAAAATAAATCAAAAGCTTTTAAAATACTGGCACATCCTCCAGAGTGACAGATAATTTTTTTTTCTGATCTAACTATTGTGTCACATGAACACAATAAAAATTTACGGGATAAGCTCAAATCATTTACTATTAAATAATTAAATTGCATGATAAGTGTAAACTGCAAATGGACAGTCCTGGGCCCTGATGATATGGATTTGCAGCTAAAATTCTATTTATTTAACAATTATTTCAATATTTAAAAATCATATCACACTGCCAAAACATTTCATTAGTGTAGAGTCAAATGATTGTTGAAGTGCATGGTTCATGGATGTCATATATTTACTTACTTTATAGGAAAATGAATTTTAATTTTTATTGAAAATATTGCAATACATATCACAATACACTTAAAAACATCACTGACAATATATAGCAATACGAAATTTCCAGCAAATACCCACTCAACTTTGTCATTCTTCATTTTTAAAATATTTCTCATGAAAAATAGAATTTTATTCTTTAAACATTTTTATGAGTTAAGTATAGCATAAATTTATTTTGATATAGAAATTCTGACATTCCTCAAACATGTATTGAAAGTAAATACATGACATGTGTAGGTAATACGTGGTATATGTGTATTAGACATCGCAATTTCATGAGTAACGAAAGTTCAAGAAATAAACAGGATGATTAAACTTCAGTGTATTTTTCTCTTCATCAAAAGTTGATGATAAGCTGACTATGTTTGCCAAAATACATGTTCCTCTGCCATGTTATAGGTTCTCTGCTTTCTGTCCTTGGAATATAAAGACAGCATCAATTTCTCGTGCAATTCAGTATTGCGACATCAAATACAAAGCCAAAGGTGTGTCCAATGTCACAACTATAGCAACTGTTGTAAATTATATTGTGAGCAGCAATACTGCATAGATATAGATACTAAATTAGTCAGAAATTTTTTTCAAAATGAAAGTTTGGGCCAGTGGAGACCGAGATCTGGGTATAGTTCCACCATATAACATGTACCATGGCTAATCATATAATAAATTTTTTCAAACTGTCACTTGAAATGATTTACAACTCCTCTGTTTCTGAAACTGTCTACATGTTGCACTAGGGCTGTCTAAAGAATTTTCAAAATGAGCTATATTGCATGCTCTCTCCCTTTTTACTAAACAAAAGGAGTTACATATACCCTGAGTTTCCCTCTGACTCATCAAATTGGAACTTAGCATGTTTAAGTGGTATATCAAAGATCATACTTCATTTGTTCAAAATCAATGTTCTTCTGTTTTTGTAGATTGATACTGCTTTTAGTAATATTTTCATGTTGTTTTACTGAATGATCAAAGTTTTCTAACTATAATTTTACTTTTTCCCGCTGTTGGTTGTGAACAGACATTATTGTCAGTTTTGGGATATACTAGTACACTTCTAATGCACATGTCATAAAACATTTTATAAGTAATACAGTATTTAATAATAATAAGAATATTCATGATATAAGCTGTATTTAATAGTTTTGATAACAAAAAGAATGTAAATTTTCTTTTATTTCATTGAATAAACTTAGGACAGTTTGATTCACAGCATACACACAGCTTTATGCACAGAAGAACAAAATTTTGAACTGGGGTTCTTCATCCTTAAATGAAAGTTTTTTCATATGATATGTACATACAGTGTGACCGTTGGGTCGAGTGAAGCATAAAATGGCTATTGGCATGTCCTAAGTGATATTTATTTATATAACAATTTGGTTAATGTTATATTGCAATTATGAAATTCCCATTGCCCTAAATGCCCAGTAACATCCAGATATGAGGATAACTAGATGATAAGCCTTTTCATTTAACATGGGAAATATAATGCCAGCAGACATAAACAGTGTATGATGACGTCACATGTATTTGTAATTTGTTTTCTTTCAAACCAAGAAACAATAAAATATCCTGTTTACAATTTAAAAGATAGCTAAAAATAAAGAAAATTAATCAGGAAACAGTAAAAATGGTAAAAACGTAAGCATAAATATATTGTATATATTTTTTTATTTAAAGAAATGCAATAGCTCATTTATTATTTAGTCGTATTACTGTTTTTCTATTTATCAATTTCTTAAAAACTTTTACAATAATAATTATACCATTCATTTTTAAAAAATTATGTGTTTAAATTATGAAATATACTCCAGAGTTTTGTAGTTTGGGCATTCCAAATTAAAACATGAATAACTGTTGATGGAACTAATGAGTAAAAAAATGGTAGCGCCCATTATGGATCACAAAAATTTCAGTGAACGTATCTAGAGATGATCTCTTTTCTTTCGCTGATTCTGACTTTTCTTTTTTTTTACATACGCGTTACCTTTAGAGCCTTGCTTTGAGGACTGGCCTTTGATCCCTCCAAGCTTTGCTTGGTATAAGGTATATGTTGAGTGACCTTGACCTTTCCAAAATTATCTTGAGACACCTTGGTTCGAAAGATCAATAACTGTTAAAATATTGTTGAAATGAAGTTTTATTACATATATAAATGTGTATGTTCTAAATGACCTTGACCATTACAAAATGACCTTTAGGGATCTTTGTCTGAAAGCCAGTTGCCTGTTACTTGTTTTTGTGATATATGATCAATGCCTGTTCAAAAGCTGTTGAAATAAGGAACTTTTTCCTTATATAAGGTGTATGTTCTGAGTGACCTTGACCTTTCCAAAATGACCATGGTCCAAAAGTTCTTGTCCAAAGGAATTCTTGTGATCAATTTCTGATGAAGGTTTAAGAGACATGAGCTTGGACAGATGGTCATGACAGTGATAATATGCCCCCCCCCCCCCCCCCAAATTTTCAGGAAGCATAAACTTAATTACCTCCCCTTCTTTAATTGGAACATCACGATGTTTTCCATGCTCCACAACCTTAAGGCACATGTCACCTTTCAGCATGTAGAAAAGCTGAAATAAAATTCACAAATATTACTTAAGTTTCTCAGTCAGTGTGAGACATCATCAAATTTCATTGAAGAACTACCCGATTAGTTTATCTTTTTTATCAAATCTAAAATTATTTTGAAAAAGGTATTTCTGGTTATGATTTATATTTAAGTGTGTGCCAAACCTAACCTCCCTTCTCAAAAGAAAAATGGTCAGTTTACTAAGAAAGGAAATCAACATGCAACACATGTAGATCACAATTATAATGGTGTGCAACAAGATATAACAGTGACAGAAATACGTCGACAGTGTCGACAATGACGGTTGGTTGTGTGTGCTTAACATCCCATGGGAAAAGTTTTCATTCATATGGAGACATCACTATTGCCAGTGAAGGGCTGCAAAAGTTTGGCCTATATTTGGCACTTATGGTCTTTGAGCAGAGAGGGATTTCTATCATGCCACAACTGCTTTGGTTTTTGCTGTCTCATCTGAAGGTCCATCCCATTTAGTCACCTCTTACAACAAGTAAGGGGTATTGAGGACCTATTCTAACCTGGATCCCCAGGGAATTGATGTTGATGATAAGTGTTATAACAATATGTAGGGAGGAATAACTGAACTTGGTCTTCTAGCAGCAAGTACTTACACATAAAGCATAATTAAGGCATTATCATGAAGAACATCAATTATCAGTCGGTATGTAAAGAAATAGTTAGCTCTTAAATTCATATGCTTCTATAGTCATACAAGCATTAATCATTTACGTCTATCTAGTAAAGAGAAATCATCATATCTTTCCCCCTGTCTCTCTCTCTCTCTCTCTTTCTCTCAGAGATTTAACAAACCTCTTCTCCTTCTTCTATATGGTAATCTTTTCTTTGGTTTGGACCACCAACAAAAAATGACTTCACTTGCCCATCATTATGCCTGCAATAAAATAGAATACATTTTCTGGGAGTTCTCATGATACATATCTTTCAGCAGTTCAGTGATACCATGTAGACAAACCAGTCTCTCTGTCTCATTTGATGAATTATAGCATTTAGCTAGAAGAGAAAATGTTTATATATGTGTGCTTTCATAGTCAGAAACTTTTCTTTCCCCTTATTACCAGAAAGTGTCAGATTTATTCCAAGATATAGCTTTGGTAAATCAGTGGCATATTTAGAAACATTTCCTTAAAATGCTACTTCTCATAAACTCTGAATTTAGCAACATTTCTCCCAAACACACACTGCCCAAAACATTTCTCCCAAACACACAATGCTAAAATTTGTATAGCACCCTAATAAATCTTAAATCTCAAAAATGCTCCACATTAAAAGCACACAATTGTTAGTAAAAATGCCCAACATTAAAGTGGTATCATGTGCTTGTAAAAGTCTGACAGTCCTACTGGTGAGCAGAATTTAGAGAAATTGGAAGCTTCTGGTGAATCAGCAGCAAATTTCAACCCAATGTTCACCTGAGTCACCTTTGCTCTGCTATTTTTCTGAAGATATTTATCTTTATTCCCATGAAAAATTTTGATCCTATATTATGGCCCCACGCTAGCCCCATGGGGTCATGACCTAACTGAACTACAATCCAAACAATATAGTGTTTTAATATGAATAATACTTGCATGGCCTTGTTCTGGAGGAGAACTTGTCTTTCGAAGATTTTTTCACTATATTTATGTATCACATAAAATTTGATAATAAATTTTAGCCCCATCCTAACCCCAGGTTCCAAAATTTGAAAAGAAAAACTTGAATCAACGTAACTTGGGAATGTTTGCATATCAATATGATATATACAGTGTGGCCCTGCCACTCTAGAAAAGAATATTTTTAAATCCATACACATTCTATATTCTCATGCAAAATATAAATCCCCATTTTAGTCCCAACATAACCCCAGAGGCCATGATTTGATCAAATATGAATTGATGAAGAAAAGTTTACCAATATATACTAAGTGTGCATAACTACATGTAGATCACAGCTGTAATAGTTACAACTGGACTTGAAGGTGAAATTCCTGCCAGGGGTAACAAGAATCTGATTTGTGTGTCTGCAAGGGAAAAGTCAGTTTAAAGAGAGAGGAAAATGTACAAACCCTAAAGTGTATACTAACTACACCACTTGCACGGAACAGATTCTTGCACAGAACGCTGAACGGTTTGTGCAAAAACGGTTTGCACAAACATGGAATAGTCTGCACGGTTTGCACAAAATGGTAAGCAGAGTTTGCACGCTTTGTGAATGGCTGAGACAAAATGGAAGGCGTGGCCTGCATATTAGAGTTCAAATATGGCCGTCAAGCAGGTAACAGGGTGAAAATGCTTGGGTGAACTGTGGTGAAAAAAGGGTGTTTTCCTTGGAATTTCTGAAGTTCGATTATATGTATGTGTAAAAAGAGATTTTCTACAACTCCTGTATTTTGAAAGTGATAAATTCAGTTTGAAAGTTTTTTTTTTTCAAAATGGATAAATCAAATAACAAAGACAAGAAAACATCTGGTGTGAGAAGTACAGACTTCTAGGAAAGCCAGCACAATACAGGTGGGTGACAAATCAATGAGACACAACACTTCTAGTATGAGTGAAACTAGTTTGAGACAAGTCAAATTTCAGAGGAACTAGAATCAATTAAGAAACATTTAAAAGATCTTCCAACAAAAAAAGATTTGGATTTACTCGGAAAGTCATTGGTAGGGAGAAATGAATTACAGTCTTTTGTCACTCAAATTGTACAAAAATTACTGACATCTTTTGAAGATGAAATAAGGGAAGATATAAGCAGCATCAAAGAGGAGTATGAAAACAAACTACAAGCAATGACAATTGAGACTGAACATTTAACAAAAGAAATTAAGTTCTGGAACAACACAAACACAAAGCTGAAAAAAGATATTAACATTAACAGACATTATACCCAAGAGGCTATCAACAGCAAACTTTAATGAAAAATAGTGCAAAAACAATATAAATGCGTTCAATTTCCCAGCAAAACCAAATCAAGATCTACGCAAAGACTTGGTGGATACAATAAGAACAGATTTGGGAGTGCAGCTAGACCGAAAGGATATCGTTGCCATCCACCAAATCCCCACCACTAACCAATCTCAGCACGACAAGCCTATAATAGTTCACCTTACTCCTTCAGAAACCAAGAAAAGTGTTATGAGATTTTAAAAAAACCTTCAAAATAATGTCCATTTTGTGGATGATGTGACCAAAAGAATCCTTGACCTTATTAATACAGTGCGGAGCAGTGAGGGAATGGAGTCAGCATGGTACTTTAATACCAGTGTGTATGGAAAAACTATAGCTGGGAAGCAGCTAATATTTGAACTCTTTGATAACATTGAAGAAAAAATTCGAAAGGAAACTTAGTAACTTAAGTACAGTTTGTGAACACTTTCTCATCTAAGATGTGAACTGCAAAAAACACGGTTAATGATATTGTAATTAAAAATCAATATAACTTACACTTAATTTAAATATTAAATTTAGATTTTAAGTTAATTAGATATATATCAAATATGAATTCACCCTTCATGCAACAGAACCAATATCAATATATAGAAAATTCGATAAAAGAAATATACATATTTGAATATGTCAAATGACGCAATATAATGAGTTTGATGTTGGTTCATTTCGTAAAATATACTGACAAGGAGATAATCAATTTAATCAGAATCATTATACCAAATACAAATAATAATAATAATAATAATAATAATGTAAACAATATTAACATGATCTCCTTGGCGGTAAGTATAACAAAAAACAACTACCACAGTATTTATGTTTGAATTACTTTTCTCATTTATGTTTTGGGATTTTTAAAAAATGTATTTTTTGTGTTTTTGTCTGTGTCTTTCGTATTCTGGCTGAACTTAAAATTGTTTGTTAACTTATATCTGTATGGTATAGTTTATGCATACAATGAATAAGGTTAAAATTCTATCAGTAAATTGCCAAGGTTTGGGTTGTCATGAAAAGAGAAAAGATGTTTTAAAATATTTGAAGTCAAAAAAGTGTGATATTTATTGTTTACAAGATACACATATTAAAGAAGATATACACAATATTGTAACAAGTGAATGGGGATATGATAAATGTTTTTTTTAGTTCATTTGTATCAAATGCAAGAGGGATCGCCTTACTTTTTAATAACTCTTTTGATTTCATCTTGCATAAAGAAAAAAGAGATGATAATGGTAATTTTATTATTTTAGATGTTACTATAGAAGACAAAAGAATCACAATTATTAACGTATATGGACCAAATAAAGATTCACCAGATTTTTTCAAGAAAGTGGTAGAAATTACAGAAGAATCTGACTTGTGTGTCTGCAAGGGAAAAGTCAGTTTAAGGAGAGAGGAAAATGTACAAACCCTAAGGTGTATACTAACTACACCACTTGCACGGAACGGAAGGATTCTTGCACAGAACGCTGAATGGTTTGCACAAAGCATTTCCCAATTCTGGAATAGTCTGCAAGGTTTGCACAAAATGGTAGGCAGGGTTTGTACACTCTGTGAATGGTTGTGAATGGCTGAGATGAAATGGAAGGTGTGGCCTGCACGTTTCAATATTCGGGTCTTTACAGAGCCATTAAACCATGAAAAAAAATTAAACACAATAATAAAATTGGGAAAAAGTGGCAAAGAAAACAAAAATGTCTTTTCTTAATGAATATGTAGTATTGTTTTTGTTTTGACCATTTTTTTTTCAGGTGAAAGTTATAATGTTTCACTCAGAGACATGGCCTTCATTTACACCATTCACCTCTTCAAATGCATTCTATCTCAAGAAAATTACTACAGAAATGTAAAATTGTAGAAAATGTGACACTTAAATTATGTACACATTGAATTATTTTGAAACAAACGATTAAAATTTGTACTGCCCCTCGTATGCCACAATTCAATGCCATGTCATATACTAAAATAAATGAAGCTAGGAAACAATGATTTGCCACTAAAATATTAGTTTCCTATACTTAAGGTTTATTAGTATTTGCTTAATGAAATAAAGTGAGATTTTGAAACAACTTTTCTTGCATAAAAGAAATAATGAGACAGCGACCACCACATGTTTTACGAAGCCATTGTTGTGTACACTGGGCTTGTACCTGATTTTTAGTAGATACCCCCTCAGGGTAAAGAAATATCCTAGAGTATTTTTTTCTTGCCCATTTTATTAAGTGAAAAGAAAAATCGTGGAGAATGTCTCAGACATAAATTGACATGTTGCCCAATTTTCATGAGCCGGTATTTATATTTTTGCTGTAAATAACTGGTATCAGGACATATGTTACCCATCCTCATGCAACTTTTTATTTCTCTAAGCATTGCTTTTACAGGCAGAGCACTCGAAATTTATAGCACTTATTATTGTCTTTGATCACTATCATTTTTACATTTATCAAGGAGGTCAATAAATCACACCTTTGCACATCACATGTGGTATGTGTGTTGATTACAAGTATATGTGAAGTATACGTCAAGTACACTTCTTGCATAGTTCTGGAGAGGCAAGCAAAGTATAAGTCAAGTATATGTGAAGTGTAAGTCAAATATACCTGGAGTATACTTGATGCAATAACATTTCTTGGCAAATGAAATATAAGTCTAGTATAAGTGTATAAGTATAGTATACTTCATCTATACTTGTACTTGCCAACCTAATTTGCATCTTATACCTGACAAACTAATTTGCATCTTATACCTGACAAACTAATTTGCATCTTATACTTGTCAACCTAATTTGCATCTTATACTTGACAAACTGATTTGCATATAAAATCAAAATACTTGAATTATAAGTGAAAGATATATATACTTTTTGTATGCTTGCAAGTATACTCCAAGAATATGTAATTTCTGTAAGGGTTAACACAATATTTAATCAATGACCATTTTGGCCCTACCCTCATACAAATATCCCTACTCCTGGAACCATGAAACTTTGGTAAAGACTACCTGTTCAGTATCCAAATATTCATTTACTTTCAATTTGGTGCCAATAGCATTGAAGAAAATGTTTTTAAAATGTTTTATCTATAAATACCATATACCAAGTTTGGCCCTGTCCTGGGGGTCAGAACCACTACCCCAGGGATCATGAAACTTACAACTTATGTAGAGGCTTTCCTGCTCTGCATACTATGCATTTAGTTTTTCTTACAAATGTGCAGTTTCTTGGGAGAAGATTTTTGAAAATTGATCATTTTTTGGCAGTTTTAGCCCTGCCCCTAAGACCCAAGGGGGTCAGGAGTCCTAAAATTTACAAGTTATGTCTGTCTTGTCACAGAGATGCTTCGTACCAAATTTGAAAAGATTTGGAATGGTAGTTATCAAGAAGAAGTTAAAAATTTTCAGTTGTTAATGCACAACAGACAGCGGACGAAGACCAATTGCAATAGGTCACCTGAATTTACTCAGGTGATCTAATGATTTGAGAGTTTCAATCTCATCCACTGCCTTGTTATTTTGAAGTAGCAAATATTCATTTATCAAATAAACTCCGGTGAGCTATTACCAGCATACTCAAGATACCCTCAAATTTTTCAGTAAATATGCAATGTACATTGTGAAAATGAGAATGTATTTACCTTTACGACCAATCATTTGTATAATTGTGTATATAGTGCAATGATGCCTAGTGTACTTTATGAATCCAAAGAAAAAATACAAAAATATGTAAAATACTGTACAAATAATTTATATAAAAATACTTGCATCATTTTATTGCAGACAGGTGGCAAGAAAAACTTCTCATTTTCCTCCAACCATTTTTCTCTGTTGTAAATCACAGGCTTACTGATTTCTGTCATCTCTTTGTGACCTTTGTATCACTCAGGGATTTACTAAAAACAAAGATAGAAACTACTATCAATTAACAAACATCAATTAAAATCTGCACACAGAAATACATATGAAATATACACAATCACTCAAGGTCTTTTATCTGAGATACTATCCTTGGGCATCAACAATAGCTTGGTGAGTAAAGCACTTGACTAACAGGTCTTCGGATTGATTCCTGATTGAGTCATATATTTTCAAGTCACTAGATGTCCTGTTGCACATTACACAAATGATGAATACAACACTGAGGTATACCTTTCTGAGAAACATAACTTACATCCCCTGACTTACAAACACACTAGCAGAAAATGAAAAATTAACACAGCTGCATGTCTGAGTTAACAAGCTTACATTCTTGAATTTTTTAACACGATTACCCTTCATAGTGAAACACTGATGTCCCTGGATTACCACAAAGTGGAACTCTTCTCACAAAAAATGCACATCTTAATATAAAAGTGATACCTCTTATGGCTTACCGTGGGGATTCGGGATAGAATAGATTCTCAGTACCCCTTGCTTGTTGTATGAGGCGACTAAATAGGGCGGTCCTTTGGATGAGACCATAAAAACCAATGCCCCATGTCACAGAAGGTATGGCACAATTAAGATCCCTCCCTGCTCAAAGGCCATAAGCACTGAGCATAGGCCTAAATTTTGCAGCCCTTCACCAGCAATGGTGATGTCTCGAGTGAAAGATTCTCAAGAGGGACGTTACACAATATACAATCAATCAATCTAAAATTAGGTCAAAGATCAATGTAAAGGTCACCTGGTCAAAGCTTTAGGTGTCAATGGAAAGGTCTTGCCATAAGTGACAAGAATACACATACAAAATATGATGGTCTAAGCCTACCTCTTATGGTATAAAAGATATGACCTTTAGCAAGCCTTTCTGTGACATTAGCACAAATTTGAGTTCCTATAAGATGAAATGTGAAATATTGAACAAGCAAAGAATTATAACTGACATGTACAAATTAATCCACCATGCATACATTGTCTGCACTTTGTCCTGGTGGCACAATCAAATGTTATCCTCAAAATTAGGAAGAAAGCCAAGATATATTCATCGTGCCCGCACATCACAATTTTTTTTAAGAAAATGTATTGTTTACTTTTAATCATAAATATTGGGCTTGATATATCACCCGAGAAGTCGCATGTGGTAGGATCACCAAAGGGGTAGTTTAGTAACACACAAGCACTTGGGGCATGGATCATGCAATAAACCCCCTACCTTACAATTTTTTTTAACCTGAGATCAAAAAACTTACTCAATATATATCATCTCGTTATATATTGCATGTAGTGAAAATTACATTTTCAGCAGTGATTTTAGGAAGAAATATAATCACTGATAACAAGATTTTTACTGCAGACAAAAAAAATAACCTTTCTGGATGATCTTTAATGTATATTAACAAAAACATATGTAAAAAAAATAATGTCAATCCAAGATCAGGAAAAAAAAAATAAGGGGGGGGGGGGGGGGGGACATGATCCATGGGGGTTTGCATGATCCATGCCCCAAGTGCCTGTGGATTTATTCTAGTGAACTGTATGCCAATGTATATTTAAATTGGGGGGGGGGGGGGGGGGGGAAGGGGGGGCTTTGGCTTCAAGAAGGCCCAGGTGAGAGTTATGGATGGGATATATATATATATATATATATAACACTACATAGATATAGATAATTTGACAGTTGACACCGAGTTGTATATTGTTTGATTATTGTTTAATGTCCCATTCAAGAAATTTTCACTTGTATGAAACATAGCCATTGCCAGTGAAGGGCCTATGCTCAGTGCTTACAGCCTTGGGCAGGGAGGGATCTATATTGTGACAAGGAGTCTCCTGATACTTCGATTGGCTCAATATTCGCACAAGTAATTTCCATAAATACACAAGTGATAAAGTTAAAAAGTTAAGAAAATCAAACTCATTTGAATGTTTATCATCACGGCAAAATTCTACTGTAGAACAATGACCACCATTGATGTATGGGCGTGCAGATGCACCAAATTCAACTAGCTGGAAGAAACATGATAATTTAATCTGTACAATTAGATTGTTAATGGGGCTTTACTAACACCTATATGAGATGTTATGAATAAAAAAACAAAAAAAACCAAAACAAATGAGGAAGATGAAATCATCAAAATGCAGACTTCTTGTTTAAAATCTGAACAAAATGCGTAATTACATCAAAATAGCCGTATCATTAACTATCAAGATACATTACATATATAGCTTTTTAAAAAATACAAATGTTGCTAAAACATGGAATGAAAGCAGAAAATGGAATATTGTCTGTATTAATATGAGATAAAAATTTGTAAATAGACTCATTACAAACAAGAGAAGCAGAAATTATAGAGAGAAATGGAAGTCCTCCTCAGAATCCAACGTTTCACATCATACTAATTGCATACCATATATATTTGCATATAAGTCAGGTTTTTTTTTTTTCAGTGTAAAATTTTGATTCCAAAGTCTATGTCCGACTTATATGTGCATACTACAACTGGAAATTTTCTTTTGCCACACTACTTGCAAATTATGACATTTGATGATGATTTATTTCTCATCCTCTTAATTGACTTTGTCCTCAATTATAAATAAATTAATGTAATATTATTATATAGTTAATATAGGGTGGGATCATATAAAAATCTTCACAAGAACCACTGGACCAGATTTAAGTTCAAATTTAAATGAAAGCATTTTTGTGATTATCTCCCATTTGAAGAGGGCATGGCCCTTCATTTGAACAAACTTTCTCTTCACCTAAAAATGCTTTTTTCCAAGTTTGGTTGAAATTGACCCAGTGGTTCTGGAAAAGAATTCAAAAATGTGAAAAGTTTACAGACACATGGACAGACAGATGGACTTATGACAGATAAATGTGATCAGAAAAGCTCAATTAAGCTTTCAACACAGGTGAAAACAGATTAATGATTAAAACAGAACCACAACTAAGGTGAAGTTTATGACCTTATTAACAGATTCATTTCATAATATATAGCTAAACAGCAAATAGAGAATCTATGTTTGAATTGAATTAAAAGGTCATCTCATTATTTATAAAAAGAATGAGATATACCAGTAATTACATCATAAGAAAAGGTGAAAATAACCAACAGTGATCAATCCTATAAAAAACACAAAAATTTAAAATAGAGCAATCAAAATAAATGTTTATTATTAGATAATGATGAATGTGAAATACATCAAATCCACATGAATGGTACACAAGTAGAAGCTGACCTTTTTCCAACTGAGACTTTTTAGAGTTATCTACCCTTGGTAAAAATAAGAAAAATCTAATTATCTAAAAATGTGTGCAGTAAATCATTAATTTTAATTTACATTTCCACAAAGACAAAATGTATGCTACTTTTTACCAAGAGATTAAAAGGAAAATATAATTTCTTTTAAAAATGTTTAATTAAAAAAAACCCCACGCTTTTCCCATAGACTTCAATGTAAATTTCTTGATGAAATAAATCAAGCAATGATCAAAATTCTGAAAATTCCTATAGTAGAATATTTTTCTTTGATGAACCCTTCAAAATGACACCATGACTAAAATAAGTCCCACCATCCATTTACTAGATATGAAATATGACCATTATACATTGAATACCTTAAGCATGAATACAGATATAAACTGCCTGAAGTTCTCACCTATTTACGAAAATGTAGGACTGAAGTTCTGTGGTCACTCAGTCTCTGTTAGTGAAAAGTAATAAAAAAAAAAAATCAAACACAAGATATTCAATTTGTTGACTTTAAAATAAGATCTGACATGAACTACCATACTCCTTGTTGTAAGACCAACAATGTAAGTACACACATACACTATATGTGTAAATAACCTATTCTTCAATCGTCCAATTTGCAGGGCAAAAATGACAAAAATAATTATTATAATAGCTGATAAGTGGTCAGACATTTTTTTCTTTTTATAAAGAACATTTTTCTAAAATTTCATGACTCAGGCTCTTGCTGTCTTCATTTTACATTGATATGTAAAAACAGGTTTGAAGGACAGTGGTAAACTGTGTTCACTTTTCCACAAGGAAGGCTTTCATTATTAAGTGATCCTTATACTAATATCATCTTATTTTTTTACATTCTCTGATGCTCAATAGCGTGTTTGTTTGTTTGTTGTTTTCCACCACACTCAAAAAATTGTTTAGTTATCTGGTGGCACCCAGTTTTTGTTGGTGAAGGAGAGAACCCAGATACAATGTACCCAGGAAGAGACCACCAACCTTTCGAAAGTAAACTGGCAAACTTTCTCATATATATCAGCGTGAGTGAGAATCGAACCCGCACCAACTAGAGGTGAGAGGCCTTGTGATTTTGAGCACAATGCTCTAACCACTCAGCCACAGAGGGTCCCCCTCAATAGTGTGTGCAGAAAATATTCTGTAATGTTGTCTTTCAAATACAGTTTGCTACAGTACACAGAATTGTTGATATTTTTTTTTAATTACAAGACTGTGATAATGCACTTATGTTAAATGTAATGCTAAAGAAGCAATAACGGTTTGTGATATGTGATATTGTTTTGTGTGCTTATGAATATCAGTCTTTAAAATAGTATACATGTCTCAACCATGAATTGTTATTTGTCCGTGAAAATTTTTTTCAAGGTGATGTAACTTAACAATTATGTACATATGTATACACACTAAGATTAAACATTAATTGAACCAACTAGAACTTTATTTATTGAAAATGTACACTAAAACAACAAAAACAGGATGAATAAGCAAGGGGTGGTACTGAGGATCTATTCTAATAACCCGGATCCCCACGGGGTTCTGAGAGAAAGAAAAGCTACCAATTCATTTATAACAGAGACCATGTTTCTTAGTTGTTGTTTTTTTCTGATGAAATTGGAGTAACAGCCCTTTAAGTGGCAATTTCAATACGTCCCTTGATTCATTTTTAAGATATTTTACATCAGAGATGCAGCCTGCTCTTTTCAACTTACTGTTTAATTGACAACCAGGAAGTCAGGTTCTCCTATATCTCACAGTCAAAGTTTCGAATACCATAAAAGGCACTAGGTCAATGCGGAATGTCCATGACAAAAATAAACAACACTAAGACTATTTAAATTCTATAATTTTCTCTTTTAAAATATCCACATTCTAGTTGCGTATTGGCAATTGGCCAGATGGATTGAGACTTAAATAGGAATGTTCTACACGGGCAGATGAACACAAGGTATCACACCGGAAATTGTCAATTGTAGTTCCGTATATTTAAAAGAATAATTTTTTTTAATGCGTGATTTTTCTCATTTCCCCTTCTTTTCTCTTATTTTTTGTACCCCTGATTAGGAAATTTTGTGTAATTTGTAGAAATAATCAGTTGTTTACAGTGGAACTACTTGATGTTGATAGCTGAGGCTTCTTTCCGAGGAGCACTCGGTCTGTTTACACACATGTGAAAAACACGTGGATTTGAGGGTAATCTTCTTTGCGGGTAAAATTATTTCGAAAATGCCGTGTAGGGTGTCTTTTTTCTGGTGTCAGCAGACGAGAGAGGTAACATAGAACATGTCCAAGTGCGTTATTTGGCATCAATTTTGTAAACTGATTTTTAATGATTTTTTCCCCTCTATAGTAATATATACTATATAGTGAAAATAATTGAATGTGCTACACGGGCAGATGAACACAACCCATAGTCACGCGCGGAAGTGGACGAAATGAAAGAGACGTATTCTGTAAATAAAATTTTTCCGGAATGCTAGTGCGTAATGGCGGCAAAAACAAACGAAGCGGAGACGTTGAAGGAAAAACTCTTTTCCTTTCTTTCATAATGCTAAGGTGGATGAAAAAAAGAAAATGACGAACAGTGATCAATCGCATAAATCCCATGAAGAATACAAAATTATGAGTTGGGAAAGCATGGACCCCGAGGCACACCAGAGGTGGGATCGGATATGTGACTTACCATTATCTATGCTTTTGAATGAAATATGCAAATCTAAAGCTGTTAGGTGTATCACAACTCCATTACATTGAAATGGTTATTATAATTTTGTACATCCCAAACTTGATATTGTAAAGTTTTTTATTAAAATTGACATACATGAAAGGGGAGTGGTTTTAAGGCCGGAGTGGGTACTGGTAGTGTTATGATGAAAATAAGAGGAATGCACTGCTTGATTAGATTTGGTGAAAGAAAGTGTAATGGTATTGATAACTAAACAATTAGATTAAATCCAATTGATCAATAAGTGTTTATATTAGAACTAATTATGAAATGCACAGGTGCTGTATCTACTTGTGTGTGTTTGAGCCGTTTGAATTAACAAATTAAGGTACTAAATATAATTGTAAAGAATAAAGGTGTAGGTTTTTTTTAATCGTGTTAAAGATTATATGAAGCTCTAAATTTAATAAGTAAATTTTGTAAAATTCCAGCATGATAAAGCTTATGTGTTGTACAAATCACCCATGAAGCATGCAAGGGGAAGGTGACAGCCAAGTATATAAAATTCCACACTCGCTCCATGTAATGTCACTTAAACAATATAATTATTTATTTATTTCAAATATTTTAAAGTCAGAAATTCTGAACAGGTTTTAACTTTAAAGTTTAATTTCAGGAAACAAAGTGATTAAGCCTCTTAAACTTCCAAATAACATTTCCAGAAAATTGATGATCAATGAAGAAATAGTTGGGAATGCAACCCAGATTTCCTTCCACTGAAAAAAAAAGGGGGGGGGGGGCACACTGTAAAAGGCAAAAGAAGAGGACTTAAAGAACTTCTAAAGTCTATTTTTTTTTTAATTACAAAATTTAATTTTTTGTTGTTTTTTTTCTTTTCTTTTTGTTTGTTTGTTTGTTTTTTTTTTATTATTATTATTTAGTAAAGTAATTCATTTGAGTAAAACAATGTAGTATGGGTAAGGTTCGTAAGATTATTCTGCTTCATCGAATGCACATGAAAGAGGTGTATTCTTCTTTCTGTTGATTACTTTGAGAATTCTCTGCATTGTTTACACACCTCACGACCTATAAATGGGTCTGTAGCTTCTAACCAGAGGGTGTCTTAACTAAACTATCACGACCATGAGGCTGATAAGGTTGTATATTGTCTGTAAATCAATATTAATTTTCGAGGATTGGCATAATTAACAAATTATATCACACTTCTCAGTTCGAATTTCCTAGTCATCAATTCAGTAGTTATTGCTAGGTAGTTAAAAGATTATACTGCCGTATTATTGCATTGATTTATTACAGGCAATATGATACGTTTGGTCCATATAACTTATTACAGAAGTCTTCCAACATAGATTTCCAAGATTTACGTTTTAGACATAGCGCTTGAAGTTAACAACATCATGAAAGATTATACCATTCAATTCAACCATCTCATGTGAATTATTGCGTTTCATTAAAAAAAAAAAATGGTGGTAGCATTAGATACATGACCTTTTATTAGCTATGGCTAAAGTGATTACCCATTGGTTCCAATTTGTAGAGCACTGAATTGTTGTGCCAGAAATCCAAATTTTGATCCTCAGTTGAGGCACAGGGCCTCGTCATAAACTTTGTTTTATTAAAATTAACACCATCTATATCTATAAATATAGAATAGAGAGGTTCAATGTTCAATGTGTGTGTACTTATTTAGCATTTTTAAAATGTGGTGCATTTCGAGCTTTGGCATAACAATGATTTAGCACTTGTTGTGTTTGATAATGGAGATGTTCATACTATAGCACAACCATTGATTTTAGTGTTTTTGAAAATATGAATCATATTAAAAAAAAAAAAGTACACAGTACACACACAGTATTTGTGGATGACTGTGGTCATGACTTCAGAATAAAGAAAAAACAAGACGCATAAGCCTACTAATATAAGTACTGTTCATGAAAAGATATGTACATTGTACATAAATATCAATATTGATGGTAAATGCGTGTCTTAAGTAAAAGTATAAAGTTCATATTTTTCTGATACAGTGATGAAATATGGACATTAGAAGTCATCATACTATTTACATTAAAACTAAGTATATATTGTGGACCTTAAGGATTGGGATAAACTGTTTAGGTAAGAACGAGATTACACAGTATACATTATTAATATTGAATTATCAAAATCTATTCCTGGTTCATCTTTTCTTTTTGTTTCTTTTCACATTTACTTATGACCTTGGTTCTAAAACAATAGTTCCATGTGTCTGTAAATGTGTGTCATTTAATACTGCATTTCATTGATATGGTGTTGTTAAATGTTTTCATCTTTGTAGTTCCAACGCTACAATCTTCTACTAGTTCTTCTGTATTCAACTTGACAATAGAGCATGTGTAGGTGCATTTGAAGGAGAAAAAAATCTTTTTTCAAATTATTCGACTCTCAAAAACTCTTACTCTTATGATAAATAATATAAATCAATATTGTTACAGTCAAGGCTCCGGAAAAGTCTCTGACTGGTTTCGGTCATTTTCACGAACCCTCAAAAATGCATGTCAGCTGGACCATTCAGGAAACTGACAAGGTCTACCAACGCATGGAGAAGGATTTGTCATAATGTATAAGAGTAGTAAGACCACTGATCCCTACTTTTGATGTCTCCATACCCTTTGAGTCAAAAGTCAGGGAAATAAAATTGAAAGTGATGGCAGGTATTGCCAAAGCTGTTAGCATATCACTCTCATGAGTGCATTTCACTTGGAAGCGTATTTTGAAAGCACGAAAGATTTCTGCCAGATCCATACCGCATATATTAACAGATGACCAAAAATGGGTACAAGTACAAACTGCTAAGCAATTGCTCAAAATGTTTCCCAAATTCAATCAAAGACAATTTGCAAACATTGTTACTGGTGACGAAACATGGGTTCACTATTTTGAACCAGTAAAAAAAAAACTGGAAACAAAATATGGCTAACTAAAACGGTGGAAAGCCTCTAGTTGCCAAAAGAACCATAAGCACAAGGAAGTTTCTTTATTGCACATTCTTCTCATGTGATGGTATAGCCGTACAAATTAGGTGCAATAGGCAAAACTGTTACAGGTTGGTATTACCGAGATGTTGTGCTAAAAAAGCTCAAAAAATATTATTATAAACGACGCCCTGTGTCAGGATTTAGACATGTTCATCTAATTCATGATAATGCTCCATCACAAACATCTGAGCTTGTGAAGCAATTTTTGAAGTCGTCGAAGGTTACCGTCTTGCTACACCCACCATACTCTCCAGGTCTAGCCCAATGTGACTTTTTCCTTTTTCCAAAACTTAAAAAGTTATCTGGTTATCGTTACAAGTCCTCACAAGCCCTTGGCTCAGCCATCAGTCAGTGCCTCAGAGATCTACCTAAATCAGCATACCGTGACACATTTCAGAAATGGATTCAGAAATTGAAATTATGTATTTCAAACCACGGAGAATACTTTGAAGGGATGTAATGTTAATTTTCCTATTTGAGTCGAATGCTTGTGAGATATCATACAATACACATTACATATCAAACAACTCTCATATTTCACCTCATCCTTTCAATATTTCAGTGGTAACAATGACAAGGAGCATACTGTTATACAATGCTTTCAAGTCAGTGTCCGAGATAAAAAGGTGGTGAATGACTTTCCCTTCCCAATTCTTTTGGTTTTTATCAGTTTATGCCAAGGCTGCTTGAAATTGTCTCCTGTGAATTCACTTTGTAATGCATTTCATCCCCTCAGCGTAAATCCATGTAACAGTTTCCCAAACATTTCATCCAATTTCATTCACACAGTCAATATTTCTTCAAAATTTGCACTGTCACCTTTTAGTGTTGAATAATCTTTCAGCACCTTTGTTCACTTTTAACATTTTGTTGCTATTAAGTTGGAAAAAAAAAATCTTCTCTTTCCTCCTCCGAGATTTGAATGAATCTTGATGCCAACAAATGTTTGCAGCAGACACAACAAATCTGACCCACTCAAAGGGTTGTTACTCCAATTTCATCAGAAAAAACAACAACTAAGAAACATGGTCTTTGTTATAAATGAATTGGTTCTACTACTTTTCTCTCTCTCAGAACCCCGTGGGGATCCGGGTTGTTAGAATAGATCCTCAGTACCACCCCTAGCTTGTCGTAAGAGGCGACTAAATGGGGCGGTCCTTTGGATGAGACCGCAAAAACCGAGGCACCGTGTCACAGCAGGTGTGGCACGTTAAAGATCCCTCCCTGCTCAAAGGCCATAAGCGCCGAGCATAGGCCTAAATTTTGCAGCCCTTCACCAGCAATGGTGACGTCTCCATGGGAGTGAAAAATTCTCGAGCGGGACGTTAAACAATACATAATCAATCTCTCTCTGATGTCGGCCATATATCATAATCATCACATGTATGACATAGAGATATGTATGACTGTTAAAACTACGAAAATTTGGCATTTTAGTCTGAGGGAAAATAAAATATTATATATATTCATAACCATTGGATAAAAATCATCACTGGATAAAAAACATCAGTATACACACATAACCACTGGATAAAATATCAGTGTACACACAAAACCACTGGATAAAACATGATTATACACACATAATCACTGGATAAAACATCAGTGTGCACACAGCAGTTCTCTTCTCCAAACTATATATGAAAAATGTCTTGCAAGTTGTCTGTTGAATGCATACAATATTTGACTACTACTTGCACAGGTACTTGGTATAACAACTTTCAGATCTACAAAAATACTGTTTACTTACTACATATAAGAAGTTTGTTTAAAATGGGGATAAGATAGCCACATAATCACTGGATAAAACATCAGTATACACACATAACCACTGGATAAAACATGATTATTTATTATTTATTTATTGGTTTTCGCCACACTCAACAATTTTTCAGTTATCTGCTGGCGTCCAGTTTTTGTTGGTGGAGGAGAGAACCCAGATACAATGTACCTGGGAAGAGACCACCGAACTGGCAAACTTGCTCACGTAACGCCGCGGCCGAGATTCGAACACGCGCCGATAGAGGTGAGAGGCTTTGTGATTTTGAGCCCGATGCTCTAACCACGGAGGCCCCACACACATATGGACTACTCATGGGACGAAGATGACCCTTATCAATTTTGGGGTCAAAGGTCATTTCACTGGACATTGAAATAGCAAAATGGTTTTCGGGCTTTCGCGTGTTTTCCTTTCACCTAGAATCACCGTATCACAGATGTGGACCACTCAAGTGGTGAAAATGATCCCTGCCGATTTTGGGATCAGAAAGTCAAAGAAACACCCTAGGTTTGGCAGATTGGGGTGAGCGGAGGCATTCTTAGTGAAAAGTGCTCACAGTACCTCTTGCTAATGACTTACAACATTAGCTAATGACCTTATATATATATATATATATAAGGTTAACATAAACGGTGCCAATTTTGATGCGCCAGATACGCATTTCGACAAATAATGTCTCTTCAGTGATGCTCAAGTGAAAAATGTTGGAAATCCGAAATAAGAACAAACATGAAAGAGCGAAAAGAACCAAAAATACGAAACACTGGAGCCAAATCCGGCTAAGGATCAGAGCTATGCATGAAGGACCCCTAATTTTTGAAATGAATTTCTTAATTTTACCACAGCAAATTTTATCGGTATTTTCATGCTAGTACCGAAGTACTTAGCAACTGGGCTGTTGAAATTCTCGGGATATAAAAGTCCACCAGCTGAGGCATCGACTCAGTGATTATCATATAAAGCATAAACGGTACCAATATTGATGCACCAGATGCGCATTCTCTTCAGTGATATTTAAGTGAAAAATGTTGGAAATCCGAAATAAGAAAAAAATTCAAAGAGCGGAAAGAACAAAAAAAACCCACCCAAACGAAATACTGGAGCCAAATCCAAATTATACAGGTTTCTATTTCACTGAACACTAAAATATCAGGACTGATTTACTCGAACGCCACCTCCTAGAATGCGCAAGCGCATTTGAAGTTTAACCCACAATAATTATTCAGCCCTAATAATTAAGATGAGAACCCCGAAAGTTGTTAGAATTTGTGTTCCAAACTTGTGTATATTATATATGCAGTATAGAATATGTCCAAACCAAACTTATTCAAGATAAAAATTAAAGACACATGCTAAAAATTTTTAATCAAGTTTGTTTCAAGAATGTGGTCATATTTTTTAACAGTCTGGCTAGAGAACATCATTTAGTATCCAAACTGTAATATTTCGTATACCAGAGAGAGAAAATAGTCCATTAACTTCAATGATTATGTTAGTGCATTTTTCATCATTTCAGAAACAAACTTTAACATCATATAATTTTATCTGTATAATATGTATGTCACCGGAACCGGTATAACAGTGACAGTAACTCAGGTGATCAACCCCCCCCCCCCTTCAAAAAACAAAAAAACCCTGCACGCCGGCTCTAGAAAGAGTTCAACCCAGGTAAGGTTATTCCCGAACTATGGCCAGTACATCAGAATAAAAACATCCGTAAAGAGTTTATAATTAATTAAGGATATAGAGTTAATGTATATTGTAATCAACAGCAAATAACAAATGAAATAGAAAACTAACAAAATGTAAAATAATATCAAAATTGAAATAGATCGACAAAAATGGAATATTCCGATTTAACTGATTAAAATAACAGAAATGACTAATATGAGCAAATTTTGTAAGAAAAAGTAAGGAAATTTGACGGAGTCAAAAATGAAAAGTATCTAAATATATCCCTACAGGGCCTCAGTAATACTAAAAACTTTCAAACATAGAAAGGGAACAGCCACAGCTTGACCTACATAGTGTATAGCTTTTAAAGATACACTAAATGAAAATGACTGACCGTGAAAAATATACTGCACCAAAGTATAACACCTCCTACTACTATCTACAACAGCTTGAAACAAGTCTTGGTAAGGAGAACCTAATAAACTGGGGGGACTACATTATAAAGCCTACTAATACCTATCAAGCCTTGAGATTTTAAGCAGTCCCCAACTCTTATCTTAAAAAAAATCACTCTTGTAAACAAAATATTCACTAGTTGCATCACGCCGCCATCCTGGTGTTCTTTTTTGCCAGCTGCATCGCTTGCAATTTTCGGCAAAAAGTTTGCTATAATATTTGAATTAGACCTCTACCATTTAGAGCAACGCTGTCAAGGTCTTACCTCTCGTATCGTCATGGTGAACTGGAAATAAAGTCCATTTATCGGCTATAATCAACCACCAATCATCGTCTACTGCTTCTCAAATGCGAAAAATTGGTAAAAGGAGGACGGAAGTTGACATCGTTATGCAAATGAGAATTTCCTTGCTGATGTACCCTCTGATGTTTGTGCGGGGAAAAGGAGGTGGCACTGAATGCAGTGTAGTGTGCAGCCCCGCAAACAATAAAATTCGGGCACAATTGTGAGGTTTTGGGGCAGACTGGCACGGGAAGTTTAGTTAATCTTAGAAATTGCCCTCCCCCCCTCCCCCCCCCCCCCCCCCCCCCCCCCCTTACTTCAACTCCAACAAACTAAGGTTTGAAGGTTTGTCACCCATTGTAACAACACTGAAAATTTACAAATGGATTTATAAATGTCACTGTGAACGTTTGAGAGTATGCCCACGTATACACATGTGTGGGTGTTAATTCGATTGTGAACTTTTATTACGTATGACATATACTTTCAATTAATTTTGATACAACGAATGCATGAATCAGTGAAGTTATCATGTTCAACATTATTTTAAAAAATTAGATAAAGTATAGACAAATAGAACAGTGTTCAAAATCCATTACATCGCTATCTACATGATCTAGAACACATTTAAGTTTGCTGCTAATTATAATATTTACTAGTTTACTTTCGGAAGGTCGGTGGTCTCTTCCCGGATACATTGAGTCTGGGTTCTCTCTTCCACCTACAAAAACTGGACGCCACCAGATAACTGAAAAATTGTTGAGTGTGGCGGAAAACAAACAAACAAAAAAAAAACAACCCCAAAACTATTTTGAATTTTATCGACCGATGAAAAAAGGGATATCCCGAAAATATGTCAACTTCTGTCCCCCTTTTATCATTATTTCGCATTTGAGAAGCAGTGGATGATGATTGACGGTTGATTATAGCCGAGAAATGGAATTTATTTCCAGTTCACTATGACGATGTGAGAGGTAAGACCTTGACAGAGTTGCTTCTAAACGGTAGGAGTTTAATTTTAATACTATATCAAACTTTTCGCCGAAAATTGCAATTATAGATATTTAAAACGTTGAATGCCTGTATCACAACTTTATATACCCTGAATTCTATTACCAACTTAAGCCAATCAAAACCATAGAAATATTATCCTGATTTATCCAATCAGAAACCATATACCTTATTCATTTAGGAAAGCATGACAACAGGGTCGACACTTCCTGTTTAATATAAAACATGTGGAATGTAGCAAACATATCTAAACATGAAAATACACGAAATAAATGATTGGCAGTTAGTAAATGAACTTCAAATGTTAAAAAAAAGAAAAGAAAAAAAAGTTGATTTAAAGATCAGGGTTTGAATTAAATGCAACTCTGTATAATAAAAAAATCAGATCCGCCACATGTATTTTAAAATTTACAAGCGAAATTAATTTTTAAGTCTAGAGATTGCATTGAAATTGTCAAGTTCATCTCTAAAGTGGTTTAAGAGACTTTTCTGAGCCATCTAGTGTCATCAGCTTATTGAGACATCAAGTATTTAGTATCATCTATTCTAGTACCTTGTATGCTTCTGTTAATTTTAATTCTGCATATGGTTTAAAAAATCTTGAAAGAAACCAGCTTATATTGATACTAAATTAAAACTACATAGATATTCAAAAGGGACGGGTAACCCTTTACCAAAATTGTAATTTCATAATCCCAGAGGTAGGGAGTTTAATTCCAAGGTGGGGCCAGAATTGTCATAGTGATTATTGTCTTGTCATTTTAAGACTTATTATTTTAATTTTGCTGATGCTGTATAAATAGTAAATGCATATCTAGAAAAAAGCAGAAAGGGATGAACCAAAATTGTGAATTTTGCAACCTCAGGGTTCCGACTCCAAGGCGGGTCCAAAATAGTCATATTTATTGTGTTAATATAACATATTCTATGTGTAGATAAAGTCCTTCATCACTATAGACACTTTCGGGGAATTTGTATTTGAAGAGACATCTTGTTCTGTAAAATTCTAAATATTTGAAAATAGTTTGAGATATGCAAAACAGAAAAGTTATAATTTGATAGTCCTTAGGACTAGTGATACTTTTAACTAATACTCAGGTGACTGGTATGGCTCGCGGGTCCCTTGTTTAACAAAGCTTAAATAAAATATTAATTGAACAGTGGATATATCCACCTAGCGACACTTAACTCTCCAATGAACCATTACCTGCAGAAAACAAAACTAACAACACCAGCGTGATTTACCCACTTAATGAAATCACGGAATTAGCAAGTACAAGGAAAACAACATGAAAAGAGCTAACAGGACATTGGAGATAATTGGCTGCATTGCTTATTAAATTTTGCGGGTCTGGAGGGATAACCGAAATACCAACACACTAGGTGCAGAACGGGCAAGACGGAGGTCTTGTGTTGAGTACAAGTGCCAGTTTTGCAACAGTATATGGACAGGGGATGGTTCCGGACATATTTATTTACCTTGCTTCCAGGACATTGCTGTTTGATAATACTTGCTGGCACTGTGTACTCCAAGGTGAGCCTCTCCTCCTTTTAAACGGGTAGAGGGGGTCCCAAGTCTGGTAGACACTTGTGGACCTCAGTGGTGAAGGGTCGTACTTTCCTCAATAAACAACACATACCCTCTGTCCTGGATGACAGAGGGGGGGAAACACAGACCAAAAATGTCCCAAAATACTTCCAGACCCGGCACAAACATAATGTTCCGTCATCACCCAATACCAAAACCTCCTTGTTGTAGGTTGTTCCTCCCCACCCCCTATAAGGAGCACTTGTGACCGTGTCCTGTATTATTTTAGCATTATACTCGAGAAGATTGAGAAGGCCACTTTTCGATACTAAGGTATGTGTTGGATTTTTGTTTGACTAGACACATTTTCCTATCCTTAACATGTAGCTCCCCCCTCCCCCTTGAAATCATGTTGCTGGATAGTTCTCTTGCCGATTTGATTATAACAACCAAGTCGATAAATTTAGCCTCCCATATCTTTTTGTTTAATGTCACGCTTATAGGTTAAAGGTGCTTGGAGTCTGTAGAGGTTGATATGCTATGATGGCGACCATCATCAATGTGGCAGCACAATCGACGTGGCAACTTTTGTTGTCTGAGGGGAATTTCCAGCATAGCTCCAGCTTGTATCAACACCAAGTTATATGTATATCTGGGTCAATTAACTGGGATTATTCGTACTTGCGTCAAATAATTCTGTTTTCCCTCTGATTTCTAAACGTTGATCATTGATAGTAAAATGTATTTCAAAATCTGGTGTGTTGGCAATATGCAGTACACAAGCAGTGCATAATTTTCATTTACCTCTTTGATAGTCTCATTATAATTAGATTTTTATGAATTCCATATCGTGCAATATTGAATATTAAATTTCCACAATTCTTTTTCATAGTTTAAGAGTTAAGAATATAGAAAAATGATCAGACATAACTTGAAATAATATCAGTCTTGTACCATCTTTAGCACTGAGTTTGGTATAAGGAAGAAATCAAGTCGTGCTTGTTTAAAGGGGCGAGACTTAAGAGTCATGTAGACTTTAATATTTCAAACGAAGCTCTCCGTATATATCTGATAAATTTTGGGATATAATCATTTCTAACACCTTATCTCTTGCTTTGGGATTATTAATATGAAGGTAGTTTTAGTAGTTTATCTGGGTCTAAAACTAAGTTAAAATCGCCAATTAAAATGATGTCAATTGATTGATTCAGAAATCATTCTCTAAAAGGAGATTAGGTGAATCTGTGAACTAAATGTATCACTGTCAACAAGAAGTAGACTTGAAATCATTTATTAACGAATTTATGAATTTTTGAATCACGCTATAAGTTGAATAATTAGAATGTACAGTGTACATTAATCACTCGTCTTGATGTCATTCCGCTCAGTCTGATACTGCGATCACAATCCATATTTTAGGAATTATTATCAAATTCATCATTGTGCTCAGTTCATTGGAGCTTGAAATATTAGAACTCCTTTTGTGTTTCGGTGACAGCACACTTTTTCGGGATTAGCGTTCAATGGAATCTTAAATTCGCGGTGGAACGATCGCGAGACTTTGACACCATTCTCTTCTTTTTTATGGTCGGCCCTGATAATGACGTCATTTCCTCGACGTTGTACGCTGATGTGATTCGGTTTGAATACGGACAGATCTATGTCTTTTCTGAAAGAGCCGGTTTTGTTATCTTCTTCAGGAATGTCATCTATCTCACTAACCTGAATCTGCTCTCCCTCCTCGTCACACTTCACAATTAGTGGAGCTTCGACAATCAGTTGATGACCGTAACTGTGACAATGTAGTTTGTTTCTGTCAACATCTTCCGGCACTGAAACACACCGTTTTGACTCTCGAACATCACAGTTTTCTTCATCGTCCCCTCTCACATGTTTAGCATGTACTCTTAGAATACCATCTTTTATGAAAACTTTCACCTCACCAGGATGAAAATGATGGTGAAGTTGGAAGGACTGTGTCCACTTCAACGGTTCTTTTTTAACAGGTTGATGGCCTCCCAGTTCTTCGTGTAGCAAAGATTTCAATAGATCCCTAATTGGTGTAGAATTGTGAGGGGCCCCAGAAACAGGTGGTTGGTAGCTAACAGGCAAGTAATTCATTCTTTCCAGTTATACGTTTGCAATGATAGTGACTATCACGCCTTCCGCCGGGCTAATCTATCACGTGATGGGTAGTTGTTTATCATAGTGATATAAACATTTGATTCAAAATATTCAATATTTAAGTTAACCAAAAAAAGTTAAAGTGCATCAATAAAGGACCAATCTAATTAGATTAATAAAGGACGTATAACAGATTCAGATTAACAACGTAATAATAAAAATATTATTGAATTATTTTCGCTTTCAGTCATTGTTTTGGCTCTTAGATAAACAAAACCCGTGTGTCGGTGGTGTTTATTGTACGTTATCAGATCAACGAGCTCCTTGCATAACCTACATATTCATGTTGTCAAGTCATAGCGAAAAAATTTAAAGTTTATACAATGAATTCGTCGGTAATTTTTAGGAAGTCCCCTCAATCCCGTGATTATGGTTATCATTGATAAGCGCCGAGATATGTATAGTTTTAATATTATTTGTGTAAATATATACCTTTTTAAAAGAGCACTGTACCAATTAGTTTGAGGTTTGTCCTAAATTTTGACAGATTGACTAGACGAATACTAGTAGCAGAACTATGTAAATAAGTATAAAAAAAAGTTGCGCCGTCTATAGTTTGAGTTTTCTCCTTCCCTGATCTTTATATCATTTCCCGCCAATGGTTGACCTAGCTCGAAGAGTTGCGTGGCCAAGCCGCCAAGTTGGACTTTTCCAAATATGTCAGTGGCCTTAATTCGTTCGTGGTTGTAAACTGTAAGCGTTGATAACGTTGAAATGGTGTCCATTTTATAGAATATCTGGAAACTGTAGCTTTCGTTGAACACTGGCTCTGTAGTGCTCTTTTTTGTTTTGGTGACTCTTTTTGTAATCGATTTTTCTGACTGACTTATTTCTACTTTGACGCAAGGAATTAAAACAGTGCAGTGTGTTATCGTAATATAATTTTGAAAAATCTTAAAAAATCTAGTGTGTATTATATACCGAATAAAAACATTGACATCACAATGCCAAAAATAGAAATAGTGCATTTAGTTGAAGGTAACATTGAAAATTTTTACCCCGAGGAAACCTTTTTCAACCATGACTCAGCTGAGGTTGACACTGGTTTTCGAGAGACGAAAATTTTCGATGTTACCGTCAGCTACATGCACTATTTGTTTTATTACACTGAATGTCATACATATATTAGATGAAAAGATGAAGATAACGAACAGTTATCAATCTCATAAAAGAATACAAATTTAAGAATTTGGAAAAGACGGGTCACTGGGTAAACCAAAGGTGAAATAAGATGCCTTGGAGGAGTAAGCATTCCCTTTCGAGATCACACCCAGCATGAACCCTATATCTTGATCAGGTAAAGGGAGTAATCCGTAGTCAAAATTAGTGTGCCAAGAACGGCCTAACAATTGGTATGAAACACGTCATTTGACCCAATGACAGATTGTGGCAATATAGATCGTTATAACGACCATAGACTGATTTAAACGGGACTGTTGAAACCCCTGTAACATCAGTTTGTTTGTTAGCAGCCTGCCTCAATTTAAAACCTAATCATATGCTGAGTAAGCTCTTGCGTGTCGAATCAGTTGAGCGACATAAACACCATATGCAGGTGGAATATGGAATATTGCTACATGAATATTTGAAGTTGACGATGGAGAGGCTGAAGTCATCTCATTTGTCAGAAAATGAGTTGTTAAATGGCCTTTATTATATATGTTCAATAAAATATCCAAGTACGAAATGATGTGGAAGACTCTGTAGTGTCCTTTATTTCGAATTCACTGGGATATATCGATTGCACGTATGAAAATGCTTTTTGTTAATAGATAAAACATCGTCGATATTTCTAAATATCGAGTTGAAGGCAACAACGAGATATTTGTTTCTTTTCATACAGAGGTTTTTGAATAAATTCTGCCTCATAAGAATACAAAAAGAGGTCAGCTAACAAAAGAAAACACTATTTGTGACCATGGAAATTCCAACAGACTGTTGGAAGACCTGATCACCAAAGACTACGAAGATAATTTTCAATGAGGAACTCCAGCATATTTTTAATATCAACTTCAGAGTATTTGTGCGTACAATCAAAGTGGTGTTTAACAAAGTATTTTTTTTTTCAATATGAGGGGTGTTCGATATATAATGTGTATTGTACTACAGCGCTATAACGATTTCTGGGATGATGATACTCTTGAATAGCTCAATTTAATACCTTTCCAACATTATAAACACGAGTCTTCAGCTCCACATAGTTTTAAGCCTACAGTCATTTCAATAGAGCCAGTGGTTCACCACTGTTGTAAAAATGGTTGAGAAACGGGTTGAGAATATTGAAGAACTTGGAGCTTATATAAAAGTTCCCACAAAACTCGGTCATTCGGTAATGCAGATTTTTACTGAATTGGAGGAAGTTTATGGCTCTGATAAGGCATCTTATGAGACAGTTCGTAGGTGGAGAAAAAAATTCTGACTGGCACAGAGTCCGACAAAGAGGCAGCAAAATTTGGTCGACCTGTGTTTACGGTACGTGATATTGCCAAAGCTGTTGGCATATCGCTATCGTGGGTCCATTTCATTTGGATTGATTGATTGATTGATTGATTATTTATTGCTTTCCGCCACACTCAACAATTTTTCAGTTATCTGGTGGCGTCCAGTTTTTGTTGGTGGAGGAGAGAACCCAAATACAATGTACCTGGGAAGAGACCACCGACCTTCCGCAAGTAAACTGGCAAACTTGCTCACATAACGCCGCGGCCGAGATTCGAAAACGCGCCGACTAGAGGTGAGAGGCTTTGTGATTTTGAGCCCGATGCTCTAACCACTCGGCCACTGAGGCCCCATTTGGAAGCGTATTTTGAAAGTACGAAAGATTTCTGCCAGATCCATACCGCATATATTGAAAGATGACCAAAAACGGTACGAGTACAAACCGCTAAGCAATTCTCAAAATGTTTCCCAAATTCAATCAAAGACAATTTGCAAACAATGTTACTGGTGACGAAACATGGGTTCAAAGTTTCGAACCAGTAAGATAAATTGGGAATAAAATATGGCTAACTAAACACGGTAGAAGGCCTGTAGTTGCCAAAAAACAATAAGCACAAAGAAGGTACTTTATTGCATATTCTTCTTATGTGATGGTATAGCCATATACATCTGAGCTTGTGAAGCAATTTTTGAAGTCGGATAAGATTACCGTCTTGCTACACCGACCATACTCTCCAGATGTTGCTCAATACGACTTTTTCCTTTCTCCAAAACTTAAAAAGTTCTTATCTGGTTGTCGTTTTTAAGTCCCAACAAGCCCTTGGCTCAGCCATCAAATAGTGCCTCAGAGGTTTACCTAAATCAGCGTACCGTGACACATTTCAGGAATGGATTCAGAGATTGAAATTATGTATTTCAAACTGCAGAGAATACTTTGAAGGGATGTAATGTTCACTTCATTATTTGAATGGAATGCTATTGCGATATCATACAGTACACATTACATATCGAACAACCCTCGTAACTGATCACCAGATATGAGTATTTCCTATTTCCATTTTTGTTGTAGAAGCAACTGTCTATGCTGTCAACATGTCTATTATTTTTAAAATTAGTCAAGAGGAGTGTAAAGTTTACAAAATTATACTTTTCGATGTTTTTGATTTGAGAAAAGTTTTGTGATTTAAAATTTACTAAACAATTTTTAAAATGTTTTAGAATCCACATTTGATTTAAACAAATTCTGGCATATCTTATGGCACAATACATTTGAAGTTCCTCCTTCACAGCTAGATATATAAAATAAAGCACAAAAAATAAGATAAATTCTTTTTAGCTAGATTTCAACATGGTGAAATTAATTCAAAACATTATTTCTGATAATGAAAGAGACACTACAGTTCATTTTGCGCAAAAAGCATGAAATGATCATTTCCCCAAAGCTTTCTAAAATTTTGTTGCTTAGCTGAATGTATGAACTTTGCAAAAATAACACATTTCTAAAGTTGCAAATTCTCGTCTTAGCGCAAAAGTTGATGCTTTTTGTCAGCCGATACAAAAAAGATTGAGTCTCCTTCTATCGGTCTTCAGACACATGCGCACAGAAGATAAACAGTGCAGCACGTCGTCCAGTGAGAGATAGCGTGCAATTGGTAGACCCAGAATTTTGACAGACTGTGCATGGAAAGGGTAAAAATAGAGCGAGATAAACTAGTATGGGAACTAAAATCTATGTGGGGATCACTATTACCGTTTAATAAATCAAGAGCTAGGAGAAACACACACAGGGCTTTTCATATGTGTTTTTATCTGAACACGGCATGTGCTAGGTTAAAAACATTCTTTGGTCAATAGGGAAATGGAAGGGTTTCCGTTAAAATAATGATTTATAATTACTTAATTATAAGAAAAGGAGAATAATCCCATACTTGAAAAGCGAGTGTGGACCATTAAGGGGTATTTAAATAAGTTTCTACACAACACCATTGCTGTCATTCTAAATCACGTGATGCTAAAGTCCGAGTCAGCATGAAGAAACCTTTGAATTCCGGATGATCTTCAAAGCGCAGTTGAAAGCAAATTGATGCTTTGAAATTGTTCAAAATTGTCAATATCGATGTAATTTTTATTATTTTATCGATACGATTTTTAAAAAAACCACTTGATTAAAATGTGGAAAATGAGCTGTAATACCTCTTTAAAGATTATTTCATGTATATACGATAAACTTATATGAAGTATGTGATAATAAACAATATAATACAATGCATGGTATTTGTAAGAACTAATATACCCGATCCCGTGAGGGTCCGGATTAGATTAGATACCCTTTGCTTGTCGTAAGAGACGACTTAATATGGCGGTACTTAGGATAAGACCGCTAAAACCGAAGCCCCGTGTCACATCAGGTGTGACACGATAAAGATCCCTCTCTGCTCAAAGGCCGTAAGCGCCGAGCATAGATCTAAATTGCAACTATTCACCGACAATGATTTTGTATTCATATGAATGAAAAATTCTCGAGCGGAAATAATATTCAACCAGTCATCCAACATACCTGACAAGCTACCGATTATCGTTTATTCTACCACGGTTATTGCAAAGATCAAAGGAAAATCTCAAATCTCATTTGCAGTTTGTGTTTTTCTAATACAACAAAAAAGTCAATAATTGAAAATTCAATTTCATAATCATAAAAATTAATCAAAGCATGTTTCAAAACAAATTTATCAACTAAAAGCTGTCATAAGAAAAGTGTTTACCTTTAAATATGCCCTATACCCACAGGGACTTGCTTCTGTAAATAATTTATGAGGTCTGTACACTAATAATAACACATGTTATTTAACTTGAAATGACATTTTTGTTGAGGTGATGTCTCGTAAGTCATATATACGAATATTCTTGCTGCGCAAGATGCATCGACTATTTTTATCCCAAATCCCTTCATATTTTGATTATTCATCTTTGAAATGGTTGAAATTCTAATCCTTAAATCAAATATATTCTTGTTGCACATTACATAATGCCCTGAACACCAGGTTTTTGTTCGTCGTTTTTTCACTCCATCGGTCCCCAGGATGAAAAAGAAAACTTATTGCACATCTGCAGGACACTATCAATCATCTTCCAAAATATGGAAATGGATACTGCATAAATTGTAAGAGTTCTGTGAACCAGGGTTTGTTTTAGCAAAAACATCGCTTTTTGACCCCTTTTTTGGCCCCCAGGATGATGAAAATTCCGAAACCCTTTTTTTGCACATACATGGATATGGATACCGCGTAAATTGTAAGAAGAGTTCTGGAAACCAGGTTTTTGGTAGAAAAACATCGTTTTTCGACCCCCATTTTGCCCTCAGGATAAAACTTTAGAGTTCCAAAACATTATTGCACATCTACAGGACACCACCTATCATATTCCAAAAGATTAATTGGTTACTGCTTAAAATAAAAGAGGAGATGTGGGCCTAATCCGTTTCGGAAACTGCCATGACGTTATAAAGTAACCTAATTTAGCTGTAAAGGTAAACGATCGGCAATATATTTCTGAGCCGTAGCAGAATAGAAGTTAAGTTCTTGTTTTTGCAGAATATTCTCCTAGGTATCGAAATGTTGTTTGAAATATACTAGCTGAAAAAAGAAACTGCGTAGTTTAGTAATTTCATTTATAGATTCATATACAAAATATTATGTTGCATTATGTATTATCATTATTTAATATAATTCGTTGTCTTTCATTTCGAACATGAAATCACAGATTATGGTTGATACGAACAGCCACTGAAAGTAAAGGGAGGTGAAAGGAGGGGGGGGGGGGGGGGGGGGGAGGGTGCAAAAAATGTTTCACATGTTTAATATCGGGTATGAATGTCATTTGCAGCGAAGCACTCTTCACACATAAACGCATTGAACGAATCTGGTTATCAGAAATGCTTGGGGAATGTTCCGCCATATGCGCAATAAAGAACGACGCAAAGCGTCCAACGTAGCATGGGGGATGGCTCTTGACGTAGACATCGTTCCACTTTATCCCAAACATGTTATATAGGCGATAAATCGGGTGACATCGCAGGCCAGAGTAAACATTCACGTTTTAATGCTGTAGATAGTCCCTAATAACGCGTGCGGTGTGCCGTCGTGCGTTGTCCTGCTGCAGAATGACGTTACGGTGGTTATTGTAAATGAATGCTGACGTACAATCTCTATACG
The DNA here is from genome assembly GCA_024699665.1 of Ostrea denselamellosa. Taxonomy (NCBI): domain Eukaryota; kingdom Metazoa; phylum Mollusca; class Bivalvia; order Ostreida; family Ostreidae; genus Ostrea; species Ostrea denselamellosa. The sequence continues at coordinate 1,770,959 of JAMZEH010000026.1, forward strand.
GCAGCGTACGACGGTTAAATTGCAAACAGGATGGATAGCAGAACGTCGAGGACAGATGTTGGCCTTTCACAATCTGTTCCTTACGGTACGAAGACTTATCCGTCGATGCCCAGGGATGCCTCTAGTGGTCAAAGAAGCCGATTGGAATTGAATACGTAAATGAGACGTCCGTACAAACGTATCATGCCGACGTGACTTCACACGCGGGCGTTCCCGAACAATTTGCTACTGTTGTCTTCATAAAGCATACGTCTTGCCACATTGTTTTGAGACATCCCAGCTTCCAGCATCCCAGTAACACGCAAACGATAATTTTCAATCATGAGAGGCATCTCTCAATCAAAATTTTATTCCCAAAAGCAATGCTTTTCTGTTTTAATACATTGAAAATTTTCGAAAAGTGCAAGAAATTCTAATTGATTACAAATCATGTGTGGCTTAGACTTGAAACTCCAGAAATGGGTGTTGTGGCCATCTAGGCGAATCGAACGCGATATTGAACAAATTGAGTACTCAAACACATGGTTTAGTATATTAAATCATGCCTTTAAGAATAAAGAGCGATCAAAGAATACTTTTTATGTTTTTATTTAACTTTCACAGTTTCTCTTTTCTGCTAGTATATATGTAATATGATATTATGTGACAATACTAACTTCTTTATATTTCAATATTTGTGTTAATAACTTAAGGAACCCTGTGTTTCTATTAGATATCTGACCAATTAAAGATTATGTATATGACTAGGATATTGGATATCTCAAAATACCATCAATTTTCAGATGTCTCGCTATAGAAAATTAACTTCTATACGTTTTAAATCAAGGTACCATTAAATTAATAATTTAAGAAACTAACTGTTTACATTAAATATCTGATTAATATATGACTATACATATTACGAGAAGTGATAATTTGTATCTCAATACGCCAACAATTTCAGACATTTCGTTTAAGGAAATCAGCTACTTGTACATCTTGATTCCAGGAGCCATAAAATTTTAAAATTGACAAGCTGTTGTTATTGATCGAATATTTATTGAATTATTCATGAGACTGGGGTCTATAATATGACCTTAAACCAAATGCTGTCATATCCTTTTCCAGCGTAACGGTCAAAGAAAAATTGATTTTAATTTGATTGGTGTCCCTTCGTTTCACGTCAGAGTAGAAATAGGGACTCGATATTTGTTCCGACCCCCTGGAACCACCAGGTAGTACCTTTACAGACTCAAACTGAAAGCGGGAAGTGACAGCCCTATGGGTCTCCTACATTGCCATCAATTCGTTTTATTTTGTCTTCTAACATCAGCACTGAAGGGGCCGTCAAGAAACTTTTACATCAAGTATGTGATGCGAAATGTCAAAGTTTAGATGAGCTAAAACATAGTCTTTGATGACACTGGTCTACTTCCTCAGTCAGAGGGAGGTATTGCTTCCTAGATATTATAGAGGAAGTATTTGTTTTATTAATAGATTTTCCTTACAAAATTTTTTTTATTTATTTATTTTGTGCTAATCATTTTTATAGGAGGACTAATGTATAGAAAAGGATTTTTAATGCAATATGATTTTAAACAGATTGGCAGAAAATAGTATGGTCAATCTTGAAATCACAAAAGATTCCACATCATGTATATTTCCTTATTATTTAATTCTATCCATCAGTATTCAATGAATAAGATCATGACATTCTGGTGAGCTAAAATATCAATGTGCATATATTTTCATGCAAGTTAATAACATTTATTTCTCAAAAAAGATCTGAAAATAAAATGTGTGGTCAATTTTATTTACCTTCATTGTTTCAGTAAAAGAACTATTGATATAAATTAGATTTATCATTAATGTGTAATCTTTCATGTGAGCTGATTGTTCGTGCGTGTTGCGGTTGATACTTTTTAAATCAAAAATGTACGAGGAGCTGATTTCGTTAAGCGAGATATCTAAAATCTAAAAACTGATGACATAGTGAGATACCCCATATCACTCCACGTCATGTATATAATCGTAAATTAGTCAGATATCTAATACTAAACGAAGTTCCTCGAGGTTGAAATTTGATGGTACCTTCATTCAATTTTGTATGAGTAGCTAATTTCCTTAACCCTTTCTCTACCGGCACTTTTGAGAGATTTTTAAAGGCAAAATGACAGCATCTTCTAGATCAATTTAAAGCAATATCTATCCTGACTTGGGGGTAGCATATGACATATAATTTTGTTCAGGATTTGATAGGGAACAATCTGCAACAAAATTTGTTTGAATACTTTGTGCCCTTAAAGAGGTCAACGGGGTCAAAGGTCATCTAAGTGCAATTTTTAAAGACTGTTTTTCCCTAAATCATAAATATAGCAGTCTCAGTCACTGGATTAGAGTCAAAAATAGGAAATTCTAAATATATGAGCTGATTTGCCATTTCATATACTATGAAATCATTACAGTCAAATTTATCATTTTTATTGACAAACAAATATTTTCAGTAGCTAAGTAACAACATGTATCGAGTAATTTTGATCAAAATTTGCCTTTCTGTAGCTATATCACCCAGTTTGTACAGAATTCCATGGCATAATTGCAAGAATGACACAGTTCACATAGTTTGAACAAAATTCCTAGCAAAATGCCAAATAATATATATCATATCCCATTAAAAAATTGAACAATTATGAAAATATGTATGATTAGAATTCTGACAGTATTGCAAGCAAGTATTACAGCTACAGACTGTACAATTCAGTTGAAAATAGATCATGCATAACAAAACAAAACTTTGATGTGTAACTACAAAAGTACAGATATTTTTCTAAATCCAAGGGCCATAACTATGTGAAAATCAACCTGTGGTGGTTATGTAGAGATACAAAACTGTACAAGTATAGAAATATTTCAGATATTGTCAATTATTTCAGGCCTCTTATATGTATTGCATAACATTTAGCATTCACTAGCAGTACATTTGACAACAGAGAAAAGTTCATACAATGAAACAATATTAAAATTCATAGTTTTCTCTTTTTGCATGATGATTCCGCACACTTTCTAACATCTCCACCTTCTTCACTGTACCATTTCTTAAAACAATTTCTGTCATTAGACAAACATAAAGGAACTTGACATGATGGACAAAATACAGATGTCTTATAACTAGGAACCTTCTTATTCATAAGGATTGCCTCTGCATTGCAAAATGTACAATCTTTCCTTTTTTCTAAAAATTCAGGCATACATACAAGGGGGTTATCTTTTGATGTACACTTTTCATTTAAACCCATCAGTGACATAGCTAGTGACTCACGGAATTCGAGTTGTCCAAATACAGAAGAAACATTTGTAAATTGATTGTCATGTGATTTTCTAAATTCTTGAAAAAGAATATAAGAATTAACAACCATGATATCTAGCAAATGAAAAAACAAAACTTTCCACCAGTGATACTGAGTTCTAATATAAGATGGATACTTATTCGTAAACTGGTTTGAAAGATCAACAGCTCCCATACATTTGTTATAATCATTGGCAACAACAGGCTGTACAAGTTCTTTTTTGTTCCAAGTTAATCTAGATTTCATAGTACGCTGACAAACAGTTGTATCTGAGCCCTGATGTAATGGCGACATAAAAGTAACTACTTTGCAATCTTTCCATTGGACAAAAACAAATTCATCAACTCTGTGCCATCTAAAATCACCTCTAGTGGCTATTCTTTCCCACATCTTAACATTTTAAAGCTCATCAGGTATGGACATACTATTTGATTTCAAGACACCAATAAGGTAAACTTTCCTTGCAAGCAATTCTTTGCCTAGAGCTAAAGATGTGTAAAAACAATCAGTAAACAACCTATATCCTTGATCAAAAAGAGGTTTACATAATGTAAAAGCAACATTAAATCCAGTACCCTTTGTCTTATCTGTAAAAATAGTGTTCTTTTTACCAAGATACACAAAAAAGTTATATGTATAGCCAGACATATTACATGCAACAACCCACAGCTTTATTCCAAAGCGAACAGGTTTGTCCTTGATGAACTGACGGATACCCGAGAACTTATGCTTGGAGGCGACCATTCTTTCATCTACCGCTATTTCCCTGTGAGGCTGGTACAGTTCTTTGGATTTCTCTCGAACATGATCAACCAAGGACTGGATGCGAGTTAACTTCTCAGCTGATAAAAAGAAAACTTTGCTTTTTAAACAAAAGGATATCGTTGTAAAGATTTTGCCAAAAACATAAACATGTAAAATTTGAGGTATTACTCATCCACAAGCTCTTGCCATTAAAAGTTTTTCTTTTGATCATAGACAGACAAAAAGACATAGCAAAAACTATACGCAATTAATTATATACATGAACATAAAAGATGTGCCCTTGGAGACTGATAAATTTACTGTTATAGGATACATGGAAATGTCCAGCTATTCACATAATTCGGTCACATGCAGTTTCAGTAGTTAAACATCTTATTAAAAAAATGTGAAATTTGACAAAAGTAAAAACCTTTGTTGATATCAGCTGGTGGGGTTACTTGTAGGAAGGACAAAATGGCCTGGAATCTATTTCTTGACATAATCCCTGGTACTGGGTTGTTCCGATAGAGAGCATGCGTTGACCAATATCTATCAATAGATTGGAACTTCACGACAGACATGTATAGGATGATGCCCAAAAACCTAGAACATAAAGAAAATAGGAAAATTAAAGGTTCTTATGGAAATCAGGGTCAAAATACTCAATAGGTCATTGATACCTAATGCCCCTTGCTTGTCATATTAACAGGCCAAATTAAAGGGACAATTTGCAAATGTCGACGCCCTGCATCACAATAAGTGTGACACAATATACTCAGTAGATCACTCTCTGCTCAAAGGCATGAAGTGCAGAGTATGGGCCAAACAATTGCCATCCTTATGGCAAGCTTAAATGTACAGCCACAATAATTTTAGTCTCATTGGATTGCAATCATTATCTTGTACAGTATTTAATTCATTACTAGTCTAAGATTCTGCAATTACTCTTTGAACTTTACATCAGATATATATTAAAATTACTATATAGTATAATTAATAGTCAAAGAAAACATGATGTTGAATTCATTTAAAAATGGAAATATTTCAGATCTACTGATACCTATACAGCTCCTCTTCACTAAGAGGCTGCCAACTTCCGTGGGAAGAATAAGACATTCTATCTCCTCTAGCAATGGCCGTATCAGCATAATGATTGGTGGCAACACTAATTGAGAACACCAGAGCTTCCGTCAGAAAAAGCTTCAAAAAATCTATAGGTGCTCGGAAAGTTTTAGCCCCATATCTGGAAAAAAAAAATGCAAATATTAAATTTAGCATCTTTGCCATCATTCCCTAAGACCCTTATTGAAAAATCAAAATACTTGGCAAGACTTTTTTCAATTAGTTCCATATAAGTTTAAAATTGGGAAAATTTGTTCATATTTTGGGAAAATTCAGACCATTTTCGCGTTGGGAATGGGTCCGACAATCGGACCCAACAACAGCCTTGAAAAATCCCTGTGAACTCATGAGCACCTGGGTGCTAAGCGAGAGCACTACCAACCTCAAGAGTCGTCCCAACTGCACGCCTGGCTGTCGCTCTGGGTGAAATGCTGCAGTCCTTGGATCCGGGGCCCCTGTGTCTTCCACATCACCATCCTTCCAATGTAAATCTGGATTTGCAAGTGGATCCTGACTTCCAGAGGATAACTGGGAACTTCCCAGTGTAGACTGAGATGCCAAATCCCTGTTAAAAGATTGATATAAATATATATATACATATACTGGCATTGCAATTGAGCAGTCATGATTTATATAAGGATGCCTGAAGGTTCTCGCAGAATTCAATTTGCAATTATAGACAGGGGCGGATCCAGGAAATGAAGTTAGGGGGGTGCAGCCCAACCAATCCCCCTCCAACTTGCTAAATCCGCCAGTGAGTCTTGCGTAATAAATTATATACAAGTATCTAACAACACCATATAAAATTACCATTATGATTATAATGTTTAGTGCATGTATGCAACTGCAAGACCCCCCCCTTTTTCCCCTAATGTATATTAACCAGAGCTCAAACGATGTAAATAATTACATCGATAAAATAATGTGTTTTTGTAACAATTCTTAAGCATGCTTGCATCTTTTTTTAAACAAGACAAATGTTCTAGGCGATAAACCTTTTAACAACGCACGTTGACTTATAATGAGCAACACAGTGAATGCCGCGCCGGGGCAGAGAATTTGGTGTAATAGCCTAAATCGGTTTATATTTTGGATTTTATGTCATATATAGATGTGATATCATATATTATGATTACTTTCTTTCATGAAACTACAAATTACAACAATAAACCGTGAATTTCCATCAAAAGAGAGAGGTACAAACAAATTTTCGCGCTCTTTTCCTCCTCATGGCCCCAAGCTGTCACTCAGCCTAATAAACTTACATGTCGTTTACATTTAAAGGCAGGATCACTCGGATCATCATCAATTATATCTTGCAACAGGAGATCCAGGGCATCTTCTTCATCTGATGATATCATATCGTTGTCCATACTAAGTAACTAACGCGTGGTAAAATGTTGATACTGTGTAAGATCGCTGTGTTGTTGTTTTCAGTGAAACGGAAACACGTGTTTGCTTGTGAACCGTCAGAAAACCCCGGATCCGGATTACATAAATAAACATGTATTTTTTTTTTTTAACAAATGAAAAATGTTTGTTCGAAATAGAAATGTTATATATCTAAATCCAAATGAAAGGATATCCTTCAAATTAGGGTTACGTATAACATTTTTAAAAACTACATAGACCTAGCTGTAGCCTACTTGAAACGTGTAACAGTTGTTTTATATTTATAAATCGAATGGTTCGTATGTACAGCTCTCTGTTATGAATAAATAATAATTATATATATTTGCAATTATGTTACACACGTAAATACTGTTTTAGTGTATCGCAATACACATTTAATTAACCAACATAAATGGTAAAATACTATTTTTGTGCGACGCGTGGCATTCGGGTTCAACGACGTTATTTTCTCGCAATTCTAGGAAAACCACACAGCATGTATCTGATTTCATTTTCTCGTAATACAATAACTACGTATAATTAGAACCTAAATAAACACTCATTGAAAAGTAAATTTTCTCTACTTTTATAGAATGAATTTACTTTTCCCTATTTCCATATACAAATATATGTAAAATGCCGAACTGTCTAAACATTGAGAAATTACAGCGTTAGAATATGTACATGTGTAGAAACTTTCTATTTTCTTACAATCATGTAAAGGAATTAAAATAATTTTCATATACACTAAAAGTGTGGACAGTATGCTTTCCTAAGGTATACGATATATTGCATTAAAAATAAAATTGAATAAAGCAACACCGAAGGCAAAAATGGCTTGCGGCAATGCATAACGTCATATTTTCACGACAGCACCTTTCATTTCAAATGCCAAAATCTCTTATATGTCTCTATTTACATTATTGATTTTTACATGATTAAAAACTACAAGAGATTCTGTAAAATATGATATATAACTCATATGTCTTATGGCCGTGGTTTCAAAGATTTAAAGGCGCCCCTTTTGCGTTGTCCTGTTTTTACGCGCCACCGGTCAAATTGACCGGTACGGTAGAGAAGGGGTTAAACGAGATATCTGAAAATTGATGGTATTATGATATACCCAATATTACTCCCTTTCCTGCGCATAGTCGTAAATGAGTCAGATGTATAATAGAAACAGTGTTCTCTAAGGTATTCACACAAATCTTGAAATTTCATGGTACACATACCTCGCATGAAAATGTATAAATAGCTGATTTCCTTAAGCGTGATATCTGAAAATGTGTGGCATATCAAATGTATGAAGGTCTAAAATGAATCCATGTGATCTTCAAAGCTTCAAAAGAAGCACTCAACTGGAAAGTTTATTTGTATTTTACATTGTAATAGTTAAGCAACTGAGAAAATTGAGCATGAAATTTGACCCCTCGTCATTTAAATAAACCTGATAGATAATTATATTCAACCCCGGTAACCTTTATCTTCAAGCTGGCTTATAAGCGGTAATTATATCCTTTATACCATGTAGTAACTGGTTCAAGTAGCTAACTTTTCTATTTTAATTAGCCAGTTACTAGTAGCTGGCTACTAGTAGCCAACTTTTCCTGGTTCAAGTAGCTAACTTTTCTATTTTAATTAGCCAGTTACTAGTAGCTGGTTACTAGTAGTTAGCTTTACCGACCTGTTATTTAATGCAATGGAATATTATCTAAAATGTGAACAATTGCCTGTCAGAATTAACAAGAGTAAAGGACTAGTACGGAAAAATGTAAGCTTCGATATAAAAACTTGAAGGTCTCAAAATGGTTTGTTTTACCCTAGTTCTGATGGTCAACCGGGAATGCTTACTCCTAGATCCCACTTCTGATATTTCCAGGGGGCCGTGTTTGACCCTACTCTAAATTGTGTATTCCTTATGGTATTCATGAGATTGATCACTGTTTGTTATCTTCGATTTTTCACTTTACATATTTTTTATAGTTACCAAGTACATGTAGTTGCAACCGAATTTGACGCTTGCGTCTATAAGTCTTTTTGTTCTATGCATATTACATGTTCCACTTGTTGAGCGACAAGCGCATTGAGACTTCTTAGGAATGGGATATTGCAATTATTTATATTTTCAAAAAAATCACATGTAGCTCCACAGACGAATGAGTTTTCTATCTCACATTTTAACATGACGTGAATTCTGCATTAGAATTTGTATCATGATTGCAGTGTTTTTCTTTTGAAGGTTTGTGTGCAATAAATCTTAATACTGTTATCTTGGTTGTTTGTATATTGTTTAACGTCCCTCTCGAGAATATTTCACTCATATTTAAGGCCTATTCTCGGCGCTTATGACCTTTGAGCAGGGGGGGGGGGGGGGGTCTATATCGTGCCACACCTGATGTGACACGGGGCCTCGGTGTTTGTGGTCTAATGTGAGGACCGCTCCATCTAGTCGCCTCTTGCAACAAACAAGGGGTACTGGGGACCCATTCAGAAAGTTAATGTGTGTTCTTACTGTGAAGGGCTTCTATTTTTTCACATCAATACAGCCAGGGCCTTGAGGGCACTTATTAGGGAGAACAGTGCAAACCCTTACAATTTTTCTCTATCCGAGATAAGCAGTAGAATTTTATGACAATCTTCTCGCTGTCTGCACCATAGAATCAAATGCAATTGAATTATAGCACCTTCATGCTCAGTACCTGGATGACATACACTGGGAATTTTCTACTATATCCTAATGGGCTTCCGGAGCAAGTACATTAAACTGATCATACAGTGTGAAAAATATGTATTCTGGACACTGGATTTCAAATGCAATGACTCTCAGACGATACGTATCATATTTTCAGTATACTCAGACGATACCCAATGAAAAACTTTATCATTTAGAAGTTCTTGATTGATTCCTTAAGTTCTGAATTTAATATTTAATACCTTGTGTTAGAGTTTTAGAGTTTTACGTAATCGTAGATAAAAGAATAATACTATTGTTATAGTCGACATGAAGGACACCACCCGCAAAACTTCAGTCCCCGGGATAGGGGTCTTCGATGGTTATACATTACAAAGTGGGGGGCGAATCTCGAAAATAAGTGATGGTACCATCACCATTTTTTCACGATGGTGGTAGTTGACATTAGGATACCACCTTCATAATCTCAGTCCCAGGGGTAGGGATCTTTGATTTTCCGAAGCAGATGTTCATTCAATATTTTTATCACCAATTAAGTACAGATCTTAGACTTTGAACTCAAAAACTACCAATGGTTTCATCATAATATTAATGACAAAAGATGCAGATTTCCGTTTGTATCCTTTTATGTCTTAATTAGATATGTAGAATAATTTGTCATTTCTGAATAGTGAACTGTCGTCTGGACGACAGTGTTAACTGTGAATTGCCATCCAACTGTTTAATGCCGCCATTCTTATCTATGATTATGGAAAATTCTAAACACAAACTGTTACTTCGGCCTAGCCCCCCCCCCCCCCCGGGGGGGGGGGAGGGAGGTCATGACTTGATCACACATCTATATTTAGTAAGGAGATTTTCATGCAAATTGAAGCTTTTTTTTGGTTAAGTGGTTTTTGTTATACCACGTGCCCTATTTCGAATTCTCCACATTTAAAGAAATTGAATTCCTTTACCTAGGATACTTCGTAGCATGTTCAGTGAAAATTTCTGGAGAAGTAAAAAATATGAAAAGTTAACGATATCAACAAATTAGAATAGCCCGCATGACCCTGTCTCAGACAAGTGAGTTTAATTTGGAGTATCAATACCTGTAGCGGTATTTAGAGGATTTGGAGTATCAATACCTGTAGCGGTATTTAGAGGATTTGGAGTATCAATACCTGTAGCGGTATTTAGAGGATTTGGAGTATCAATACCTGTAGCGGTATTTAGAGGATTTGGAGTGTCAATACCTGTAGCGGTATTTAGAGGATTTGGAGTGTCAATACCTGTAGCGGTATTTAGAGGATTTGGAGTATCAATACCTGTAGCGGTATTTAGAGGATTTGGAGTATCAATACCTGTAGCGGTATTTAGAGGATTTGGAGTATCAATACCTGTAGCGGTATTTAGAGGATTTGGAGTGTCAATACCTGTAGCGGTATTTAGAGGATTTGGAGTATCAATACCTGTAGCGGTATTTAGAGGATTTCTTTTATTGGCTACTTTCATGGACTACTAGTATACATGCCCCTTTCACTTCCCCAAACTTCCAAATACAGTATCCATCTTATATTTGTTTTAAAAGCTTGTGTTTGAAAGAATTTCATTGCATGTTGATTATCAGACCAATATGTTGAATATGGATTGAACGTTTAACACATGTAGAATAATCGATTCTGTTAAAAGGATGGATTATCATTAAATCGTAAACTATTCTATTAAGAAGATCATCTAATCAAGCATTTAAAAACAACCATCAATTAGACAAGCTCCATATTACAGTACTAAACGATAGATTAATCACTGTAAAGGAGGTACACACCTAAACCTATGAACTACACAGTTTTATTTTTAAATTACAAACATTCAAACAAAAATTCGAATGAAATTATACTTTTCGCACTAATCATATAACTAGATATATAATTTTCCAATATAATGTCAGTACATTTTCTAATCAATAGCGTACTATTTAAATTTAAGCGCTTCCCGCCCATTGGTGCCCTATCGGATTAAAGGTAACTTTCGACATAGATAATGAGGATATTCATGTTTCATTAAACACCACCCTGGCAGGACCCCAGAGTAAATTAAAGTTCAGCCGTCTCTCTAACTCTGGTATTGGCAGCTATGCCAGGTCTTGCCGAAAAACTAGTTCTCCGTGCATTGTTCCTGAAGGTTAATCATATTACAAGGATTTAAATGACAAAATTTCATTCCGCGACTGCCGTTATGCGTTCAGATATATATCAATAAAATCTATAATCACCCCAATTAAAATTCAATTCAATACTCCGAAACCAACGGTTAATGTTTATATTTTGCAAAGGTGCGAAAGAGAATGGCTGCTCAGAGGTATGGAAATTAACTTTTGCCAGACTCCGTAAGTTCTCCATTTCAAATACCTTTCCATAAATACTAAATGTAAGAAGTGTTGAAGAAGGGTTAAAGGTTACAGTATATTAGTACCACTACATCTTTGTAAGATGTTTGTACAGCTACAAATATATTTTGGATGAATATGATCAAATCATTCAATTTTACTTAGGTTTAATAGTTAGAGAAATGCATATATTTTATTAATTCTCTTCACCATTCTTGATAAAAATGCATAAAATAATGGTCTCAATTCGAATTTTGCGGGACATTACTCTTAAAACAGACTCAACGACTCAAATGTTTTCCGATTTCACCATATCGCATTTAAAGATATTGATCTAAATTTCTATGCACCTATTGATATGATATATAATCAATGGTTACCTTTTGTGCAAATCTTTTCTGCACTGCTTGAATCAAATTGTTCACAACTTATTTCACAGGCCGAAACTAATAGTCAGTTCAAGTTTTGGATTCAGAATTCCTTAACGTACTAACTATTTAAAAGATGCAGAGATAGTCTTCATTAAAACCTTTTTAACTTATCAGAGTATGTCTCTGATTACATGCAGGCATGTTAAAGTTGTCAGTCAGTAACAATGATTTCCATTAGAAAACGCAAGCTTGTCTCATCTTTCGATTTCGAATACCCTCAGACAAATAAAAAACTCAGTTTTCGTCACAGGGTGACCATGGAAAGCTTGGAAAGACAGCGAGCAATGGCGATGCCCAGGTGTAATACCCCTAGTGAAGCCCCGCCCCTGCCAGTAGGAAAAGAATACCACGCCTTCTTCAGTTTCCATGGCGAAAATCCAGATTATAATTGGGTGAAAGCGGTGACAAGAGAACTTGAAAGCCGTGGATTCAAATGCTGTGTATTTCCCCGTGATTTAGACGCAGGGAGGTCGTTATCTATCAACAATAAAACCGCACTGACCAAGTGTTTGAGAATAGTGACTGTTTTATCGTCTGCATACATAAAAAATGAGTGGTCGCAATTAGAAATGGAAATAATTTCTCTTGGGAAGTTGGAGGAATTAGTGTTTATCCCTGTAATAATTGAACCATGCGACATCCCGCCGTTTTTGAAATATTACAAATACATTAATGCAACGACTACAAAAGAAACTTGGTGGAGGATTTTTTATGAAGAAGTTATAGGAAATGCACCCCAGCTTCCTCCACGTAAAAAATTCCACGTCTTTTTCGCCCACACCTCTACAGATACAAAATGGGTGAAGAACATCGCTGAACGCTTAGAAAACCCCAACAATAACATCATCTGCTGCTATCCTGCTCGAGATTTCAAACCAGGAACATCTATCAACGAATCCATCGACTGTGCCATCAAAAGATCTCTACGAGTTGTTCTTGTCATATCCAAGAACTTCCTGTTAAACGAGTGGAAACGGTATTATGAAAAAAAATTCAAACAATTAAAGAGCATTCCCATTATTATAACAGATTGTGGGTTGCCAGTTGCATTGGACGATATCGTTTGCATCGATGCTCGGAATGCCGACACTGATTGGTATAACGTGTTGTTGCGAGCCATCTGCGAAGAGGGTAAGTACTTGACTTTAAACTGAGCGCTATCAATCCGCCGTTTTGGCGGTACAAAGTGAATAAAGTAAACCTATGAGCAAAATAACCAATATCTAACATCAAAACCCCTACCTTGCGTATTGCAGAATTTCCTGCATGATACAATTTTTGCTGCCTTTTCACGAATTTATGTTCTATTCGAACAAGTAAAGGAATATGTTTTAAAATATTTGATATCCTACCATTTCGTTTAGATTTGAATGTTGATGACGACACAGTTACCAGTACCAGTCAATTTGTACGAGATGAGGTCATATACACTCCAGCAGCAGGTACTATACACTATGAAAGGATGGATTTTTTTTTTCATTTTTCTTCTTTGCTTAATTAAGTCAATACACCATATCTTCTGCATAGATAGGTGAACATTGCAAATACCTTGACGAATTCATCTTCTTAGTTATTGAGCACTATGCGCAAGTCATCATGACAGTACAGGTACTACCTCAGTACTTATAAATGTATCATTGTCCTAAATGTAATATGATTTAAGAGGGATTTAAAATGACTTTTATTGCGGAAGGATTTTTCAAATCAAAACACTATAGGTCTCCATGATTTTACCATTTCTATTTTTTATCCAATAATCAAGTGAAGATAACTAACAGTGATCAATTTCATAATTACAAAATTAAGAGAAGGGCAAACACAGACCCCTAGACATAACCAGAGGTGGGATCAGGTATCTAGTAGGTGTAAACATTTCCTGTTGACCGGTCATCTCGTCGCGAAACCTTAATAAGGTAAGCCGAGCAATCGGTAGCCAAATATCTAAAGAACGGCCTAACAACTGGTAAGAAACACTCAGACAGCATTCGACCTAGCGGTAGCTTTATTTGTAAATTAGGTCATTAAAACGACCACAGACTTTGCGAAATGCTGACTTTAAACGAGACTGTTGAAACTCTTGCAACATCAACTTATTTGTCAGTAGGCTGCCTCGATTTAATAACTGATCAAGTGTAGAACATGCGCTTCATATCAAATATATTGTCAATATCTACAATGTATATATCCCTTCACATGTATTTCAATTTTGTGATTCAGTGATTCATTATGCAAATAGTAGAGACTTGGAACTGATTCAAATGTAATAAATTTATATATATATATATATATATATATATATATATATATATAATATAATATAACACGAAATTTTGAATTAAATATAGTTCCTTGACCAAAAAAAATTGATAACCCCCTTTTTTATGTTTCAACGTAAATTTGGAGACAGGACATTGAAACTTATGCGCAATTTTTAAAACTGTCAATCCTTCAGTCCTTGACTGTTGTTTAAATCTCCTATTTTCTAAATGGTGAATTTATTTTTGCATATTCTAAGTGCTCATTAATTTTAGTCTATCTGCTAGTTTTAAACTTCATATTTACAGTGTATATATTGTTAGAATATGTATTGCTTATGTTATGTTGACACGAACAGACAGAAGTAGTAAATGCGAATAAATTGACAGTAGTTTTCCAATGCACAAAGGTCAAACATTACACGATGAAGCTCAAGAAAGGACAACAAACCCCATTTTTTGTTTCTGTTTTTATAATTTCACTCGCATGCTAATTAATAAATTTAGAAATACCGATATATTTCCATCAGAATTGACAATACTGTACATTTCAGGTTCAAACCTCTTTAAATAATATTTTATTTGGATAAAAACGTTACGAATTACACATTTCAAACGACTTTACGAACAATATGTAGTGCGACATCATACTCCAGTTTTCGCTTGATGCAGGTACTAACAACAATTTTTAATCGGAATTGCTGCATCATCGTTAATTTAGCTAAAAACAAATGATTAATAGTTTCCAATTAACGGTATAATTAACTTTACAGAAGTAAATAACATTCTCACTTCTGTACAGAAAAATTATACCAATATGGGCTTATAATATTGGCTGACATCTTGATCTATTAACTTCATAAAAGTGATATTCAACTTCGGTCAACGTATGGACATATGAACTGAGGAATCAACATCAAACGTCATAAACAGTATATATGTGTACCATTCTGATCGCCTGAAAAATGTCTACATTCCAACTTTCCTTTTTTTCAGATCCTTTGGCAAGTTTATCGACCACTACCTCCTTAGGATGATGGTGCCAGTATACACAATATCTACAGTGCTAGATAAAATTTGGTTGACGAAAACATTTACACTAACATAGAATAAGAATAAGACAATCACAGGACAAGTCACTGTATCCGAGATAATCCATTAACATGATGTGGAATGACTTCCTCCATGTACAATGGTGCTTCTGTTTAATGTGACTGAGTTCTTTTGGTGTCATGTATTAAGCATTGATGTCTTTGGGACAGCAATATTGTCGTACGAAGTCTGATTTTGTCTACACTAAACCTTTTCTAATCATATTGGCTTTGAATTATTTTAATCATCATCAGAGGAGGAGTCAAAGGTATAATATTCGTCGAAAGTATGTCGGCGGGATTTCTCAAAGTGAGGCCGATAGTCTCGTCTTTTCCCGTTTTCCTCTTCGCTTTCGTAATAGGGCGAGTCGTATGTTCCGCGGTAAATTTTCGGTAGCTGCAAAGAATGCATTCTCTTGATTCTGAATCTCTCCTGGTCGTTACCCTCTAGAGATCGATGTCGTGTCACTTGTTTTTTCTTTCTCGGCTGAATATCAACCTCTGATACTGTGATCGGCACCGTAATTCTGGAAACCATAGAAGGTGAATGTTCCACCTGCCCTCTCTTTTCTTTGTGCGACTTGATACTGGGCAACAGCCTTGCAATATTAATTGCATCCGCAAATTTACGTCTGGGTTTTCTTACAGAAGGCAAAATTTTCATGATTTCCTTATTTGTGTACCCATGATGACACAACCAGTCATGAGCAGAATAATTCTTGGTTTTATCGCGATGCAGGAGGGATGCATGACCTTGTGCAGCAAGGATTTTAACACACGCTACATTACATTCCTTTGCCGCTGTTAAAAGAGCAGTAAATCCTTTATCATTGGCATGATCCACTTTCAAACCGAGACGTCGAAAATGGCGTGTTAATATGTCGATTCCGACGTCATTTCCAACTTTGGCGCAATATATTAAAGGCGTATTTCCTAAAAAATGAAAAATTAGTTTTCAAGAAAGACCATATCTCTAAGAAGCATGAAACAACTCTTTGCCACTGAAGAACATATAAGATCGGTTAACATACTACATTTATCCTTCTTTTATTTGCATGCCTTCCTTGAGTTTAAAGCAATATAAGCTGTCAAATTTGTTATTTTGGGGTCCCTAAAATTTAATCGAAATTTTGTAAACATCTACCTTCTAATACCTGATTTTATCGATTAAACTTTTGACATGTTGTATTTTTTGCATAAAATGTTAAAATTGTTCGACAGTTGAAATTAAGTCTTCCCGTACCTTAATTTTTCCGACATTATTTTCGTATGCAATGACCTAAAGTTGAACTCATTCGGCAAAATCAAATGCGCAAGCGCAATATTTCCGGTAAGCACGAAAGATGTCTGACACGAAAGGTTCGAAGCGAGGGAGAAAGCCGACTTTGACTGATTCGGGACGAAAAAGATATAAAAACATATAACATCGTTAACAATGCCAAAATAATGATGGTAACTAGATTTTATCTCACCTCGCCGTCCATATTTTAATGACCCGGATACAACCCGATCCACCCCGATCAGCATCAGAATCATTCGTGTCAACATCGGTTATCTTCGGGATTGTCGCCGACGATTAATCAGCTGCCGTTGTTAGGGTCAAACGGAATGTCGAGGAATATATCTTTCATCACGTAAAGGTGTGTAAACGATGCATAAGAGAGGAAATTCGATGCAGTTCTTTTTTTCAATCATATCAACGTTCATTTAACCTATTTTAATGCCACTATAAAAAATTGCAATTTTGGCAGCTTATATTGCTTTAAGACATTAGATTTTCTTTTGGCATTGAGGAACTTAGATCTTCGTTCGTGGCACAGATGTTAGAAGTATTTTATTTAACTCTAAACATGTCAAGTTCTGACTTGACATAGGAAATATATGTTTGATGGAAGAAATCTGTTTGAAAAGAAACTGGGCATATTGATGCATCATTGATGAGTAAATATAAAAATTTTGATTAATTATATAAAGCATTAAGCTGTTGAAGTCACGGGATCGCGAAAATTTCTTTAATTCCACTTTTTAAATGACACACCATTTTAAAAAATACAATACTCTGAGATTAATATCAATGAACGAAAAATATATGTTTATATACATAGATGAATGTAACAAGGCTTTGAAATTGAGTCCAAAGCAAACAAAATGCAATGAAAAAAATCACTTGTCAAAAAGAGATTGAAACAGCTTTGTATAATATTTAGATTTATATTTGAATCTATATAAAAATGTTGCGTAGACGAATAATATAGAGAAAAATATTGTTGCTGTAGAAAACTGATTGATAATGATGTTTTCAGGTATAATATTGTACATTTTTTACGATTTTCGTAGGAAATATATAAAGAAATATGTTCAAAAATGTTTTTAAAGAATTTCTAATTGTATGCAGTTTTCTAGTTTATCTGGCTTGAATTTAATGGTTGGATAATGCAAGTAAAAAAGTATAGAACAAAATACCATCTATCTGTTCGCTAAAAATTATCAAGTGCAAAAATGACTCTTACCTTGTATGCTTAAATTCGTTTGAAATATTTCGAATTTTTGTGAATCATACAGGAGGGAAATGTGGAATATATTTGTTAAACAGTTTAGATGTTAACTTCCGATCTCCAATCTTAAACCTTTCGGATTATACTACCTTAAGGATGGATTCTTGTCACCATTCAAACAAATTGATTGATATGCACTATATATGGGGGCCTCCGTGGCCGAGTGGTTAGAGCATTGCGCTCAAAATCACAAGGCATCTCACCTCTAGTCAGTTCGATTCCCGCTCGCGCCGATATATGTGGGAAAGTTTGCCAGTTTACTTTCGGAAGGTCGGTGGTCTCTTCCCGGGTACATTGTATCTGGGTTCACTCCTCCACCAATAAAATACTGGATGCCACCAGATAACTGAAAAATTATTGAATGTGGAGGAAAGCAATAAACAATCAATCAATTATCAATCACTATATGTGCGTATAATTTCTTCAATTACGAAGCGTGTTGATCCCGAAGCCACATTACTCTTTCTTACTTACAGTTGTGACATTGAATGCTAGAATGGGGTCTCGGGAACTTGCATTAGCACTACCTGTTCTGTGGAATCAACGGCGTAGTAAATATAACTTCATTACCTGACTTAAAAAACACTTAAATTGTTGTTTTCAGTAGAAGAAAATCGTTACAAGAGAAGATTTTCAAAGCTATGGGTATAGGAGGTCGTGCCTACTGTAGATAAGTAATAGTGTAAAGTAAATTGATATGATATAATGAACATTTACCTCTCTTGTGGCCATTACTAACCCTTTCTTAATGAACACGTATGACAATATAATTTTCTCTTTCCTACATGTATGTGATTCGATACTCGTGCTCTATTTGATACCATTGTCTTATTACACCAGTGTTATTGTATGAAACTTCCAGAAATCGAAGCAGTAGAAGTAAGATAAAAGTAACAATCAATGTGCAAATATATGTATCAGAGGAAATTCAGTCTAATTCATTTATTGGTAAATTTGTCAATGCTTATTAGCTCTGCTTTGTAAATTTACAGAAATATGTTCGCGCATATTGATTTTAATGCAAAGTAAGTTAAGAATGGTAGTGAATACAAGTATATAATTTTGTGTTTCTAATGGAATTTCAAGGTTATTTGATATGAAACGAACATGACCTTGGACTATCCTCGACACAAGACTGAATCCACATTTCTTTGTGTCCAAAAAGTATACATTCTATCGTTCTTACATACCAATGCGTCCATTTATATGAAAAGAATCCATTCTTAATGGTAAGTTTTAATTCATGAAAAGCATTAATGGTAGGTTTTTATTAAGTTTGTAAAAATTGTTATTTTTAAAAGTAGTAACTGAATTTAGAAGTCAAAAGTACAATGTTTATTATAGTTACTAGTATATCGTAAATGAACCCGACTGGTTTTGCTAATTATCAAAGATATCGATGATATTGTATCACCACCTTTGAATTGATATAAAACCTGCTATATTTTTAGCATTACTGCCAGTAAATCAGTTGTAATCAGAGTTGTAAAGCGATGTGGTGTTGACCACCTCCGTACCGTCATTGTCCGGAATATCCGGATCTACCGAGGCGTGTTTCACCAAGATGTCCACAATGTCGTTACAGCGGTATTCACATGCGTAGCTTAAAGCAGATCTTCCCCAGTCTGATACTATATTAACCTCTGCACCATGAAGCAATAAAAGTTCTACAATCATATCACGTGACATCTCCTCCTGAAAGATTAAAGACAAATTTTATAAATAGTTTAGGAGCTCCCCCTTAGAAAAAGAGGGCACATTGTACTGGTCTGCACCTGTTGGTCAAGTGTGGTCCGCTCAATATCTTAAGAACCCTTTTCCTTGACAGATAATAAGACTTTTTATACTGGTTTTCACTAAAAGGTAGATATCAACTATTGATTTTGAGATCAGAGTCAAAGGTAAAGGGTCAATCTACTCTGGACAGAAGATATCATCAGGTCATTGAGAACACTAATCCGCCCAACGAAGTATAAGGTCAAAGAGTCAAACATACTTAAAAAGATACACGAATTGCCCTCTCAGTATCTTAAGAACCTTTAGCTTGGCAGACTTTGAAATCTGCCTAGGAATTTGAAGTCACAAGGCCAAGTTTCAAACTGAGCATAATACCATATAGTCTAATCATTATCTTGAGAACCCCTTGCTTGATAGACATCGAACTTGGTACACTGGTAGATCCTTACGAGTAGATGACCCCAAGTGATTGAGGTCCGAAAGGTTATTGCGCATTTCTTATACATACGCGCCATCTGTAATGTGGATCTACAGCTTACAAAAGTTGAATTTTACACTGAACAAACGACGAATTGGCGTGTTACATGTGGCGCTTTTCGGTTTGTGTAAACAATATTTATAAATCAGGAGAATTCAATTTCAAGGTTAATAGAACAAATGACTGATTTACCTCTACCTCAAAACAAGTTTTTCATTTATACTTATCAAAGAACAAATTACACACTTAAAAGTTTCGAACACGCATTTCTGTCTAAACATTCTACGGATAATGCATTGCTTAATATTTGCAGTCATTCCAACCCATGGATTGACATTGCACTAACAATGATTATTGCAATTGTCAAGTTACATTTAGCTCAGTGATAGGGCGTCCGCCTCGTAATCGGGAGGTCATGAAATCAAGCCCCATTCGTGCCATGGCCGCGTTAAACATAGGTAGTGATTGTTCCTTCGCCAATCGCTCAGCATTTAGGGGTCTTTCGGATATGACATTAAAAACGGAGGTCCCGTATCACGGCAGTGCCTCCAATCGCATCATATTTTTATGATTTTTAAGCGATTCTGAAACGATGTATATCAAGCTACAGTGTTCCATTTATCATATGTCAAACTAGGCTTGGTCAGTATTGGAATCTGGTATGCTTATTCTAAGGTATTGCATTTAATTTTATAACAACTCTTTCCCATAAATATATTTTTGTGATTAAAATACTTGTTTTGGGGTTCAAATTTGTGTAAGCATGCCGCCAGGAAAAAAAGACCATGCAGACGTCAGACCAACGGATGGCCTGGTGCTGAGTGAAACCGCCGGTGTCCCAACAGGCTCCGGTACAGGGTCTGACTGACAACAGTAATTCCGGCAGTATAGCAGGCACATTTTGATGTTCAGACAGGTACAGAAAATTGACACAGGAAGGGAGTACTCGCAGTACTGCACTCATCCAAGTTAACACTTCGGTAGCAGGATAAAAACAAATTCACTGATTGCATGAAGGGGCCCCTTGAAGCCCAGCATTAAAAATTGCTCTAGTAATAACCCAAAAGTAAATTCATAGGCCGATTTTATGTGAAACCTGAAGCATAACTGACTATTTATGATAGTTTTGGAAAATATGATTATTGTTATAAGAATATAATCCTGTAAAATGTTAGTTTTCAAATATTAAATTTCTTACTTTATTCGTAGATGAAATGATTTAGCAAATTTTATCTTTTTTCAGTAATTTTCAATTGTCACTATTGAAGTTTTTCTGTTCATCTAATCCACACTCATTGAAATAGGAGGTACTATAGAAAACAATATATATCAATTGTACCATTACGACGGAGGCATAATTAAAATAATACATGCACAACATACAATGAAGAGAATGGGGAAGTGTGTGTTGTGTTTTGCGGATAGCCTATTTCAAATATTTAATTAAGAAATAACAATGTATGTTTATAAATTTGACAGATTAAATTATCAAACAAAATTTGTATATAAATTATATCTGTACTGCATTTGCCTGGCCTACGAAATAATTTATAATAAACGAGATTCTAACAAAATGTCTCGCTGTTTTGCTTGAAAAGTATATGAAATATGAAATCATTCTATTATACACATAAGTAATAATAGTTGTAAAACTTTTACATGCAAATTATGTTTCAAAAACATTTAATACATACATGTCTGTTCTATGACTTGTCAGTTACCTCATATTTTCGTACTTACTGCCCTTGATGCAGGAAGGTAGCTCAGTTACCTCATATGCCTATACCTATAATATTTTTGGTAACTTTCATCACAAATTTATCAAAATGGTCATGTTGGAATTCAATTGTTCAACAAATATAGTTTTTTTTTATCATATTGCAATTACATGTAGCATACATCACTTTCAGTGCTTGATCCGTGGTGCCCTCCCCCCCTCCCCAAAAAAAAAAAAAAAATCGTAGCATAGTCTGAAAAAATATTTTACCCAGATATTTGAATTAATTTTCATTTTCAATAATATTCCCATATTTTTCACT
Organism: Ostrea denselamellosa; assembly: GCA_024699665.1. Classification (NCBI taxonomy): domain Eukaryota; kingdom Metazoa; phylum Mollusca; class Bivalvia; order Ostreida; family Ostreidae; genus Ostrea; species Ostrea denselamellosa. Next base: position 1,793,189 of record JAMZEH010000026.1, read on the forward strand.
GAAGCCTTTTTGAAATTACTAAAATCTTTATAATGTTAACCTCACCATCATTAAGTTTATGTTAACTTAATTGAAAAAAAAATATGTACAATGCATTTTGTAAAACATCGTCAATTTCAGTCGCATTAACAACCAGAGCTGGTGTTGACGCATAGAATAGATATTTTTATAAAGTAGCGTAATTAAGAAAAGAGAGAGATTAAAACTGTTACGTATCTTCGTTTTCAAGAAAGCATTTATCTTATTTAGTATGTAATATAATCTGGTTCAGATACTAAAAATGGTACAGGCCTTGGAGGTCCGACATTGAGGGTGTTCAGAATTGGGTATATATATTTCTAACTGCATACATTGTTTTGACAAAATAACATGTTCACCTGGTTTTTGGTGTATTTTGAGGAGAATATATAAAGCGGCAAGTCATAATATTCAAAATAACTAGATAAGTGATGTTTTCCGGTTTGTCGGACCTCTGAGGCCCTAAGATGCTACCAAAGGGTTAACGCCATCCAGTTTTCATTAGGTCATAATGTAATCAGACAAACAAATCAGGAAAATACCGAGTCGTGCCGTGAATGAGTCGGCTTTTTTTCCCGTTAGGTAATTTCTGGAAAACAATCACTTTTTTAAATTATTCAAAGTCAACAAGAGCAAAAAAGTCGACGAAATAAATTTTTGGGAAAGTATCACAAAGTTTATAATAAGCAGACAAGTTTTCGCCTACTTATGTTCCTTTTGTTGTTGCTGATAATAATTATTGCCTGGTTTGTGTATACACACAATATTCATTATTTCTCATGGCATTCTTAATTTCAAATACATCAGGTTAATTGTTGTTTATAGTAGTCCGTACTTTCACATTTTATTTGCATGGCATTTTTTTCTTTTCGGTAAAGGAATAGTTGAATAGACTTTCTCAATAGGCTATCTCTCTTGGAATTTCTCGATAGTAGCCACAATATCAATTCACCAGTTCTTGTATGAATTTATTTATTCTAGTATATTAAAATTAGAATATCAAATATAAGGAAATACGATTAGTACTACTGAGTGTAAGGAATACTTAATAAAGAATTTAGTTCAAGATCAAGTAGTTGACATCAAATTGGGATAGGAAGGTATCGGTACTATCATAATTAAAATGGATTTCTAAATATTAGTTATACCTTCAAGAAATACACCAACCATCTAAAGTAATGGAAATTTAGATTTACCTTCAAGAAGCATGAAATCATCAATGGCGTTTTTCCTTTTAAATCCAAAGCATTGACGACTTCTTTTGGTGCCGCAATTAGGATGAATCTTACCAGTCGAATTTGCCCTTTGCGTATTGCATTGAACAACAGACGAGCATCGGTGTATTCGTCAAGATTTAATTCTTTGTCCATGGTTAAAAGCGACACTGTTCTCGTTAATATGTTTGGTTGACCTTGACTCGATACGGCGGGGAATATTTTTGCACCGTTACCAGAACCACTGGTCATTGTTTTAAATCGTCGAATATTTTTTACAGTGTATGCGGATGGTTTTCTAGACATATTGCGAGACATAAATGTCTAAAAGCAATATTGTTTCTCTTTTACCAACCAATCTTCATCATTTGGTGTACATATGGTAATTATTGTCAGATATTCGTGCAGAAGCTTCGAAAGAGTCTCTGATCGATTGAAAAACTCATTTCTGTCTGAGAATCACTTCCATATATTACACTTTCTAATTAATTTTGTTAATGAAATTGCAGTAATTCTCTTTCTTACCAAAACGAAACCACAAGTCAATGAATTCTAATTCTCTCTGATGGAAACAATAAATACGTAGACATTTTAATAAAAGCATCAAACGAACTACACTCCAACATTACCAGAAAACTATACTTCAACATTAACGGAGAACTATACTCCAACGTTACCAGAGAACTATACTTCAGAATTACCAGTGAATTATACTCCAACCAGAGAACTATACTACATCATTACCAGAGAACTCTACCGCAACATTACCAAAGAACTAAACTCCAATATTACCAGAGAACTATACCTCAACATTACCAGAGAACTCTACTTAATAATTACCAGAGAACATCAACAGAGAACTATACCTCAACATTACCAGAGAACTCTACTCAATAATTACCAGAGAACATCAACAGAGAACTATACTCCAACATTACCAGAGAACTATATTCCAATATTAACAGAGAACTATACTCCAACCATTACCAGAGCACTATACTACATAATTAGCAGAGAACTCTACCTCAACATTACCAGAGAACTATCCTCCAATATTACAAGAGAGCATTACCAGAGAACTATCCTCCAATATTACCAGAGAACATTACCAGAGAACTATACTCCAACATTACCAGAGAACCATACTCCATCATTACCAGAGAACTCTACCTCAACATTACCAGAGAACTATACGCCAACATTACCAGAGAACTATACGCCAACATTACCAGAGAACTATACGCCAACATTACCAGAGAACTATACTCCAACATTACCAGAGAACCATACTACATCATTACCAGAGAACTCTACCTCAACATTACCAGAGAACTATACGCCAACATTACCAGAGAACTATACGCCAACATTACCAGAGAACTATACGCCAACATTACCAGAGAAGTCTATACCTCAACATTACCAGAGAACTATACGCCAACATTACCAGAGAACTATACGCCAACATTACCAGAGAACTATACGCCAACATTACCAGAGAACTATACGCCAACATTACCAGAGAACTATACGCCAACATTACCAGAGAACTATACGCCAACATTACCAGAGAAATCTATATCTCAACATTACCAGAGAACTACGACATTACCAGAGAACTACAACATTATCAGAGAACTATCCTCCAACATTAACAGAGACATATACTCAAACATTACCAGAGAAAGTTATCTTAGTTAGTGATGGTTCCGAGATCTGAATATAGTAGGACAAGGTGGCACTTTACATTTCAATCCCCCTGCATGATTCAGTTTGAAATCTGAAGTATGATTTGAATTGGATATATCACTGCGTATTTAGAACATACATAGGGACAGAAAAATATCGTACTAAATATATCTATGCAGCATATAGATGGTTATCCTGGTTTGTTATTTAAGAAATAACATACATTGTTTAGTGTTATTGGGATATGACATGAAGTTGGCCACGTGATCAAATCCTATAACGCCCGACGGGCGTTATAGTAGATTTGATCACGTAGCAACTTCATGTCATATCCCAATAACACTCAAAAACTGTATCTTGTGTCTTATATTTATATTTCTGTTTCGATTTGTGTTGTTATCATCAAGCTTCCATACTTGTGTAGGCAAAGGATCGTATAATACAAGATATAGTTCGATAAAGTTTGATCGATTGATTGATTGATTATATATTGTTTAACATCCCACTCGAGAATTTTTCACTCATATGGAGACACCACCATTGCCGGTGAAGGACTGCAAAATTTAGGCCTATGCTCGGCGCTTATGGCTTTTGAGCAGGGAGGGATCTTTATCGTGTCACACCTGCTGTGACACGGGACCTCGGTTTTTGCTGTCTCATTCGAAGGACCGCCCCATTTAGTCACCTCTTACGACAAGCAGGGGGTAGTGAGGATCTATTTTAACAACCCGGATCCCCACGGGGCTTGATCGAATGAATAATTGGGAACCATATCTAGGATTATATAAAGTATGAATATTTATGTTAGAAGAATTAAAAAAGATGAAACAAGTGTAAAATAAAGATAATTAAGAACGTCAAGTTGACTCAACTGAAAACAAGAAGCGCGGAGTAACTACATCCGGTCAATTGGTGATGGAGAAACGGTGGCGGTTTGTAAACGGAATCGCTGTACATAGATTTCGACAGAAATCCAGAGGATCTAAGAATGATGATGAAGGATAATTGGATCAAGTTGATGTTAAGTTCCACGCCAGGTTTTTGGAAGGGAGCAACGACATGTTCATCGTTTGAACTCGTGGTTGTAGCATTATGCCGGCAGATTTAGACGACGTACAGGTACGTTGTATTTTAATTTTTTTACTTCCAGGGTGTGTAAGAGAAGATAAACACAAACTGAAAGAGACTTTTCGTTCAATCGAGATGTTTCTGTTGTAAGATTTAAATAAAGACTCGCAGCGATGCCCTGACTTGAACGATATTTTGAGCTCGTGGCGGTGGTGGCTATTGCCAGGAAACAACGGGTTATCATCATCATAAAGTAAAATCTAATATTATATTTCCATAAAGTAAATATCAAAGACATCGTATGAATTCCCCATACTTCAGAAGTTGCAGTTTAAGTTGCATACGGTATTTTTAGAAGATAAAAGAACTGAACGGTATGGTGAATGTTTCTGTTTTATTCATTAATGAATTCTTGTCTTTTACAAAATAAATTCTCTGTAAATATTCTGATGCGTTTTATTTATTTTGTTTCCGTTATGATATCAAGACAGGTGAAGGTCAATTGACTCAAATACTTTTGAAGCGGTGATTGTATTCATACGCAAGAAAAAAAAAGTCTGATCACGTGACTGAAAATTGAATGTCAGTTTTGTTAGTAGTGTCATATAAGGCAAAACATTGACAAATGTAAATATTGTTCGTTGATCTTCATTGTTTTACACTCGGGATCTGTAAAGTACTCGATCGGGTCACACGGAGACGAGTTTTGTTTAGAATGCAATCGTAACCGAAGGAGCGTCGATTTTCGTTAAAGAGTCGCCTATTCTTTAACGCATTATTTTTGTCACCGCCGTAGCAATAGTTTTGAATTTTGCAAATAGATTCGAAATGGTTAAGTCAGGAAAATTGCCAGAATAAAGGTACCTTAGCTATAGTTTCGAGCGATAAAGTATTTGTAAAAATATTAGTTATAAACGCAACAGAATAGTAGTCGGCAAACAATGCGATAGTCAATGAAATGACAGCTTTCACGACATTCCGGTTCGGAAGGAAAACAAGAATGGATGCGTGTTTTGAATTTGAAAACTTCAAACTATTATTTGAAATTAAAATATTCTGAATGAGTACGACTTGAATATCTGAATCTAAGTGTTTTTATCCATTTCATTCTGGCGACTGAAGCACCTCATACATATTTATGTACTGCAAGTACGCTCGGGTATACAATGTAGAACTCTGACAAACTGTTTTTGAGGAACCGACTTGCAAATTTTACAGATCTGCTATATTTCAATAGAAGTAGGGACCTATAGTAATTTTTTTCACATGCTAACACAGATGTACGAAGTTCAAAGTAGTGAAAAAAAGGTGTAATATCTAACTCCATTTGTATGGTGGCTGCTTTGTGCTATTTTAAAATTTGTTGTCTTTTCGCTATTTTGAGGCGAAAAAACGAAGAAAGTAAGACGACAAAACAATAATTAGCGAATTTTAGTCCCGAAATAGCGAAAAGACAAAACAAAAAGTCGAAAAGACGACAAAATATAGGTATTGATTGATTGATTGTTGTTTTCCGCCACATTCAACAATTTTTCAGTTATCTGGTGGCGTTCAGTTTTTGCAGGTGGAGGAGAGAATTCAGATACAATGTACCCGGGAAGATACCACCGACCCTCCGAAAGTAAACTGGCAAACTTTTACACATATATCGGCGCGAGCGAGAATCGAACTCGCGTCGACAAAATGTAGGTAAAAAAGACGACAAATTAAACCCGCAAATTAACAACCTTATTTATCGTCTTTTTTGCTTGACATTTTGTCTTTTTATCGTCTTTTCGAGGCAAAAAGACGACAAAACGAAAAGAAGACAAAACTAGTGACTTTTCACTTCGAAAGAACAAAAAGAAAAAACCAACCAAAGACAAAATTAAAAGAAAAAAAAAAATAGAAACACCCCCCCCCCAAAAAAAACAAAACAACAACAACAACAAACAAATAAACAAACAAAAAAAACCAAACAAACAAAAAAAACGCAAAGTCGACAAAATATTTTTCTACAAAATACAGGCGAAATTTGACATATATAGTGTAAAACCCGCATATTAGCGACCTAATTTGTCGTCTTTTCGATTGGTGTTTTGTCGTCTTTTGGAGGCGGAAAAAAATACGACAAATCGAAAAGACAAAACAATAATTAGCGACTTTTCATTTCAAAAGAACGACAAAACGAAAAGTCGAAAAGACGACAAATAAAATCCGCTAATTAGCAATCTAATTTGTCGTCTTGTCGACAGACCAGACTTCTTATTACACTTGGTATAGGAAGACAATATAATTTTATGAATATATGCGTTCACTTACATGAGAGAGAGAGAGAGAGAGAGAGAGAGAGAGAGAGAGAGAGAGAGAGAGAGAGAGAGAGAGAGAGCTTTGCCCTTATGCAAATAATACGACTTGACGTCTTTTTATGTGCGCGTATCTAATAAAGTTTTACATCGTCGCAAGTCACAGCTGAAAATTAATGTACACTCCGCTCCCTTTTCAAAAAGGAAAAAGAGGCGTACATTGCAGCCGTGGATTGCGACGATTGACATCATATAAATATCAGCGATGAATGCTTTACTGATATCATATAGATATTAATAACAGTTATTATATTATATCGAGGTGGATCAGGTTTTAAGTGTTCCTTTCTTTTTCAATGAAAAATTTCGACCAATACGTTTAATCCTCTTTCCTTTTCTTTTCTTTTTTACTGTTTTTCTTTTTTAAGTTTCTAGCAGGGTAGGGTAGGGATGCGCTATAAAGCAAATTTTCAATGCATGCTGCTGGAAATGTCTAGAAACATTTGCAGAACCCCATGGGGAAGAATGCGCAGGGAGG